>WEIU01011323.1:237212-289843 GCA_013389925.1 Aegithalos caudatus | reverse complement strand
CAGAGAGCGGATCCAGTCATTCACAGCTTAAATAGTTTATCCAAAGAGTCGCTTTCCTGTGCCCTGATGGCGGAAACCAAACGTCAGTCGCCAAGGACCGGCCCCCCGATAGGTGCCCACCTGCCCTGTCCTGGCAGGGTCATATTCCACCTTTAACCCATGACAGCTAGACAAGATTAAGAAAATAAGGTGGGTATTTATTAAAGGCTTTCAAACAGGTACAGCTGGGGCAGTCAAAAGCTCCTGAGGCTACACTGAAGATAGACAACGCTCTCGAGTTTTTCAGATGGATGTTAAGTTTGGTCCATTTACATGTCAGGGGTTAATTCTCCAATTACAGCTTCAGGTAATGAAGTCATATTCCCCCAGTTTTCCCCACCAATTCACTTTTGTTTATACTTTTCTAGGCCTGAGGATGTAGGATGTCCTTGGATCACATGCCCAGAGGGATTGTTTTGTCTGACCAAAATGTGAAGACAGTTAACTACAATCTGTATGGAGTTTAGACCTATGCATACTGCATACTACCAATGCAGTACAGGATTTGAAAAATATAAAAGCTAAATATAAATATAAAAGCTAAAATCCTAAGGCATCAAGGGAGCAGAGGGGACAGAACCACAGCTTGGCTTTTGTCCTTCATGGAGAAAGGGACAATCTCTCGCTAAGCTGGGAGCCAGCTCAGGTATTTCCCTCTAGAGGAAGGGGACTATAAGACTGTAAGGCCAGTGAATCTCTGACAGTTCTACATGTTGTTTTCTATAAAATACTACATCACTTTCTAATCTGGTCTTAAAAGGCCAGGAAAAGCTCTTGAGACCAGCCATGGAAAAGAAAGAATGAGACTCTAGAAATTGTCTCAAAACGGGATAGTGGTAGCCAGTGAGCAACACAGGTTGTCAGCACAGTGTTCCATGCCTGGAAGTGTTTACATGCAACTGTGACTCAGACTTGCTCCTGATCTTAAATGGGGTGAAGTTTAAGTGATCAACACTTCTGTAAATGCCAGTCCCCAAGCTCAGACAAACTTGAAATACTCCCACCCAATAAGTATCACTGGCACTTGAAGGACACATAGAAGGTCACTACTGAAAGGTGCTAACTTTTCTGATGATAATGAATTAGTTTTCTGACTCCTTAAATGCTTTGTCAACCCAGTCAGGACATTGTTTATAGGACAGGTCTGGCATTGCTGCTTACTTATTGATGTTATGAATGTCCATAATTTTATTTAAGGTTTAGGTTATCACCAGATGTTGAGATTGTATTGGGGGGGGGAAATCTTGCATTGTCCTCACCTGATCTATTCAACTGTTCCTCCAGCAGCTCATATCAAGGGGAAGGTTGACAAATTCCTGATATCAAACCCAGCTGTCAGAACAACACGGGGTAATAGCTGTCCTTGTCAAACAGGCCAATTAATTCACCAACATGTCAATGTAGGTGTAATTGATAGACTCCACATTCTGGCTGAGTAATGAAAGTCTAAATCCTCACTAAGACCATTTCACCTCCTAAGAGATCCTGTAATCTCACCTGAGCTGTCAGTGTTATGGTGAGGGGAACTTAAAGAAACCCAACAAACAAAACAACACTTTGCTGCAAGAGCAAGTAGAGGTTTCATATGAATCTTCATTTTAAATGTAGAAAAGGATGTGAAAAGAAAGATTATGGAACAATGCCATAATATTTTGGAGTGACAGTTTTATTCAAATACTGCTTGAAGTCAAATAGAAAATACAATTAGAGGAATTATTTCTCTGTGAGAACCCATGTGTTCTGGAGTCTTCTTGTTAATGAGAGAGTTGCTTTTAGAAGAAAATGTGGCCATTGTCTTAAAGAGTTGTGGAAAGGCAGTGTCAGCTCAGCAGGCTCATTAGCATAATCCTTTGCAAGACTTGGAAATATTTGTTAAGAACTTCTAAAACAACAATAAGAAATTGCTGTTACAGTTCCCTGACTACTGTGCTGACTCATCTACTTGCAGTGTAGATTTTGGTTTAATAAATGGCTTGACGTCTTCTGGCTTTAGAGCACAGGTTTTATATTAGGCAGTCATTTTACCCCAAAATACAAACAAACAAACTAAACCAACCAAAACCAACCAAACCAAAACAAAACAAAAAACATAACAAAACAAAAACTTTCTTCTTTATCACCACAGCACAGGGATAAGGTTGCTGGACCTATAATCAGGCATGTGCAAGATTGTGGTATGTGCAAGCCAGAGCAGGTCTGCCAGGGGATGAGTATTCAAGCATGGACTCAAAGCATAAAATACAGAAAAAATCGTAGAAAAGGCAGAAGCCATAAAAATTAGCACAAAAATAATAATAGCATGAAAAAGAAGGACCAACATTCTCTAAATCCTGAGTTAAGTTGATGCTGCCCTGTCACATTTGAAGCACTCCTGTGCCCCTGCCCGTGAGTTCAGGGAGGATGACAGCAGCCTGCCACCCCACAGCCACCCCTCACACACAGCCAGATGTTCTGTGCAGGAATGTATAACATTCCTGAGCTCCCCAGGGAAGGTACATTCCTATACTGACCCATGAAATGTGTCTCACCCTCCTTCAGCATGTTGCACTGCCTCCGCTGGGCTGTCACATCTGGGGGTGTTGCAAATGCATCAAGGCTCTTGGCCTTGAGAAAGACCTGCATGCTAGAAGGAGCAGGGGGCAGGGCCAAGCCTGCTTCTCTGGGGTAGCACAAATCATGAACAGGAGCCCCATGGAGGGAACAAAGCCACCTGGGATTTTAATGGATGCTCTGAGAGTCTGAAGTTAAAGAACAGATCTTCTAAGATAATTTAGGAGAGCTTTTTCTGGGGAGGGGCTGCTGTATTGGGTACTGGAGGGACTGCTATATTCTTTATGCAGTTCAGGAGATGATTGAGGGACATTATAACCACTGGCAATGATGAGAAAAGCAGATGAAAATGGACCAGCAGTGCTGGTAGCTCTGCTTTCCTGCTTCCTAGGATTTATGTACTTACGGTTGAATTTAATACTTGGTGATCAAGAGAGTTCAAATAGTGGTTGTATTAATGATTTCAGCATAACCTCTAAATCCCAGGATGGCAGTAGAAATCTTCAGCTTGGTCTTCATCTCCTGATGTTTTTTATTAAGAGCAAAATTAAGTGCTGTTGCCTTATGATAAAGCTGCTCACAGAAGTGTGAACTGTGGCACTGCCACCACAGTGAGTGTACACTCGGTGCCCTGGTCTCAACTCTACTCACACCAGTCAGTCCTTTCCAAAAAAAATGAATTACTGGACAATGATATCCTCTTCAGTATTCTTTTTTCTTTTTTTTTTTCCCTGATATTTGGTTAATTCTTACCTGGTCTTTACAGCCTATGGCTCTGACTGTGCAGAGTGATTCACCTTATTGCCTACATTTGTTACAATGCACTGCTGTGTTATATACTGAACATCTGCCAACTGCTTTTGTCCTAAATTACCACTCTTCCTGTTTTCTCAAGAAATGTTTGGTACCCATTAAGGATACCTGCAGGGGTCCTAGCTCATACAAATATTATGCATTTTTCAGCAAAACCTACATTATTTTGAAGTTTAGCTCACCTGTGATCTGTGTTTTGTGGCCAAAGAAATATTAATGTGCCTCAAAGTAATATGGGAATCATTTCACCATTACTCTTCTTCCCTTCCTCCCACACATTCCCTGAAGTATATTGATCTTTGATGTGCTTGCTTTCTTGAGCCAATTTGAAGACAAAGTGTCTGAATCAGGGATGGAAATAAGTGATATTTGAAGCTGCTCTCAAACCTCCCTTAAGACAGTTTATTCTGGCTTTGCTATGTGAGTCACAAAGACTACTCAGTTTCTCAGTTAGGGGTAGTGTTATCTGCTAATTAAAGGTAATGACATCCTCAAAGATGAAAACTGTCAGCTCTGGTCTTTGTTTTGAAGCTATAAAATATGGCAAGCTCTGATCCCAAGGACCTTGAATGAAGGACAGGGATTTGGGGGTTGACAGCCCCCCCATTGCAGGGGGGCTATTAAGGACACTCCCATTGCAGAATTGGGTGTAATACAGAATTTAGATAAGATAGTTTCTGCACTTCATGGTTTCTTCTCCTTCATTACATGAGGGACCCCAGCTCTCACAATATCAGTTGTGATGTAGCCTGACAAATGGTGAGGACAGGAGGTCTAACAACGTCCCCTACAAGTTGTGCTCACTCCAACAGTCCCTCCATAGTGCAGGACTTGTGTTTGTTCCTGCTGAATTTTGTCAGGATCCAATTGGCCTATTATTCCAGTCTGATCCTGTCCCTCAAAACACTCCAAGATCTTTCAATCAAAAATGAAATGCTAATGTTATTTTAATGTTCCCACATACGATGTGAGGAAGACAAAATGTTATACTGACAGCTCCTGCTTATTAAAATGCATCTAGGATACATCCAGAGGGAAAAATAATGGGAGGAGGACATGGTGACAGTGTCTCCATGTTCCCCCACTCCCCTGACCTCAGGTTAGTTGAGTCCCTGTTTGTATTAGATATGTGGCAATAATATCTGAATGTTGTGGCCTTCAGTGAATGCAAGGTTTAAGATGTGAGGGGAAGACATTCATAAATTTTCTGTGATGAATGGTTGGCAGTTTCATTTGAGTACTTTCATCTACAGGTGTTCAACATTTTTTTCCAAGGTGTCGAGGTTTAACCCCAGCTGGCAACTAAACCCCATGCAGCCACTCACTTATTCCCCCCTGGAGGGGTGGGGGGAGAGAATGGGAAGGGTGAAAGTGAGGAAAATCCTGGGTTTAGGTAAAGAGAGCTTAATAAGGAAAGCAAAAGCCACACATGCAAGCAAAGCAAAACAAGGAATTCACTCCCCAGTTCCCATGGGCAGGCAGGTGTTCAGCTGTCCCCAGGAAAGCTGGGATCCAGCTTTCATAATGGGATCTTGTGAAGACAAATGTTATCACTGAATCTCCCCTCTCCTTCTTCCCCAGCTTTATATGCTGATCCTGAGGCCATATGGCCTGGACTATCCCCTGGGAAAGCTGGGGTCAGCTGTCCTGGCTCTGTCCCCTCCCAGCATCTTGTGCCCCCTGAGCCTCTTGCAGGTGGGGTGAGAGGAGAAAGGGGTAAGCCCTGCTCCTTTAATCAGGGTGGTTAAACATCCCTGTGTTATTGACACCACTTCCAGCTTCCAGCACAAGTCCTAAGCAATCCATAGCAGCCATGAGGGAGAAAGTTAACCCTGGCCAAAAGCAGCACACAAGGAAGGGCCAATGCCAGAGAGCAGGAGGAGGTGGTTTCACTTGCATCCCGTGGGCATGGACACCATGGCCAGCAAAGCCAGAGCAGCTCCGCATGGAGCACCCAAGTCAGGAGGAAGTGGAGTGGGAACACCACTGGGTTCTGGAGTTGGCGGAATGCTGGCATTAATATGATGTGCTTTGCTGGACAAGGTGGAAAATGCAATGCTCCCAGCTGGCAACTGCTGGTAACTCAATGCTCCCAGCTGGAGCCTGGGGGGCGAGAGGATATTCCCAGCTGGTGGCCACAGCCTGCCTCACTGCCTTCCCGGTTGTACATGTGGCTTCCCCACACAATGGGAAGGGGTGGGCAAAGCCTAATAAAGCAGCTGGTCTATTAGAAGATAAGCTTTGTAGAGAACAGCACAAACATGCAGAATCCCCTAATCTTAAACTTTATTACCCTAGATAATAGGCTTTGGTAGCGACAACAATCAGTTGAAATGCAGAATTGTCTTGGCTCCTGCAGCACCTGCCACGTCAGTCAGTCACAAGCCACCTCCTGCCGGACAAAAAGGTGGCTGTGTGGGACCAGCAAGCTAAAAGTTTTGTTGGTTTATTTTGAAAAGGCCAGGGAAAGCTGGGCACGCTCTCTTTGCAGATTTAAGCGTGCACTCTGAACCTGCCAGGGGGAAAAGGCTAACTGGATATGAAAGCCTGCTTTCTTTACCTCCAAGGATTGGAGCAAGGCTTCTTTGTCCACTGAAACCCACTTGAAAGAGTAGGGCATGTTATTCCTACTCTGAATTAGTCTGAGTTTCCCAATATTCAGCCAGCAATCAGAAAGGGAAAACCCATGAAATGCCTTTGTAAAACCTTTATCTGTGTCCTTTGCACATTTCTGACACAAAACACATTTAGTATCTGAGGCAGAACTCGGAAGAAGTATCTCACATGCTCCTTTTGGTGAAACAATTGGATCCGCAAAGCTCAATGCACACGTGCAAGGCCCACGCTTGTAAAGGGGGAGGAACAGAGAGCTTTCAAATGAAAAGGCATTTTACTTCATAAATACCCTTGTCCTTATTTATTTTTCAGGGCGCTTTTTAAGTTTTTTCCACAGTTCTGTGATCAAAATATGAGGGGAAAAAAGACTGCTCATCAACTTCTTTTATTTAGAAATATTTCAATATGAATACATTGATTAATAGAATAACTATAAAGTGACAGGGTGATTTTTAAATCATGAGACATAAAAGTAGTTCTAACAAAAATTTGTGCCAAGTGTTTCAACTTTTCTGGGCTCTCTGTTGCTACAAGAAGTGTAACAGAAGCTCACGGTAAAAGGGGCTGATTTAGGGACAGCGTGTTTATACATGTGCTGGTTTTGGCTGGGAGAGAGTTAATTTTCTCCACTAGCTGGTATGGGGCTGTGTGTTGGAAACAATGTGGATAATACAGGGATGTTTTCCTTCCTGCTGTGCAGCACTTACAGTGTCAAGGCCCTTTCTGTCTCTCACCCCACCACAACAGCAATTAGATTGGGGTGCACAAGGAGTTGGGAGAGGACACACACAGAGGACAGCTGACCCTGGCTGACCCGAGGGATATCCCAGACTATGTGACATCATACTCACATTGAGAGCTGGGGGAAGAAAGAGGGAAGTGGAGTGAGAGACAGAAAGTGTTTGTCTTCCCAAGTAACCCTTACCTGTGATGGAGCCCTGTTCTCCTGGGGATGGCTGAGCACCTGCCTGTCCCTGGGAGGTGGGGAATGAACTTGATTTGCTTGCATGTGTGGCTTTTGCTTTCCCTATTAAGCTGTCTTTATCTCAATCTAGGAGTTTTCTCACCTCCATGCTTATCATTCTCTCCCCCATTCTGATGTGGAGGAAGGGCTCAGCTGCTGGCTGGGGTCAAACCACAACACAAAAATCTGGGCAGTATAGATAACCAAGTCTAAATGTTATGAATGTTAAAGATCAGTCTAGAGGGTTAGATTTCTATTCTTAGCTTTGCCCACAAATCCAGGATCTTTCCTGTTTCATGTCCAGCATTTTCTGAAAAAAAATGTGAGTGGAGACATAGAAACCAGTAAATCCAAACCAGCAGTGTATTATGACTTGAACACCTTACAGAGAGGGAACAGGAGGTGCACTGAAACCTGTATGACACTCTGTGTGTCTCTGAGGACAGAAGTCAGAGCTGAGGCAGCAGTGAGCACCCCAGCAGCCTGCCAGCCACACTGAGTGCTGGAAAAGCATCCTCACAGCAGAGCAGATGCCAGCATTAACCTGGCTGGGAAACAAGGAAACCGAGGAGAGGAGCTGAACAGCAGCTCTGCCAAGCTTTAGAAGAAACCATTTTGAGTCTGATTTCCCTCAGCCAAGTTGTCTTTGAAACTCCTTGTCTGGTTCAAGTGATTCAAGGGCTCCTGAGCATTTCACCAAGGCGGTGGCCCTCATGTCTCAGCAGGATGAGACAGCCTCCCTCCTTAGGCGGCTCCACTTCCTCTGGCAGGCTCTGACCAAGACACCCCAGCTTCCTTAGTGATGCCCTATTGATTTCTGCACTCTCTCCTTCCCTCAGGAATTGACTGCACTAGATCAAATTAAGAACAATCTGAGCATTTAATGGGGCTCCTTCAATATGATGAAGTTTGATTGCTTGAAGTTGAAGTTCATGATAATTATTTATGCTGACAGCACTCACAGACAATAAAGCCTGGCCCTTTCCTGAAGGCCTTTGTCTCTTCATCAGGGAATTATTTTAATCTTGCTGTGCTTACCTGATACACGTACTTCTCATTATTAAATATGAAAATAATTAGAGAACAAAATGTATTATATTTCCACCAAAACTAGTATCAAAACTCTTATTTTGGTTCTGTTCTCACTTACCAAATAAAACCCACGTGCCTGATCATTACCAGCAGCTCAGTTTGGAGGTTAACAGCAGAACTTCTGGCTCTCCTGGGTAGAGGATCAGGGACCTGATCATTTGCACAGGACATATAAAATCCATTTGTGATGAAAATTGTGGCATTTTTGTAATATCTAGGAGGTCTGTCCCAAGGATTGACTATAGACACCACTCTGAGTTAATAGACAGGTTTATCTGTGAGCAGGTATTTTCATGTGTGACACAGAGGCTGAAAATAAATCTCTTGCAACTTCTTGAGTTCTGTTATTAAAAACCCTCATGGCTGGGTATAATGAAAGCAGTCCTCAAAGTCTGTGTGTATTTGTGGGTATCCCACAAAACCAGCTGTCCTAACACCTGAGGATGTTTGTCAGTGCACAAAACACCAGCAGGTTTTCATTTGTGGTGTGTATACACACATACACACAGAGATAAAAGTGAAAACATGATGTGTTGTATTTATACACACATATAAAAATACACAGGGGTAAAGTAGCCCTCCACTTGCAACTGCTATAAATGGAGCAGTGTAACCCCTTCAGCCCTCAAAAAAGTGAAAAGGCAAAAAAAAGAGCAAGTAATTTTCTGATTTTTTAAAAAACTTTTCTCTCCCCCTTAAAGAACAGCTACATCCATCCTACTTTTCTCTGGAACATAACTGTCAAAATAAAACACATTTTGGGACAGCCCCACACGAATGCTGCTTTTCTCTGGCAGGGAGAAAAGCAATGACAGTGGCTTTCCTGCCAGGAATGCAGCACTTACTCAGGCTGGGGATTCCTCCTGTGGTGGAGAGGATGTGGCTAGGGCTCTGACACAAACTCATAAAATGCTCCTTGTGGTTCCTTTGAGCAGCCAGCCCAGCATCCCTGCTGTGTCCATCCCACTCCTCCCCGGTGCAGGTTTCCCTCTCTGTGCAAGTTCTTGGTATTAGAGCATTCAGATGCAGCAACAGCTGCCTTGCATTACACAGTGATTCTCCAGCCAAGGGACTGACTAGAAAAATCAACCTCCTAAGTCGTCTAAATGTAAAAGTTATGTTACTAAAGGAAAGTTAGAAAACATGAAAATGGAAATGAAGCTGCAGGGAGGCAGAAGAGGTTCCCTGTGGCAGCGCTTGCTCTCATGCAGCAGTGACACACAGCCCAATTCCCTGCCCACCCCTTCAGCTGGACAGGGAAGGAGCAGCTGATCAAGGGGGAAAAGCACATTTGAGGAGTTCCCTTAGATGGCCATGTTTATTTCTTGCTTTGGCTTTCATTTGCTCTTTGTCACATCTCGGTTCATCCCTTTCAGACTGTGTGTCAAAACAGATCTCGTCTCGGAGGATTGCTCTGAAACCTAATGATGCCTGGGCTTGTTCAATACCCCTGAGGGGCCAGGCAAAAGGAGGCTGGAGCTGCCCCCAGTCCGTATCAGGTTTTGCATTTTGAGGGGGAGTTGGCTACTTGGAACAGGGGAGGGGTTTTTCAGCAGCATGGCTTGATGCAATAAAAGAAAAGGGCTTAAACCTGCTTCTCATTTGAATAAAAAAAATAAATAAAGCAAGGAGGCAGAGAGGCAAGAAGGGAGCTGCTGTATTTCTCTAAGGGAAAGAGTCTGTGTCAGCCCCTCTGCTGAGCAGTTCATGCCATTCACTGCCCTGCTCCAAGTTCCTCAGTGATACTGAACTCCAGGTGACCCTTGCAGACAGTAATTGCTTTAGCATTGGTTTGACAACAACAGCAAGAACCTCTCTAAAAAGAAGCAAAGCTTAAAATAAATTTCAGCTCTGGAGACCTGCTCATGTGAGGAATCCAGAATATCACCTGTGTTTTCCTTGATGAGTGCTACAGTTCTTGGCAGCTGGAAAAAAAATGACAGTTTTGAAGGGATTTCCCGTGCCTCCTGCTCCAGTGTCTAACCTGGCAGGGAGTCAGCCAGGAAAGACAGCAGGTGGCCTTTAAGGGAACCTCATGGGATAGCTCCAGGCCAGCATCCCTGTTCATTTACCCCAAAAGCTACCTTATTTAAAGGTGGAATTTAGAGAAAACCAAATTTAATTGCAGTGCCTGGGATGAATGTCTTTCCTTGCTTTGTAGCTGTAACACAGTTAATTTAAAATGGATTCATTCTACCTGGCAATAAATAGTACCTAAAAGCCCTTCATCAAAAATGCATTTAGTCACCCTTGCACTGGGAGAATGAAACATCGCTCTGCCCCTCAGCAGGAAAAGGGGAAATTTCAGCTGCAAATGCTGTAGGAATTGTTTGTTCTCCAAGAGGTGCCCACAGGACATACACAGAGCAGAGGCATGTCTGCAATTCCAGAGCACTTTTAGAGCATTTCCTGTTAAACCACCTGCAAATTAGCCCTGATCCTGCAGAAGTTTAAAGAGGTGTATGTACCTTGCTGCTACACTGAATCTGGGGTGCAAATTTTCAGTAAATTCAATAGAAAGTAACCTTCTTCAATAGGGAAGAAAAAAGTGTTTTACTTGAAGATAACGCAATTTCCTCTTTCTAACCCACACAGCTGTGGCATACACAGGATGGATTTTGGTTTGGTGAGTAATAAAGAAGAGAACCAAATTATTTTTCCCTGGCTCTTTTTAAAGACATTTTTTCTCAGTTTTCCAGGCTGACTTTCTGCAGGCAGCTGTCTCACCATATGAACTATGAAAGTTAGAATGTACCTGTCCACCTGGCATAGCCTCCCCTTGTTCATGTTTTAGTGGATGTGTGTTAGGAAAAGGCTGTTAGGACACTGGAGAAGAACCACAAACATGGAATTGTACATGGCAGTCAGTGAGTAATCCAGGCTCCTGTGTTTTATCCTCTTAGGAAGACTTCAGGTATTTCAAGAAAAATATTTGCATCAAGTTTCAATCCCCTATAGCAAACACAGCTGAAATAAATGTTTTAAATTTTAAATACCAGTAGGTTCCAGGATGTGTTGTGTGAGGGAAGAGGAGACATAATTTCCCTGTATACAGTTGTCTGGAAACGGGCTGCTTTTCTCTCCCCTCACCAATAAAAGCCAGAATTAGACCCCAAATGTAAACTGAAATACTCACCTGACAAATATTCAGATATTCCCAGCAATTCTAAAGCAGCACTTTCTCCTGTGACAAATGAAAGATCTGAATTCTGAAAAACATATGTATGAAGTCTACATCCTTTGCTTGTTTTCTGATTAAATACACTTCTGCTCTATCATCATTGGTGAGGTCAGTTTGGTCCAACAATTTTTGATGAGGCACTGCAGTGTACTTCCTGTTGGCTTTTTATTAAATGCCTGCATTTTAGAAAAAAATTGTCCATAGCAGCTTGCTAAATAACAAAACTCATGAAATTGCTTATTTTAGTCGTCATTTGGATTAGTAGTAATTATATCTGTAATAGTAAAATGAGATTTTAATGCTGATTAATGAAACTGCTTAATTGTCAAGACTGCTAGTCACAGTTATCAGTCTCTGGAGACTGTGCCCTAAAACAGTTGTCATCATATGTGTAATATGGCTTCTTTTGTAGGACCAGATGTGAAGCATATGGTGACCTATTACAATAGGGATGAGCTGTAAGTCCACAAGGGCTGAATTCTATTGGACAAACTACCCAAATGAAAAAACATCCAGTGATCATTGTAGGATCATAGCAACTTTCTACAGGGTGAGGGATGATGAAGGACTTGGGAAACTGCCTTAGCTCAGGTAATCATTCCTGCAGTTGTGATATTCTTTCATGTTTATTTGTATTCTAGAGCAAAGCTGTGGTGCTGTGCATGCAGACACACTGCAAAACATATTGCTCCTGCTTGTTCTCTTTCCTGCCCATTTCAGGGACCCATTCCCACTGCTGGAGGGAAATCCTGTGGGGTGATGGGTGCTGGCAGGGGGAACCTGTGGAGTTCCCCAGCAGCAGCAGGAATCCTCAGAGGTGCGGCTGCAGAGGAGGGAAATGTGCTGGGTGATAGGAAGGATACTGGGCAAGACAGAGCACAGGAACAGCAGGAAAATGAAAATGAAAACTAATGTAATGAAACTCACTGCCCTCATATGCAGAGACCATTCTAGTGCATTGGGCACATTTTAACTCCTTTTGGCCATTGTCACTGTTGCAGGGTCCTTGCAGTAAAGCAGTGAAGGGCCATACTGAGCTCAGGAGGTCCATCCTGACAGCACTTGTGTCCCCTGGTAGGAAGAAAAAGAGTAAACTTCTCTGAACAGCCATATTTCCCTTACCCATTAACTTGACTGTTAGCAAAAACTGTGCTTAGTCTTCAGTACATTGGCAAGTACAACCCAGAGCAAAATATAATGGACTGCTTTTCAGTTTTGCTACTGCCACTTTGTATTACTCCTCATACGATTCTATCATTTTATGAACAGTTTAACCTATTTACTCATGTGTAAATGGACAATGGTTGAAGATTAGAGAGGCTTCATTTGCCATGAAGAGCTACTGTCTTTTCTCAAAGGGAAAAGAACCAGCTGACCTGGATTGCAGGTCAGGTACTCTGTACTGCAGATGTGTATCAAAGTCCCAGCACCGTGTCAGCCTCTGTGTAACAAATACTCCACAGCATAGATAGAAGCTGATTTTTACAGGCCAGGGGAGTTTACACAGCTATTTCAGTGACTAAACACACAAGTCAGTATGCAGTATGATTCAGATGATTCATAGGCACATGCATGGTGCTTCACAGTAATTTCTAAAATCAGTGCTGTAATTGCTGAGGGTCAAACTTACTTCAGGCAAGATGTTCTTGTTTGAATGTATGCTTGCAGGAGGGAGTAAACTTTGTGTTATCTACTAGACACACTTCCAGTATTTCTCCCGTTGCCCTATTCTTGGGCTTTAGGATTGTTCTGTCCAATAGAAGTGCTCTTCCTACAACTTGTCAGGTCTCATTGTTTAGTATGTGGTTTCACAGCAGCCAGCCCTGCATCCCTAACACACACAAGCAGCATCACAAAATCAGATGCCCAGAAATGCTGAAACTTCGTCCTACATTTCTGTAACCATGCAAGGCTGATTTACTGCAGCAGAAGCCCTCTTCAAAATGTCTGGCAACAGAAACTGAGGTATTTTCATTATATGGCCAAGCTTTCTGTGACAAATAGTGCTACCACAGCTTAATTGGCATTTATACAAATATTCAGGTCTGTAAATGATACTAGTGGAAGCCAGAGCTACAGCTGGGGTTGTCTGCATATGGCTACTGCACTCCGGATGGATAATTTGCTCCTTGGAAAAGTCTGTTTTCATAGTAACGTGGTTACAAAGCAGCCTCTCAAGTGCCACTGTGTCGGGAAAGCACATCACAGACAGAAGGTAATGACTGCTGACACCAGACCAGCTTTCCTCTTGCTCCATATAAAAGCCAGCAAACTCTAAATCATCAGTGCAACCCTGCCGTGTACCTGCCCCCATTGTTCAGGCTTGGCTTTAAGCTGGGAACAAAATCTATCAAAATGCAGTTTCAGAAAGAAATTTGCTGTGTGACATGTACGAGACCAACTGGCTGGTTTGAACAAAAGTAAACTGGGATTAAGATTTCAACAAAGAGCACTTCCTACTAAGGGATAGTGCCTTTGGAACTACTTCACACACACACACAACAGAAAAAAAAAACAAAAAAACAAAAAAAAACAACCTCCAAAAAAACCAAAAAAAACCAAAACAAACCCACCAACACTCCACCTCCCCTCTCTCCAAACAAAAGAAAAATCTGGGGTGGGATGGTCTTGGAATTGTTCCTGCCCTGGCATTTTGGCACACACCCTCAAGAAGGAAGATTACAGTAAACAAGTCATAAAATATTGTTTGTCTAACATTTGCCAAAACTATAACCTGTGTATTTTAGCCTGGAAATCCAGTTTGTCTCTCAAATGCCCTTTCTGTTATCTATTGGTTATCATTGGTTCAAATGTTAGTTTTAATGTGAAATCTTTTGTGGGCTTTTGAATTATTTTGTTTCTCCAATTTAGGATTAGAAATCTAGTTCATTCTCATTGTATGGTCTTTCTAAATAAAAAGTTGTGAGGAACTGATTAGTAGCAAAAATGCAGATCAGAAAATAAGGATTCCATCCTTAGTTTGGCTACAGGCCACTGGTGTAACTGGGCTGATCAGCTTGATTTTCCTCCCACAGCTGCTGTAACAGTAAAAATAGCACAGTTACTGGTTTTTTGCTTTCCCTGATTGTTGTTTCACTCGGGCTTCCCAGTAAAGGGACTCTCTGACCATGTTTGACAAGGAACACCGAGTCAGGAACATCTTTGTGTTTCTGGAGTGTAGCTGAGAGCTCCAGCTTTTATTCACATAGCTGACAGTTTTGCTGTAGGGTATTATACTAAGAAGAGTAAATTTTATCTCTGACTATCCACTGTGCTAAAGTCTGATTGGTATGCAGAGAAATCTTAGAATAACAGGTAAGATTTTTTTATTTTTTTTTTAATCAGACATGCCAAACCCCAGAATTTTTTTAAGGTACTTCCAGATCCAACAAGTGATGGGTTGTTCAAGAGTAACAAGTTAATGGCAACCTAAACATACCTGAAAAGCTGGCTTTAATATGGTAACAGAAACACAAATCACAAATAAAAATAAACCACCTGAATTTGATTTTAAACTGATACAGCCCTTGGATTTCTAAGTTTTATATAATATATAATTGATTATGAATAAGTCTATGTATTTTGTAGTTTCAAGTCTGCAGAAGATTCAATAGCACTTTGTGCAAGAAGTTGATTAGGAGACCTTAATACAATTTAGCTCCTCTTAGGAACTGTCCCTCTCCCAGCCAGAGTTGGGCTTGAGCCTTGTAAGTGTCAAGGTCCTATCAACAGGATGCTCATATCAATATGTAACCCATATCAATGATGCTCAAACATGCTGTCTCCAAAACTCTCTAGATACCTCCTAACACAAATCCAGTAACAATGTGGTGTTACTGATAGAGGTGCAGTTTGTATCTCACAATAATGCAGATTTTGTACCTGCTTCAGACCTCTTAAAAATCTATGACAGTGCTCATAAAAGTTTACATTCTTCCTCCAATTGCAGTAACTCACCAGAAAAGAAAATATTTTGCTGCAGTCCTTACACAACAGCAAATGTTGAAAATGCTTGAGCACAACCTGCAAAACCCCTTATATTTGTGGAGCTATTCCTTTAGTAATCGAGACCCCTTGGCAACAGACTGACACTTCTGAGCCACTTCAGTAGTAATGGTAATAAAAAAATACATCTTAATGCAATTCGAGGAAGACAAAGATTTTAATTTATGCTTTTTAGTCTATGCTTTCTAATCTAATTTTTGAATATGTTGCCATTTATCTAAACTCCTTGGACTTATGCAGTCCCAACCCCTCAGTTCCTAAATCTGTCAAGTCCTATTGTACCACTGACATCTACCTAAAGAAGTACTACCCACTGTTTGAGAAAGAGATGAATGTGGGCTGTTCATTCATATCCTAAACTCAGGTACAAGTTTTTGTCACACCCCTTTTCATGAATGCAAACCTTCACAAAGTAAGTGACTGAATTGTGCCGTGAGAATTACAGAGAAATGAAGGACTCTATTCTATAATCAACAAAAAGTAAATTGAGCCTGAGGAAAACAAGAGGTAAAACAAAATGAGATGTATCCTTATAGCCACATCCTAATAGAATCATTACAGCACTGGCTGGTTCCTGCCAGAGGTGGAGGCACGGAAAGTGATAACTAGATGGGGAAGAAACAAATCAATATGGATCACTGAAAACCGATTTAGAGCACTAAGCTCACTCCGACTTCTCTTGCATTTTCTCTTGATTAGGCTGGCAGGAAGTGAAGATGAAAATGTTAAAACCTGACTTTAGTCTTCCATGCTGCACTGAGGCTGCACTTTTGTGTTAGAGTCCCTTTCCTTGCATTTCTGCAGATCAGGAAGAACTTTGACCACTGGAACCTGCTCACAGGAGTGTAGAGGGTGTCCTCTGGCAGCTGACATCCTTGTCCAAACCTGATCATAAAATGATTTTATTTGAGTAGCTCAAGTAAATTAGTTGATGATAGTGCTCAACAGTCTGGTTACAGCAAATGAGGAATCTGCAAGGATTAGTATAAAGGACAGAAAATACACTTGCTTTTACAATGCACTTCTCTTACTATTAAGAAGCTGTGATGTTAGGCAGAGAAAAATCAGAATCCCTGCCTGCCTATAACTGCTAGGAAATATTAAGTTGAAAAAAAAGAAGGGGTGCATGGGAGAGAAGGGGTGAAAAGAAAATTCCAGAAACAGAAGTCAAACACATGTGGTCAAAAAGCAAGGTCTCAAAGAAGGCCCTAGGGTCAATATAACACAGAATGGAAGGACTAGAGTTACAAACTCTCCCTATGACTTAAATTACAGATAGATTCCAAGAGTTTCCTTAATAAAATTTGTCTAAGGAGAAAATATTGGTGTCAGTGAGGGGAAAAGCTCTGATTCACAGAAAATGGAAAAGAGAAAGGCAGCTTCAACCAGGAGTCAGTCATCAATCTATTGCTTAGACAGAGTCTTGGCAAAACCCATTCTCCTGGTAGAACTTGCCTGGAGTAGAGCAGATTGATTTGACAGTCTCTTAGCCTAATAAATGCTTGACCCCAAGGTCTGCTGAATTCACTAAATTCACTATGCAGAGAGAATTGGGAACCAATCACCTCTGGGGAACATCCTGTTCCACAGCCCTCCCCTGCTAAAGGCCTTGACTGCTCTCAGCCTTATCGAGATGACGAGATGGAAGCTGCTCTCAAAAGAAGAAAGGTTAATCGACTACACTGCTGTTAATCAATCACTTGGAAAGATTCAGCACTTAAAATAGGTAGGTCTCTCTTCCTGCCAGAAGGTTCTTGCATCTTAACCAAGGACCATCTCCTTCAGCTTGAAGGATGAGTAATAGACAGAAACACAATCCAGAGAGATGCCAGGTGTCTGATCCAGAGCCAGCTGAAGTCAATAGAAAGACTCCTGGTGAGTTCAATGGGCTTGGACCAGACCCCAAAGAAAGACTTATTACCCAAGGTTTATTCTGCATACATGTACCGAGCTACTTTTAGAAGTGAAAGAGCCTTGAAAAGAAGCAGATTCATCACACACTTCTGTGTCCCTGTGAAACCAAACTTCTACAAGACATACTGTGTCCCAGTTACCCTGATTGTCAGATATGGCTGACATCCAGCAAAGGAAAATTACCTGCCTGTGACAGCACAGACACCTATACATTTCAAAACCTCTAAGGAGCGCAAAAAAGAAAAAATGCCAAACTGCTAATATTTTCCTGGCCTTTTTTGTAATTGCTGCTAGCCAAAATGAAAGCTTCCTTTAAAGAGGAAAACTAGATCAATTTCTGAAAGGATAAAAGAAATCTGAGGGAGTAAAATTTAAAATACCCTGGCATGGAGGAGAACAAGCTCAGTGCTGAACCACCAACAAGGTGAAGCTGACAGGGAGGAAAAAAATACCAGGAAAAAAACGAGGGTTAGAAAGTACCCCTGCAGACATACTTCTGTAAATGAACTGCTGCATTTAGCACCAGCATCAACTGATGACAAAGCAGTGACCATCCTTGATGCCTCTAAATGGAAGGAAGAAATCTTAGCCTGTTGTTACAAATCCAGGCCCTTGTATCCCAGTGCAGAACCACTTAGCAGTGACACAACTGCTGCATCACAGCCAAAAAGCCACATGGCAAAGAGCTGAAACCAAGACTCACACCTTCAAGACACCTATGGCTCCAGGTGCCAGTTTAGGTTGCTACAGATTTGTTCCTTCAAGGCATTGCTTCTGGTCTGTTCTCACCACCAGACTTACCCAGGGCAGACTCCTGGATGAACTTCCACTGCCACCCACTCATTTTGCTGACAGAAGTCTGCTCAAATCCTGGAACAAAGCTGCTGGCTTGGAACTTTGCTTTTGGAATAACCCAGTTTTTATTAAGAGACAGAGACTTGACAGACTGATGACCTGGACTATACCTGCTGTAGCTAATGAAGAGGTGCCAGGTTCTCCAGAAGGCTGAAGAGCAACACAGATACAGAGCATCCAAGGCTATGGGTATTTCCTCCTTACATAGTGACAAGCAAGAGATCGGTGAAACAGAATCATCTAAGGTGCGCTACATACGTGATTTCTATGTGTTCCAAGAACTGCTTTTCTCCAAGGACAGCCATCTCAAAAGTCTTTGCCAGTAGACAGCTGCGGTTGTCAAACCCAATTTTCTCGTCTTCTCACTGCTGGCTGAAAAAAGCCCACAACACAGATCCTGCATCTACATCCAAAGGTAAGGACTAATATTTGGTGACCTTTCTTCCTCTGGCTCAATTGATAAAATAACCAGCACTGCAAGCAAAATGAAGCAAATATCATTAAGGAGTGAAGGTACCTATATATTTCACAAGGAAACCTGACAAGAAATTCCACATACAGAACAAGAACTACATTTAAGAGATACAGCAGCTTCCTCCCCAAAAAAGACCTTGGTATAGCAGCCTTATAAATATGAATATTTTGGCCAACTCCCCAGATATGTGTCATACATGTGGCATCAAAATACAGTGGCCCACTAAGTTGTACTCTGCTGTAAGAGCCTTGGGTTTGGTCATCTATAACCTTTGTATCAAAATAATGTCAAAAGTTAACAAGCTCTTAAGATAAATGGGGATACTCTGTCTCTCTCCAGGTCTTGTTGATGTTAATGTGGATGCAGATTCATGAAAATTGTGTCTTATTTTGTCATGTTTGAAACCAGATTTTTGCAGCCATAACTCCCCCAGTGTTTGTCATTCCACTGGCATACACAGAACCACACTGCCCTGCAATTTCCCTGCCAGTGGTGGATCCTGCTGTAGCCACAAAACTGACAAGAGATCCACATAAAAAGTGTTGTATTTCACCTATTGACTGCACATTTTTTAACCCAGTGTGGATGAGCATAAGACACCTGCAGCTCAGTGCTCATGACCAAGTGAGGAAGCAAAAAGGTTACTGCCTGATCAATTCTTCCTTGTGTCATTTGGAACAGTGTCCTACAAGGCTTAGCAGCACAGACTTGATCACACTGAACCACCAACACCTAAAGACAAAATCCCTTCTGTCTAAAAGGAATGGAGAGATGGATGGCAGAGAAACAGAAGGGAAACTCTGAGGGCCCTATTGACCGACTGACATGTGATGAATGGTCCGCAATATAAAATTACTGAGAAATAGAAAATTCCCTTTTCATCACTCCCCAAAATTGTTCATGCCACAAAAAAAACCACTAAATTCCCTTGAACCACATATTTAAAAATCTTGCAATTTTATTTGCATATAAAGGCCGCTAGATATAATATCACAATAAATTTAAAGAAACAACTGCTTTTCTAAATTCCATTAACAAGGTAACAAAACAGAACAAAGCTCAATAGCATTTACAGTGGTGGAACAGAAATAACTATCTGCAACAATATTTTGTGCTAGTGAGATTGCATTTACACACAGTGCAAAATAAGAAAAAGGAAATAAAAAAGACAAGAAGAATATTTAAATATAAAGGACAACTAAGCCTTATTTTATTTAGGCTTGATTGTATCCATTTGACTCTATACATGCCTGAACTACAACAAAGATTTAACTTGGGCTCTTGAAGGCCTTGAGCACTTGGAAAAATGTCACATCCTTCATAATTTAGATGTGCTGTACAGCATAATTTTGCAGATGCTATACTGGCAATATTAAATCCTAGCTTAGTTATAATGCACAAAAAATACATATATATATAAATTCATATTTAAAAGGAGTCCGCATTTACAACTTTTTTTTTTTTTTTTTTACTGCATGAAATACCTGCTTTTTGCAGCTTTCACCCCCAGTCTTTTAAAGCTAAAATAATTTAAAAAAAGAAACAACAGAAGATAGATATCACATACAGGCTGTGGCTATCTAGATAGTTCTTTATAAAGCAGGTAGAAACAAACAACTGAGAAGTCTATTCTCCCCTTGCTGCATTCTACCATGAATAGAACCAAGTTTAAGTATATGCACACATATCAAGAGGTAAATGGACCCCAAAACATTGTTTGTGCAACTAAAAAAAATTATATAAATGGAGATAAAAAGCTAACATTTAAACCTAGGGAAAAAAGAAGACACTTAAAAAAACCCCAACAGTAACATAAGTTGTGCAAATTTGGGTGTATTTAAATGCTGCCTATTTTTTAGCTTATAATATAATATTAAAATAAGGTCTCTCACTTCTTAAAAGAAAGCTTGGCTGTCCTTTTGAGAACACTATAACAATTTACAATGGCAAATTTATTGAAAAACAAAAATTCATTTTACAAATTCACAATGCTTTATCAATTTAAAATGAATGCTGCATTTCCAAAAAGCACAACCTCTAACTTTTCTTCTTGTTTCTTTTGCACCAGCAATTTACAAAAAAAA
Source organism: Aegithalos caudatus (assembly GCA_013389925.1). Taxonomy (NCBI): domain Eukaryota; kingdom Metazoa; phylum Chordata; class Aves; order Passeriformes; family Aegithalidae; genus Aegithalos; species Aegithalos caudatus. The sequence goes on along the minus strand of WEIU01011323.1, from coordinate 269,255 downwards.
AAAAACCCAAAAAACAAAAAAACCCCAACCAAACAAAAAACCCCAAACCCCACCCTTGCACCCCCAAAGTCCCCCCTAGCCCCTATTTTGAAACAAACATGTAACTGAATGTAAGTTTCGTCATTAGAAAATGGCAGTTTATAGACCTTCCCCAGTAGTGCTTCAGGATCCTTGAGGGGTTGGAAGGTCGAAGATGATGGGAGGGTTGGTGGGCTGGAAGCTGACTGTACACGTGGAGGCGTTGATGTAGGTGGTGTAGCCATCTGTCATGATACCATAACCTGCGGGGACAAGGGGGACACTCACTGCCAGGGACACACGGAGCACCCAACACTGCTGGGGGATCCATGCTGTGCAATAAAGTCAAATTTACCCCTTCAAAATCAACCCCAGCCCCTTCTGGTGCCTCTGCCACAAAGGCTTGACTGAAAAAAATATAGTGTACTGTGTTTGAGATAAGAACAGCTGCTTTTGGTTTATGTACAAACTTCTTTCTGCTCCTGGAAAATCCTCTGTTGCAACTGGGTGTGACAAAACCACAAACCATACATGTTCTTTTTCTAATTACTTAATTAGGGAGCTATAGTTTGCATGCCTGTCATGTCTGTCAGAAGAAAATGACCATTCAGAAGTAAAAGATTTACAAGTAACTTGGTTTTAGCCTAAACACTCCCTCTCCAACAAATGACCTGAATTCTGTCATCTCTCCTGTGCTAGCTCTAATCACCCAGTGCCTCATCCCAGCACTGCTGAACTGGCTTCTGAGACCTCAGGAACTCAAGCAGTGTGTTAAAAGTACACACATGCAACTGCTCAGGCTGCCCAGGGAAGCTGAGGTGTTCAAAGCCAGGCTGGACAGGGCTCTGAGCAACCTGCTCTAGTGAAGCCCATGGCAGAGGGTTTGGGATAGATAATCCTTAAAGTCCCTTCCAATCCAAACCATTCTATGACTGCATTATTATATGTATGTATGTATGTATGTATGTATATATATATATATATATAAAAAATGAAAGTGTGAGTGTGTATTCAGCTGAGATCCACAAAAAGCTAACAAAGAAGCTTAAAAACATCTAGGAAGTATTTGGTCTCAAATGCACTTAAGAAAAAAAAAAATTGAAAAAACCCTCAGAGTTTCAAGGAGGAAGAGAGCTTTCCATTGCAAACCCTCAGAGGAAAAGTGTTTTTCTCTCAAACCATTATGACACAATACAGATCACTGCTGTCTGAAAGCTAAGATAAATACAGCTACCCACTGTGCCTATCAGAAAGAATAATCACTTCAGAATTGTTGCGTTGTCCACCTGTATTACTTTATTTATTTAGACTGGCAATTTTGATGTAGATCATTTCATGATGGGAAAAACCTTGTTTGTGTTTGTTTTGCTTATCAACCAGACAAAAAAACCTGCATCACCAAAAAGTGTGTATAGCCTCCGTTGGTTCAAGAAATTGTTGTGCATGTTCATCTCAGCTGGAGTTGGATTAAAATTAATTGTAAGATACTGCTCTTAACACTTTGCTATTTCTTCCTGTACTGAAACAAGCCATTCTTATGTCTTCCGTGTAAGTACTAGAAATTATTTTAAATTTTTGTTGGTATTCTTATAAGAATTTATTTGAATGTTTACTTTTATTATGTCCTGCCACCTTTCCCAGGAGATTTAAATGTAGGGTGCTGCACATGGCTTCTCACAATGGTTTCTCATAATGATGGTCTTGTACATTCAGACACCCTCCTCTCCCACCCTTAGCACTATTTCAATCTCAAGTTTCACTACCCAATGTGCCTACAAAAGCTGTAGACAATTTACAATTTTAGCTGGATATCTTGCTATATTCATTTATTTTTAATATGCAAGGACTAATATTTCTACAAAATACCCAGTCTTTGCCTGGGTGCATTAAAGGACTGTTATTTATGCCTCTATGCAGAGGGTCATGTCAGTATTCCCAGTATAAACTCTTTATTTACAGATGCATGTAAAACTCTATTTACAGAGGCATGGGAATCATTGTATGAAGTCACAAGGGTTTCAGAAAAACCAACTAGCAGAGAAAGCTGTCTTTTTAAATTTTTTCTTTTATGAAGTCCTCGAAATCTTTAGGCCTATGGAGAACCTAGTTAGAGACAATGGAGAAACCTCCAGGGGGGAGAATATAAAACATTTAATGTGTAATTTTGAGTTCTAGGGTCATGAAGTCTTACACTCTCAGGCAGAACTCCTGGTATTTGTCTCTCAGCCACGGGAAAGCTACAAAATTGTATTAAATATTGAAGTATCTCCAGAATGTATTTAATCTCTCAGTCTCTTCCACTGCCACAAACTGAGCTCTTTGTTTCTGAAGCTTCACACTCTGCCTGTCCTGGCACTGACAGAGGGGGAATAGCTCTTCTAAAACATGAGACTCCTGGAGGGTAACACAGAAAGAGTATAGACTGTACTACAGGGTGCTTTTAGAAATGTTTGTTCAGGCAGTGGCTCCTCCTGATGCCTGACTTGAGATGCCCTGCTTTCTGCTTCTCCTTACACCCTGAGGGAGGTGAGCAGAGGCAGCAAGTTGTCTTCGCATTTTCTTTTTTTCTCTAGCATCTTTCTTAGCTCCTGTACTTGGAGTAATGGCAATAATTTTCATTTTGGCTTGCAAGTGTGGGGAATCTCATCTGTTTTTCTAACCAAGTTTGTCAAAATTTGAATTGCTTTCAAATAACCTGTATAGAACAACCTTTACACAGTGAAAGATGTAGGTGGCTAAATGTAGCACACATTCCTGAAACAGTCTGTTTTAATTCTGGAATAAATTTACAAAGTGCCACGCATGCAATCACTTCCCTGAACTCCCCCCCTACTTTAATCCAATATGCCATTATCCACTGCAATACACCATCGAAATGTGATTCTTGGAAATCTGAGATGAAGTAGGGAATAGCACTGCTCCTTACCTTCATGAATCCCACCAAAGACGTGGAGTTTGGGCCTGACTCGCCTCTGCACTGTGTTCAGCAGCTCCACACAACCCACTCTCTGCAGCTCCTTTGGAACCCAGTCTCGAAAACCTGAAGGCAAAATGCAATCAATACTATTAATTTTCCCTATTCAGGTAAGGTTTCACATAGTCTTTCAGGAAGTCATAATTCACACAGGGTTTATTACATTATCTCTAGTCATAACCTCTCCATTAAGGCACACAATGGCTTTTAGGAAATGTTTTAATGTCACTTTGTCTTCCTTAAGATTTCCTCCCTCCATCTGCATTAATATTTTTCTGGATGTGATTTGTTTTTTTAAACTATAGGTTTAAACTAGTCTTCCACCTTGAAACCCCGGGACATTTATTCCTGGCAGTGCTGCAGATTTTTCTTCCCTTTCCCCTGGCTCTTACAGCAGTCAGCTTCCCAAGCCAGCTATGTGGTTACTCCAGAAATGAAACAGCTCAGGAAGATGAGCTGAGTTACGACTCAATACAGCTGCCACCTTGAAGATTTAAAATGCAGACTCCCACAATTTCTGGAAGACTGTGGTCTGCAAGCATCAGGTTACATCTGAGCCCTTGTCACCAGCCTCAAGCAATGCAAAAATTGCAAAACAGCTTCCAGCAAGGCAGTGCTAATTGACCACGTTGCCACTTGGTCTTATGGATAATACAGAAAAATGTACCAAACCTGACATGAGTGCCTATGGGAACCTGCTGCCTGGACTGCCACAGAAAGGGTCAGCAGGGCAAGGTGAATGAGGAGCAATAGAAGGGAAATCAGGAGTCACATCCAGATGAAACACCATGCTACTGACCTCAGCATAATTACAGCCCGTGCCAAGTTAATCCCAGGTAGTAAAAACATGATGGGACATGAACTTGGCTAAATTTTAGAGTGACCAAAGAGTCCAGTTACAGCTCTACCTCTCTTAATATTTATTTAATAAGTAAACACTTATTTAAAAAGCAGTGTTTTCTCAATACTATCATGCAGGCTGTGAGCTAGAGCCCCTCATTTTAGGCACAGTGCTGACACCTAATCTGTGCCTGTAGTTAAGATACAGTGCCAACCTTTTGAAACTGAACTTCATTATCTCCTTCAAACACAAAATTGAAGCACGCATATTCAATTACAGCACTCGTTAGTGTCTGCAGCATCACAGTACTTCTGTATGAACCCAATTCAGAGCAGATGGATGAACAACCCATTTAAAACAGCACCCATGAAACATTATAAACACACTTGCGGGGGTTTTTTTGCTTCTTTGGAAAAATTAAGCAATTAAGAGAGCGCTGTTCAAGGCCCTGGTTTGCAATATCCGGTGGCTCCACTATCAGGGGATGCTGTGTCACTGCCTTAACACAGCAGCACACTGGGAGCTCCAGGAAGGTTAAGGGGAATTTGCTGATCACCTTACAACATTTCTCTAAGTAATATTAAAAAGCTAACCAAATTATAAGGAGCAGTAAGTACATTGGTCAAAAACTTTCTGGACTTTTTTTTCCTTAGCTTGGCTTAGATTGCTGGCTCTTAACTTAATTGTGGTTAAAAATATAAGCATGCATTAATTCCTGATTCCACAATCACCAAAAAATGCTATGAGAACACTAAGCCAGCCTGAAAGCACTTAAAATGCTGGTTTATAATGGCACCATGCAATTCTGTGAAGATTTTACATATTCACTACCGTGAATGTAATGAGTGACTGTGATTTGGTCCCTTCCTGTGATTGTATGATCCGACCCCTTGGATTGCAAGGACTTACTAAAACCCTGACAAAATCAATCTTCTCACAGCAATGGCAGCAAAGAGACTGCCACAATTCCTCAGACTGATAAGTCATATTTATAAAAGGCTCAGTTGTTGTAAACCCAACTGAGATACTTAAAACACAGTCCCAGGCTGCTTGCCCCATGTGTCTTGAGGAAAGGCAGTAAATAATGAGATGCTGCCTTGTGGGGCACAGGATGGAGGAAGGATAGCAGGACTTTCCAAAGGGTTTTAGTGTAGGCTTTAATGACTTCAGATATGCCAAAACTGAGTACTCCTGCCTCTGCTGAACAAGTGTCCTGGTGTCCTTCTGAGACTATCAGAACTTAGTTTTGATCTTAAGAGTTAAAAGGGAGATGGGTAAATGACTCATATTGACAAGACAAGCAAAATTCAACTAAATGAGAAACTTTAGCTACCTAATGAAGAAACAAATTATGCATTCACAGACTGGTGCTCACCTGTCATTAGATCAAGTTAGGAACAATTATCTACGAACATAATTTTATTCCTTCACAAAATTTTTATAAGCCAATTAATACCTTTAAAACTATTCTTACATATTCTAAGTTTACAAGGACATTATCAAGGAGAATATGTGACTACATAGTTCCAAACTCTTGACTGCTACTCTCAAACCTTAAAATAACATGACACTGTAGTGAGAAAAGGTTTCAAAAGTTTTAGTCAATCTCTAAAAAGTCACATGGGATTGGAAACTGGTTGTCAGATGAATACTATTCTTAAATAAAATGTCAAACTATAATGGTTATCAAGTCAGATATTTGATCTTCCCTAGCTTGAATTTAATAAAAAAAATTCAAGTTTTTAATGGAAACTCAACAGATCAGCTAAGCCTAATCGTCATTTTCCACTTCTTTCAGAAATGTTTTTAATCCATAGTTTTTAGTTTGGGTGCAATTACAGTATATCTTACAGCATTAACAACTTTGCTTATTTTGAAAGTAAAATTCTCATGCAAAAAATCACACAGAACTTTTGTTTCACTTACCAAGGGGAGGTCCATGTGTCATTAGTATATCAATTCCCTCAGGAATAAGGTTCCACTTGTCTAGCAAAGACTGACCTCTGGGTAGATTAAAGCCCCATCCATTAAACCATGGTGTCCTTTGGGGAAAATAAGACAAACTGCATCAGTGTAAAATAAAAATCTCTTCTCCAATTTCTTTCTGAATTAAAACAATTTCTGTGCTTCTGAGATTACCTGCAGACAGCCTTTTTGAAGGGCATGCCTCTAACACACACTGATTCAAATACATATGTATGTTAAAATATACATTTGAATTTAGATTAATGTCTGATGTTATTTTTGTACTACAAGAGCATTCAGCCCTAGGGGCATTTACTCACTAGAAAGAAAGGAAAAAAAAAATTAAAATAACAAAGTCTAAATCTCAAGCTTTTTATCAAAGTTTTGGAATGTTCGAACACAAGAACTCCATTCATATGTTAACTACCAAATTAACCCAAAAATTTTTGGAGGCAAAAATCAATTTCTCCCAGCACAGGGCAGCAGTAGCAGTTCAACAAGGGGCTCAATGTGGCAGCTAGAGGCAGCATCTGTGGCACAGCATTTCACTGAACTCAAACTTGCCCCTTTTAGCACTTTTAATACCAGAACACTGTCACCCAACTGGGTTTTGAACTCCTGAGCCTCCTAGAGATCTCCATCCCACAATGTTTAGCCTCACAATGACTTTTTAAAGAGATCTTATCATTTAAAATTCATTTAGTATTTCTCAAGGAAAACCAATACCCTCAATTCTCCCCAGCATTGTACGGAGTTGTTCTGGGACACTGGTTTATCCATCTACCCAAGCATGTAGCAATGACAAGTACATCTTCTAGGAGTACTTTTTTAACATATAATGTTTTCAACACATAACATATAATTTTGATACAGGTATATCATAATAAATTCTTTCCCTATCAAGTAAGTACACAAAACAATTGCTTTGATGAAATACAGGAATATTTAGATTTGTTACCAATAATCTTTTATACAGCTCTTAGTACTAATTTTAAGAATTTGCATCCATGTGTGTGTTTCCTAGAGGTCTGGCAACAGTTTTAGACTTTGTTCTCTAGGTAGGATACTCCTAGCCCTGGTCATATTTCTGAAAGTTCAAGCTACTCCTGAGGTCTTCTGTGTGCTGCAATTCTGAAAACAGAAAACAAAAACTGGAAGCATAAAACAACCACAAAGCAACCTTGAAAAAACCCATACCTGTTAAAAACGGAGATCATTAGAGTCCTATGTAATTTCATTATGTAATCTGCCTCCTCTACCCACTAAATTATTCATTTTTCCAGCCTCAAACATGCATTTAAGTGGGAATGTCCTGCTGAGATTACATCTCTAATTTTTATTTTTTTATAATTAAAGCATTTTGTTTTCCTGAGACAATAATTTGACCAGCGAGGATTGTACCCAGTTATATGGATGATCTGCATTCCTGACAATCAGCAGTATGGAAAAACAGCAGGCACTGCTAATATAGGGGCAGGAAGGTCACTGGTGCCTTTGTAACAAATAATAGACATATCCCATGTAGTCCTGCTGGATAATACTCATACTACACACACACACACAGGAACTCATTCAAGCTAGCAGACTTCCTGAATGAACACTAACAAAAGATAGGAAAATTAGATGTTAGTCTAATTTTATGTGAGCTGTGGGTCCCTCACATGCTCAGCCTTGAAGCTGCACCTCTCACAGCTGCCGTGCCTTGAACCCACTGAAGCATCCAAAAACCTTCCTGTGCCGTAAAGCAAGGTCGGCGCACCTCGCAGGAGGTTTGTATGCAGCTGAATTAAAATTGAAGGTTGTGCCTTGGCTTTAACTAAACCACAAGAATTTCTGCTTTTCTAGGATCGGCTTTCCTGAAACGTGTATCTAAGTTTCCTTTCCTGTAACATTCCTAGGTTTTAACCTGTCAAGATTATTGTAACCTTCGAGGCTGCAGTCAGAAGTTAAAACATCGTTTGGTTAAACATTCAGCTGCTTAAAACAAACACACGGAGCTTGGGTCAAACTTTTCACTGTCAATTAATGATTCTTTCCCCACTTGCATTTCTCCTGCAGATAAGACTGTAGTTATTATAACATAGTTAAACCTGAAACATGAAACCACATCTGTGATTTCTCTGGAGCTCTTTGGAGACTACGACCACAGAAAACCTGGATTTGTCTGCAATATTTTTATTTTACTTTCTTCTGAAGCACTGGAAAGAGGAGGAGGGGAACCTGAGCTCAGATATTTTCCTCATTCTCCAACCTCTGTAATTAGCTGTGACTAACAGGCGCCACATGGGAATCCACTTGCAAGAAAACTTTTGAGAAACTTTCCTCATTATGCAAGCATGTGCACAAAAGAAAAAGATGGTCAAGTACTTATTTAATATACTAAAGATTTTCATACAATATGGGTAAATCAAAGAGAAGAGCAGGCATGGCTGGAAGAACACCTGGATTACAGATTTAGGCTTCAGGCATTTAAAACATGAAACAGTGCATAATTCCAATACCAAACTGAGGGTCCCTGCCTTTCGGAGGGAGCTCAGGCCTTGCCAGAAAGCCAAGCATGTGTTCAGAACAGCACCAAGAAGACAAACAGCTGTATGGCATGGGCTCAGGTTTAGGTGGGACCACAAGGAAGGTGACCTGATGTGTCACGATATGACGCAGAAATGAAGGCACAGTACTCAGCGAGCTCGAAGGCAGGAAAAAGAGAGAAAGTTTATTTACCACTTAGGTTTTATAGTTTTCCAGGGATTACCCCTGGATTGGATAGAGAAGTTACCACCTCTCCATCCACACTGGTGGAGACAAAAGTCCATCAAATGTGTCTCCTTGAGAAAAGAATGTAAACAAAGATTGTTTTCCTACAGAGTCCTTGAAAGGACTCCACTTCAACCTATAAACATACAAAAAGGACCTCAGAAAATTAGAAGATTTTAGAAACTCTCAGAAGGCTTTAGAAAATGTGGGTGACACTGATGTTTGCTGTGTTGCAGTGAAGATGAGATGGGATTGGTGTGCTGTAAATCCCAGGAGCAGAGAGTGAATGGCTGGTTATCCCAGAAAGCTTTAAATACATGCAGGAAAGACAAAGCCTGCCCTGTAGGTAGGTAGTGTCCTTTCGGGGGGTATCAGAGAGTGACATTTTACTCCTGTGAGTGCCTTTTTTTGCATACAGAAGAGTTAAATAGAGTCACTCTCAGCGTCTAAATAATTTAGAAGAAAAAAAAAGCTGTGCACAGAGTTAGGTGCCTTCTGCAATGTATTTTCAAGCTGCTTACTTACTGTGAGAAACTACTTCCTGTCTAGGAAGAAATGCAGATAATGAATTTTGGCTGCACTATCATGGTTTAACCCCAGCTGGCAACCAAGCACCACACAGCCCTTTGCTCATTACCTCCCATGGGGTGGGAGAGAGAGTCAGAGGGGTAAAAGCGCTTGTGGTAAATTACAATCAAGTGCAAGTAATTAATAAAGGCTACTTAGTCATTACTAGCAATATTTCAGATCTGACATAATTATTTTTCCTATGGATCTCTAAGTAAAAGATTTCAGTTAATTCCTAAACTTCATTTTTAAGTATAGCTGGCAATAGCAGGAAATTATTGGCTGTTGAATAATGCCACAAGGGAGGCATAGACGGAAAACCCACGGGGACTGGTAATGAGAGATTACAAATGATTTTGTCATTTTACGTCTGATGGACCAGAACACGTCCTCACACCCGATGCCTGGCGTGTCAGCCATGTGCAGAAGAACCTAATTGAGGCTCTGCTCATCAGAACCTCGCCACACTTCACAGCATCCCTCACATGCCATCAAACCATCACAGTAATTCCTGATCCCCGGCTCACCTGACAGCTCAGCCCTCATCTCAACTGCAAAGCTTCCTTATCATTTAGGGAGAGCAGCTATGCTGGCACCAGATGTGACACAGGGAATATCCTCATGAAAGGCAGACACCTGGCCCATCCTTGCTCTCCTCAGTTCTTCATTTCTGCACAGGAATCCCCACAGATTCCCCTCCACCTGGTGTTTTGGAAGCTATGTTTTTTGCAATTAAAAGAATGCTTACGCAGGAGGCTGCAAATTATCTTCACACCCTGTGCTGCAAGAGATGCAGACATTACTTGACATAATGCCAGGAAGGAGGGAATGTTAAGCTTCCCAACAAGACTCATCCTCCTTTTACAGGTGCATTGGGAGGACCCCAGACAGGATACACAAATCCATCTGCTTTTAACAGCAGAGAGCTGCAGCTTCAGCAAGTGATCGGATCTCCCTTCTCCCAAGTAAGGACTGTATGGCTTAATTATTTTACTAATACATAAAAAAAAAAAAAAAAAAAAAAAAAACCCACCACAAATCAAAACAAACCCAACCAACCCACAATATAAGCACAGTGAATAGAGCATCATTTCATGACACAAAAAGTCAACTGGTCCTCGGTGCATTCACCTCAGAAGCAACACTAGCACATGAGGAAAGGAGGCAAAAAGCCACAGCCAAGTTCATGCAGGTAACACAGAAATGTCAACTCCTTCTGGAGCTTTTAAAGGATGGTAACTCCTACAACCTACTTTCATCTCTTCTCTGACTCATGAATTTCATTACCTGATCCTCAGAATTCAACAACTCAAAAGGTAAATGTACAGTGAGACCTTCTAGATTCACATTTTCCTCTTAACTCCACCAGTAAATCCATTTATTTCAATAGTTACTTCTAAACAGGATTAGAAAAAATAAATTATCTCATAGGTCTTTAATCCCAAGTATTCACTCATTTTTAAGGCTACCCAGTCTTTTAGAAAAGCTTCAATTTTATCCTTAATCCAATGAGTAAAGTGCACAGGAGGCAAAACTCTTAGTCTGTCTCCTTCCACAGGATAACAGCTGAGGGAGCGTCTAAAAGGCATCCCAGTGGGAAGCATTTCCACACAACCAATAACAATATGCTCTCTATTTGTACCAGCATTCAAACTGAGCACACAGACCTGCCTCACAAGGGAGGAAGGGAGACAGTTCCAGCAGCAGAACAGAAATGCTGGGACAGGACATGGATGTGCACCCCCAGCCTCACTCCATTGGGGACTGCCCTACAAACACATCCCCAAAAGCGCCCGCTCCAGGCCTGGGGGAAAGCTGTGGGCTTCCAGTGGAGCGGCAGAGCCCAGACTGCAAAGTGACAAACCAGCCACAAGCAGCGACCTTTGTGCAGGGAGAAGGAGAGGCTTTCAGTGCCCCCCTGGCCCTGAGGGCACACAGGCGTTTGCCAGGGCCAGCAGCACATGTGCCCACTGCCACCAACTCCATGCTCAGAGTGCCCACCGGGAATGCACAGACAGGGACAAGGGCAGGAGGAGAGACATCCTGTGCAATCATCGAGACAAAGGACTGAGCAGGGCAAGTGCACAATGGATGCAGGAAGCACATTTTACAACAGCTTCTGTAAAGGTTCTGAAACTTGCCTTCGGTGCCACAAAAGTACTTTTTTGGTTAACCTCCTTTTTATAGTGAAGATTCAAATGGTTTTTCATAATGTAACAACCACCAGGAAATGGTAAAGGCTAAATTGTTTCCTAAATGTGCTCATTATATGCAGTGTTGTGACATCCGTGAGAGGCACAGCCTGGGGGCTCGAGCTGAATGTCATTCCCACTAGCACTTACCTGCTGTGCCTCAGTGTCCCATTTAGAAAGTGAGAATAATAACAGAACAGAAAGAAGCATCACGGAGCCTGGTTCCTTGGGATTTTGCTTACCCTGCATCTTTAAACAGCTGAAGCTCTCACAAAAGTGAATTATCAGTACTGCAATTATGTTACCGTGTTACTATAGGTACCTCCTTATTACCAGCCTGCACTTAAGTCAGCCTCTAAAACATAATTCAGCTATTTTCACAAGGTTAAAAAAACCTGAAACCTCAACAACCTGCTGGTTGTTTTGACTGGTTTTGTTTTGCATGTTTCTCTCTCTCTCCTTTAACTTACAGCCTCTAACCTCTGAATGCTGGTTATCTAAATGACACAGCATTTGAAAAGCACGACCCCCTATCTTCCACCGTGTTTGGAGGGAAAGAGCCCATGTAGTACCTTTTCCCTAAGAAGCAGTCCTTCACAATGAGAAACTGCAGGATCACCTCACCAGCCAGCCTGACCTGGCATACTCCTTGCACCAAGTCATTCTCAATTTCTACCTTAGACTGTACAAACTGGTCAGTGCAGGTTTTAGTTTAAACTCCTGTCAGATAGAGATTCATGCCTGGATCTGTGAGAGCTATGAAAGGAAAGAAAAATCCAGGACCTTTACTGCTGCCATACATCACATTCCATGGATGTGCTGATCTGTACCAGATTATCACATAAAACAGGAACAGGACAGGAGCAAGTGCCGCTTTAGCCATCCATACAGCTGGAAAATGGTACATGAAAAGAATTCCCCCCTGCATCTTTCCTCTGTCAGTGTCTGCACATGTCTGCCCTTGCTGCCACAGCTGTTATTGTCAGGTAACTGAGTTCTGGTCCCCAAATCTACAGCCTGCTACCTCTGCGGATACCTTTCACTCGTTTCTCTTCTCTGATGGTCCACACCAGCCACTGACATCTTCTACCCTGTGTCTGGAATGGTTAGTGATCCTTTTTGGCAGATGATTGTCCATTTTTGTGTTAACAATACCAGAACACCAGAGACAGTATTTAAGAACACTCATCTGTGGGGAAGATGTGTTTTAATAAAAAGAAAACCAAAATAAATTGAGTAAAGAAACACAAAAAAATACACTGGGGTTTAAGAGACTTGAGAGCAAAAGAGCAGACAGGCAGGAGGTTGAAACCCCAGTAATGTCCTGGAGGATCACAAGACACTGAGGACAGCAGGAAGCAGAGCACAGGGCTCCCAGAGGACAGCAGCAGAGAACACAATGAAGCAGAGCAGTGGACACCACCAGGAAGCCAGTGGATACTGGAAAAGAGAGGAAGCGAGTAGGTGAATTTCTCAAGCTTATGATTCAGACAACCTTTGCTTAAGTATCCGAATTGCTCATCAAAGAGGAAATTTCCTTCAAACCTTCTGAGGCTTTCCAATCCCTAACTGTATTGCAGTTATTTTATTTAGGGCTTTACTTAATGAGATCTGGGAGATACTTTAATATCCCCAAAATATGAAAATAATTCAAACTTGACTCAAGGGCTAATTTCATTCTACTTTTTAAAAGAACAGAATTACAAAGGCCTACGAATAGAAGCAAATATCAGATCTTACATATTTCTGTACTGCATATAGTTGGAGCTGGCTTGAAGGATAGACGTGGTTTAAGTTATGACCAGACTGAAATGGATCCATACATTAAGTACAGGGTGTTTCCCCACATGGCAGTGGTGTTGCACTGTGGCAGCAGCGCAGATCTACAGAGTACATTCTGGACTGACTTGTAGAGCTGCTTCTCATCCTGGAGTGAGCACATTTACTCCTTCATTCCCATACTGCCTCCCAGTGCAGGGTTCATGTGCCCTTGAAGCATCAAAGGATGCTGTAGTACCAAAAAGAACTTAAATGACTCAAGCTCTTATGGTAAAGTTTTGTGGTCTTCATAAAAACAAAGAGAATCTTAAAATATCTGTCTAAAGGAAGGAGCTCTCTGGTCCTGAAGCTCACCACAACATAAATCTGTTCCCAGGGATATGCCAGGGGAAAGAGGAAAAAGGGCAGCCGTCTAAAATTTTGATTCAATTTTGCTCAACAATTGTGCATGTTTAAGAATCATGCTTGGATGCTTGATTTCTTACAGTAAGTGTGCTCATAATGTGCTATTTTACCACATATTAATTTTTTACATTCCTCTTATTACCTGTGCAGGAAATGTAAATTGACAAAGCTTCCACCACAGGTCAGTCTGGGAGAGGCTTTTACTAGCAGTTCTGCTTCTGTGATGACAACACAAATTAAAGTAGAGAAAAAAGTAAAGACATCTCCCCCAACACACACTTAGTAGTGCATATCTCTTCAGTCCACTGAAGAGTAGGGGTAGGATTGACGTGTGTTTGACATGTAAAAAAACTAAATCTGAACAGGTCTAGTTACATCCAGTAATTTCTCTTGAATATTTTATATATTTGTAAAAGCAGCATTTGGAAAATATTAACAGAAACATGTCAGCCTTTAAAACAAATAAGCTACATTTCAGTGAATTATGAAAGAAATGTTGCCAGATATAAGTTAGTATAACAAAAAACCACTCCAAAGTAGTTATGTTAACCTGCTCTATTAGTGAAATTGGTTCTTGCTCCTAAGAAACAGCCTCTAGATATTTAATTATTTGGAATGCTCCTTAAAGCAGAATTCTTTAACATTGATGAAGTCTCTTTAGTTCCTCCAAAAGGCTGTGAGGGTCAGCAGATGTGATAGCTTGTTCATTAATTAATGCCACAGACCAGACAAATTCCAGACACATATTTTTATGTAGTGTTTCACCACTTTTTTGTATGTTTATATCTGCAGCCTGTACTGCTCCTAATATACACAACATTTAATGACACCTACAGGAAAAGTGTGTCTATTTCATATTGAGGAGGTCTACCACATAACATCATGAAGAAAAAGGTTTGGGTCTTTGTGCCTTTATGTTCTGGCTTAGTTGCCCATGCTTTTCCCATTCTAATTTCCACAATTATCAAACCAGTTTGATGTTTCTGAAAAAGAAATAAACCAAAATCAACCCAAAGGAACACATTAAGCACAAACCTACATCACAATCACAGGAACTTGAAGGCTTTCAAAAACTCTTTCAAGTGCTTTACTAGTAATAAATAATTTAGGCTCAGAACAGTCTAGACAGAGCACTGTTTATAGAGGTACTGTGCAGAACTAGGTTGGCTAAGCCAAGAATAAATTTGCCAGAATATATGCCTAAGTAACTTGCATAAAGTCAATCAGATGGTAGACACAGAATTCTGCCCTCCATGATTTTCACCATTAGTCTTTACCAATAACTCAATTATTGTTAGCTACTCCGATGACTTAAAATTAGACACTGAGATTGCTTATTGCCAGATGGTGCTGTTTATCTATAAATACCATCACTATTTTTATTTATGTTTTGCTCAAAATGCTGGCTAGCATTCCTCAATAAGAAACTGAAACTTTCCAGAATGCCTGTTAGGAAAACCAAACAAGGCTCACATGTATTAAGTCTTCCAGACATGCACAGCCCACAATATTTAATTGTAGGAACTTGTAACGTAATCTTCTAAATATTTACAGAAAAGAATGGAAACAGTTATAATTAGGTCACAGGATACTCCCAGCATTTCTTGTTTGTCTGAAGTCTGTGCTACCAGACTTATTTCCAGCTTATTCTTGAAGCTTGATGTAAAGACTCTTACCCTCACTAACCAGATGGAAACTTAGTTTCCAGTGTCACAATACATGCTTAGTTGGCATTTAGGTACAGTATGAAATATCACAGCTTGATCTTAAGCCATAATTTACTGGTTCACTGTTCAATTAGAAGTTTTGGGAAGTGTCCTTTACTTGAAAGCTGCGCAGATTTGGTTTATTTTCTTCATTTATTACAGATGTTGCTTCATGCAGAAATTTAATGTCTGGCATACTTTAAATTTCACCTCTGCTGACAACCACAGCCCAGCTTTGGAGTCTGCAGGAAGGGAAGGTTACCAACCAGCTCCTGTCCAGTCTTCTTCAAAAACCACTGCTACCTTATTTGTCAAATTCTGTCAACCAACAAACTTTTTCTTTGAAGTCATCTGGGGAAAGGGATGATCATGGAACTCAAAATGCATATCACACCTCCTTCTCAGCTCAGGAAGACTCAGGAGACTTGATTGCAAACAGAAAATCCCATACCTGATGTGTATAACATGTGCACTTGTGTGTGGATACATTTATATGTATGTATAGCGTAAATAAGCATTCATTCCCTGCTGCTCTACTTGTATCAGGCAAACTGAAAAACAACTTGCAGAAATGGCGCAGTGCACTCCCAAACCAATGAGAACTCCAAGTGCTGCAGCACTCAAGCATGGCCACAGTAATGTGAGCAAGCATTTTCAGGTTATTACCTGGAGGAGCTGTCTTATGTACGAGCCAATTCAGCAAACCAATTAAAGTAATGCGGTTACTTGATCAACAGATGAACACAAAGGGAAAAATATGACAGAAGAGATTGAGGAAAAAACATAAGGGTCATGATAAAAAAAAGCAGCTGAAAAGACTGGAGAGAGCATTCGGCATCACAGTGGTAAACAGAGCATTATTTTAATTGAAAAGGATGTGTTTAAGCAATGGGTCACCCATTTTTGTTGCCTTCAAGATTAAACAAGGAACTCTGATGACAACTGGGTCATTTATACAACATTTCATTTTAAGGTCGCCCCCTTCATGTTGTCCTTTCAACAAGGTTTGTGAGAGATGCAGATTATCACAGACTGAAGGAGAGCTCATTTGACTCTTCTGGGGAAAAAAACTAATAATAATAAAATAATGTTTCTAATAATAGAATGATTAGAAACCAACACAGCAGAACTTCTGCATCTGTGTCAGTTACTTGATCAACAAAATATTACTCATGTTCATCCCAGTTCTCACCTTGAGGGAAAGAAGATTTGACCCACACATCTCTCTGAGGCCATACCTAATTCCTCTCAAGAGTGTTAATGGAAAATAATTAAGTGGAAGCAAACAGCAGAAAAATGATGCAGGGAAGATGTCTTGCACAGTGACCACCAGCCAAAATTTCAGATTTTATTAAAAGCTTGAGTTGCCCCCTAGAGGATTGCAATGTAGTTCAAAAGGCTGATGAAACTGCTCTCCTGGAACCATAAAGCAGCAGCTCCAGCCAGAGGCACCATGCAGTGGGCAACAACTGCTGTTTCTGGTGCTACTATCCATAGAACCACAGAATGGCTTGGGTTGGAAGGGACATTCAAACCTACCTAGTTCCAGCTCTCTTGCATGGGCAGGGACATCTTCCACTGTCCCAATTTGTTCAGATCCCCATCCAACCTGGCCTTGAACATTCCCAGGGATGGGGCAGCCACAGCTCCTCTGGGCACCCTGTGCCAGGGCCTCCCCACCCTCACAGGGAACAATTTCTTCCCAGTATCTAATTTAACCGTATCTTCTGTTGTTTGAAGCTGCTCCCCTTGTCCTGCGACTTTGTGCCCTTGTACAAGTTCCTCTCCAGCTCTCTTGCAGCCCCATTAGGTACTGGAAAGCTGGAAGGTCGCCCTGGAGCTTTCTCTTCTCCAGGGTGAACAGCCTCAACTCTCTCAGCCTTGTCTCCACAGGAGAGGTGCTCCAGCCATGCTGTAGTTTCACAATTACATATTCACCCCTTGGAATATTATATACTCATATTTTATAAAAAGATGCAAAGAAAAGTTGTGAGTTCATATTACAAGTTCTCAGCTGAAATAAAATTTTTACTGATGAGTTACCAGCCTATGAACTAGTGGTTTATAATAGAAAGGCAGACTGACATTTAAATAGAGTCGCACTAGAATAATGGCTTTACATTAGTATTTTATGGGAGGCTGAATAACCACAGAGTTAACGTACTGTATTTTCTGGCAATAAAAAATCCTTTGAAAACAAAAGGTCATTTTATTTGATAATGTAAATGAATTAGATTTGTATTGTATGGCCAAGAGAGTAAAGGAAAGATTAATTCTTAGAGAAGAAGTCAATATATCAGGATGGCTAGGATTGGTTTGGTTTTAATTCCTTAAGCATGCTGTAAAGCCTGCAGTTCATAACCCACAGCCATATATTGCTGTACACTGGGGGTTTTAATACAGGCCCTGGACTTCAGTCTGATCTGATAAAAATCTGAAACTTGCAATAGGCCATTATGTGGGCAAACTATTCATTTTATATTCACCTCCTTGTCGTGTCAGTGCAGAGGTCATCTAAAGAGGAGGCCTAATTAATCAAACTGTCAGAGCCGATGAGGAGGAGCATGTTAATGGGACTTTTATTTCACCCAGGAAAGCAGTGGTCTGACAGGAACCAGAAAATATGGCCTTGATGTTGCTGTTTATTAGCAATGCTGAGATCAGTAGTAATAGGTGCCAAGCAGCCTATGTTTGATAAAGCACTGGATGTCAAGAACCTGCACCAACCAGAAATCAGATAGACGAGGCAGGAATCACCACATAGTGATGACAGCTACTGAGCACAGGTAGGGGTTGGGTGTGAGCACAGAACATGAGCCTGCACAGGACACAGCCTAGTTTCTTCAAAAGTAAATTAAAAAGCCCAACAACAAAACCAAAACAAAACAACAAAACAAAAAAAAACCAAACCCAAACCACACTACCCCTCGCAATCAAATACCACAACCCACCAGCTATTTTCCTGCACTTAGAGGTGAGGCTTTGCAATATTCAATGCCTATCTGGCTCACCTACTAGGCAAGTAGAGTGGCACAGAAAAAACCCTAAATTTGGTGCAGGAGTGTTGAACTTAATGATTTTGCTTTGATGGGAGGCCATGGTGGTGCAAGGCCAGCACAGCTCAGAGTTGTAAGGACTGTAAATGCTTCAAGAGCAGCACAAGAGCTGACACTACCTGAACCAGATCCATGCAGGATGCACCAGCTGAAGGAAGCAAAGCACTGGCAGGAGCCAGGTCTGTGCACCTCTTGCCTGTGCCAAATCAGGCACTTGATGGGTTCAACCCTGGCCCCACAAAACACAGTGATAATGCTAAAATAAACACAGTGAGGATTTAATTTCTTGCCCAAAGCCTTTCTCCAAAATTGATGTTCTTAACACAAAATGTATGCCCAGAGTAAAGAAAACAAGGATATCTAAAAGGGAGTGAGTGGGAGATAGAAGAGATGCTCAGTTTTTGAAGGGCACTGGACTCATTTTAGCAGCAGCCAAGGCATTTGCTGTGTGGGTGATATATGTAAAATTTTAAATTAATTATTTTAGTAATGCTCCCCTACATGATTTCTCAGACTGCAATGTATTTTATACTTCAGGCCATGGTAGGCTTTATAATTAACTACTTTCTGAAGCCATTTTAATTATTTCCCCCCCACAACACCATTATTTCCAAATGAATAGAGAACTAACATTAAATAGCCTTCTAAATAGAGAGCTGCAGGAATCTACTCTTGTAGGATAAAGCACTTGGAATCACTACCCTAGCAATGCCCCCAAAAAGGTTTAAACAGCTGAAAAGAAATATGGTGCCAAAGGGAAACCTCGGACACTAAAAGGGCATGCAAGTCTCCAGCTGAGTCAAAATTCTTCTTTGTGGAAAAGGAAAGCTACTGTGGTTTTGGCTGCTGCCATGGATCTAAATATCCTCACCCTGAATTCTCTGTTTCTTTTCTCCATTGTCTGGGTCTTCCTCTTAAAGGAAGAAGAAGTACTGGAATTGGAATGAAAAGATCCAGAATAAAGTTCTGTGCCTCTGACTGGGGTGACTCAGACTCCTGGGCTGCTGTGCTCCATCCCAGAGCTCTCAGCAGGCTGTGGGACAGGCAGGAGCCCAGGGTGACCCTGCCTTCCCCCTGGGAACAGCTGCCCTTGCAACAGACAGGCACAATTTTATCTACAGAGGCTACAGGGAGACGCTGGCAGAAAGGTGTTTTTCTCTGCTAGCAAAACCACTTACAAAACATCCTGCTTTTCTCCTGAGCCTCCCCTGTTCCTTCCTGCCAGACACTGCTCTTTTTTGGTACTGATGAGCCTGAGATGAGAGCAAAAATGGGAAGATCTTTTTGGTTATTTGGTTTTACAGCATTCAAAACTTCAAGCAGCCCAAATATGGGACTGGAGAATGACAGCACTGGGCTCAGGACTGGTTGTTCAGGGCAGGAACTGCTTCCCTGACAGCAAAGCTCACAGCTTTACCATCAAACTACAGCTTTAAAGCTGTAAATGCACTCCTGCTGTAAAACAACCACACGAAGAACAATAAAGCCACTCTTCCCATCCTAATCTTCTGCTGTTGACAATGCCCTTTTGAACGGTCAAAATTATATTTTCCCTTACACTTTCATGCTTTCTAATTTAAACACAAGGCACACCCCCTGTACTTCACAGAAAATACATTAGATTGAAAATATATGCAGAAAGCTAAAATGTAGTTAAAATAACTACCTTTTAAAGTTTTAGATGACTGCTTTCACAGCTACAAGGAAAATAAATGCTGATGTGCAAAATCTTAATGGTTAGGAGCTGCATTTTTATATTTCTCAGTGGCAGTGGTGTTAAAAACATTACAGTTCACTATTAGCAAATGGAATAATACAAAAATTTGGGATTATGTTGAGTACTGAAGAGGGTTTTCTGTCGCTGACAGTGTATTACTTAACCATCACCACAGTATTCTGTTAGAGTTAGGATTTTATTACCTATATTGTACTATTAGCTTATTGGAGGGGAGGCCTGAATTTTTTGTAATGCCACACATTCATTTACAAACATTGTGCAGTCAAAGTATGACCACAAATCTCCTGCTACAAATGTTTTGCAAGAGCGTATTCTTAAAATGCTTGCCTAACTTCATGGAGATATTGCTCTTATTTTGAAACAAAAGAAAAACCTGCACGTTAATCCCAATGACATTGCTACAGGAACCTTATTTACAGTATGATTAAAAAATGGTCCTTTCTTACAGCCTCATTAAATCTAAACCTCATTTAACTACTAGGACATTTTTACAATGGGTTTACTGACATACTATGATAAATGTCTGTATAACATCCTTCAACAATAGCCCTGACTACAGCCATAACCACAATGTGTATAAACACTGCATCAGCTCTAACAATGCACTGTCCTGAATAGTAGGAAGTGAAGTACCACTAAACACATTTTTTACTAAGCCCCACGTCTCCAAACCTGTGTTTTGCTTTGGTTTTTTTATTGGTTTCTCTTTTGTTTTGGGGGGCTGCTTTGTTTTGCCTTCTCAGTGGGAAAAGAAATGTTCTCCTTAAAATTACGAGAATTAAGATGTTAAACTTTTCAAATATTACAGGGCCCTTTGAAATTCTGACCTAGGCAGAAAGGTTTCCTGAAACTTGATTCTTTAGAGATAAAAGGGTTGGCAGCCAGATGAAAGCAGCCCTACCCTTTTTTCCATGTCAGAGAAATGAATGGAACAGCTTATGAATACATGTAACTCACCCATTCAGGAGCCACGCTGGTGCCTATTTGTCCTGAAATATCAGTGTTAGGTTACTGTGCAAAGCAACATCACTGTGAGCCAGCATCAACTCCATCCACGGGAACAATGAGGGCCACAATAAGGATTTTGGAGATTTAACAAACTTTTCAAACTTCAAGGCAAGGCAAGGAATTAAAAGGCATTTCTGTGGGAATCACGCTTTCAAAACAGCTCTACAAATGGTTATCCACTGTAACTTGCTCCTGCAAGGCACAGCGATCAGGAGTACCAGAATTGTACAACAAACTAAAACTGAACAGGCTCAAATGCTTTCCTCTTCATGGCTGGCCTCTGATTTAATTTCACATCAAATTATATCACAAAGCTGGACATGGTAAACCTACAGTATTTTCACTGGAGACTAGGGTCTGACATCCTGTCTAAATGAAATTTCCCAGTTGTCCCAAACACTTTTTATCTTATTTCCATGCTAGCAGTTTGAAATGTCATTATGCATTGCCACAATGACAGATGAGCAAAGGCACAAGAAAGCAACAGAGCTGCTTTTTCCACTGAACCATGCCTGGCAAATGTGAAAATTCCCTTTTGCCCCTGGCTCACTCCCAGGTATTGATGGTAACAGGGGGAAGCTCTGTAACGTGACTTCACGCAGGTTGAAATATAGAGCATGAGATAAGAAAACTTTGTACCTATGTGTATATATATATACACTCACATTATTAGAAAACAGCACTAAGGGTCAAATCTTGCAAATATTTTTTTACTTTATTACTAGAGGTTATCAAATACTGACAGCAATAAACACCCTGGGATACAGGAGATTAAGTCACATGGCCATAATATATATTTCATGCGGATTAATAGACTGAAACCTCGATGGTAGTGGTAAAAAAATAAACATCCTTCAGAAAACATTTTTGTAAGAGATGATGCCTCATGCTCACAGAGGTTTCAGAACCTACAGACATCCCTTCAGTGACAGTGGGGCGGAGACCACAGTAACATTTCTTGCTGCTGTAACTTATGTATTTCTATCAGCTACAGTGAATTGTTCTAAGGATGACTTCAAGACCAAACTGTGAACTAGGGTTTCTCTTTGCTAAATCACCTTTTCCTGTTGTAGTGAAATAATAATCTGCCTCTAAAAGGCAACTCCTTTATATAGGCTTGCTCATGTCATAGCTGACAACCAGTGGAAGAAAAATAGATGGGGTTATATTACCAATTAACACCTGGATATTGCTTACTCTCTCCCTTTTGAGTCACTGCTCACTCTGCCACTCCTGTTTGCCTCACCTCAGCAGACAGGCAGAGCTGCCACTCCCTGCAGTGACTCTTTCTGTGTGGTGCTGAAAGGAGCAGGGAGCATTGGTATGCAGCAACCTCCACCCAGGAATACCCTGCACCAGGATCAGCGTGTGTGAAATGCTGCTCTCACCCAAGACAGGGCTTGAAATTTCACCCATGATTTATTTTTCAATAAGTCATCTCTTGCTGTCCTGCTCTTTGATATTGCTTTGCTTCTGAGAGCACAGAAGATATGAAAAGGTGCATTTCTATTAGCAGCATCCACTTTAAAACTTCGCATGCTACCCTCTTTATAAGGCCCTGCTGCCTTCCATTCTCTAATACAAGCTGTTACTCAGCCTTCTCCTGCCTTTATCATCAGAAGAAATCATTTTGACTAGCACAATAAAACCCAGAGGTCACCATGATGTCTTTTATAAACATTAGGAAACAAACTTTTTAGTAGAAGGTAGGGTAAAAATCAAGTTTTGCACTATATTTTGGCTACATTCCCCTAAAGAAGTTAATCTTTTCTTTAAAAGCACAAAATCAAGGCCCCAGATGGCCAAAATTTTCCATGACTAAGACGATACAATTGAGTTATACCATATTTTGGGGATATACTTTCAGAGCACAGTGGGATCCATCTGAAACCTTCCTCTTTCAGGGATGCAGGAGATTACAGCTGCCCCCTGGAGACCCATCACCACAGCCATATCCTTAGCTTACCATTCCCCTGCTGAAAAAAAAAAAAAAAAAAAAAAATGGGCAAAGGGAAGACTGCTGGGATGGTGAGTTCAGTTTATACAATACTCCAGGGGTTAAAAAAACTTCCCAGAAAGTTCTCATTCAGGAGGTATGAACAAAGCACTCTTTAAAAACCAAAGAGAAAACTAGAGGAACAGCCTCAATATCTCCTACATACAGAGCCAGTACCTCTGTGCATGTATGCAGAAACACACTTATAAGCAACACAGTCCATGTATTTTTTCATATCTACCTATATACATATATAGACAAGCATAATATGCTATGCAATTGCAATCAAGCAGTGAAATCAGCATGATGATTTGGCACGTTGAAGTAGTCTGACTCACTTTGTAAATCGAAACATACAAGCCCTACCAAACTTTGTTCATCAAATTGTTAGAGCAGCTCGATTTCTGCCTGCAAATATCAATTTATAAAAGGCGAGCAGCATTCACTGTCATGTCTCTGCCTAGCTGCTTAATTGCAACGTGTATTTGGCCAGATGAATTAGCCAACTGTTTAAAACACAAGCAATGGCTGTCAGTCTCTTTTCCATAGTGTTTAACATTTTGCAATGGTTAAACCCCTTTCATGATATCCTTACACAGGTAGCTTTATTTCTTACAATGCATCAGGACCAAATATGACCTGTTTTCATTAGCTACAGTGCATGCAAGTCTATTAACACTGGAGCTAAATTCAGCTGTTCAGAAGTCAAATGTTTGGTGCAAGGCAGTTTCCTCGGCTCCATATGGGCAAGGGAGAGAGACAAGCCCTTTTTGCAAAGGGTACAATTAGTTCACAGGCTACTGGCTGTATAAAGCAGCTGGGATGGATTGCAGGTGCTGCTTTTGGTCTCCTTTAATGAAAATAGAGAGCTGAGGAACTCTTGCTTAGTTTCACCCTGTAACTTGGGATAAAAAAACCCACAACAATATCAAGCATTCAACCCCAAATTTACTGTACCTTAAGGGACATCATACATTATATAAAATAAAGCTTCTGCAAAAATGTGGTGAGATAGGTGTTTGTTCACATGAGCATGCACATATATATACAGCACATAAAATCTGACACCTAAAAATATATATATATCAACTTCTGGCAATATTGAAAACCCTTCAGCATGTTTCTTGTGTGCAATGCTTATAAGAAGGCAACTGTGATACTGCTTTTAAGCTATTTTAGCAAGGGCCCTTGACAAGCTTCACATAAAATATTCAGCATGGATGCTTTCAAGTCCACACAATCTAACTTAAAAAGCTCTCTTCTTCAACCCACATTATAAATAGGTTTATTATAAAGGCGGAGTGTGGATTAAATGTTTCCCTCACCCTTCACAAAGCATGATTATATTGGGCTGCATCACAAACACAAGCAGAAACTGAAAAACAATTTCCTTTTGAATTAAAATTATTTATTGAATGTTTTGATAGGTTTTAAGACATTCAGAGGAATTTCACATACTCTTTCAAACAGTTGTGTTTACAACTCCAACAAGTAACTGTATGGCTGAAAAGCAGTCAGAATTAGAAGGGTACTCTATTATTTTAGTCCACTAGTATGAAACTTTATTGCCCATGCCTTTATTGGAAAGAATTTGTCTTCCAAACTAAATTTTGTAATTACATCCTTTCTTTACAGAACTAAGGAGCAAATGCTACTGATTTCAGAGGGAGCTGACTTTCATCCTTAATATTTTCTTTTTCATCTGCATAATGAACCAATAATCTGCCCAATGTAAAGAGGTTCTTTAAGTAATATACTGAAATACATGGAAAACACAGCATTCACATGACTTATGAGACTATAGCTGCAATGAAGTACCCTTTGTAGGCATAAAGAAAAAGCCTTTTTTCAAATTCTTACAGGCCTGGAGACTCCAATGTATTTTTCTGAGCTGTTTAGATGCCCAAGCTGGCATCAAGATGGTTGAGCCTGCATGCTGTATTTCACAATGTAAATCTGCAACCCTGAGTCAGGCAGAATGCCAAGTACAGTATGTAAATTTTTCTCATCTGTTGTCTAAGAACTTCAGGATCAAACACATGATTTAAAGCCTGCTGAGATCAGTGGGAAAATCCTATTGGCCTCAATGAGCTTTGGATGAGACAGAGAGGACCGCAGTCAGAAAGTTATCTAGGGCTGAAAAATGCCTCTAGTGAGTTCTAGGCCAATTTTGTAGCTCAGAACCAAAATTCCTGGTCATTTTAGTTGTTTTTTTTTTTCTCAGCTTTTCTACATTTCAATCCCAAACTTTACTAATCAGACTTTTCTTTATTAAAAAATCTAGTGTCTCTTTTCTGCTCTCCTTCTCCCCTTTTCTCCGTTTGGTATATTTGGGAATTTTATCATTGACAAAAGAACTTACGATAAAATAGAGACCAATAACACTTTTAACTTTTTCTAGTGTTATGCAAAGATATTTTAACTGCTGCTGAACTCAAGCTATAGGAAATGGTGATTTCAAAGTGAACTTGGTACAGTCATTGAAATATTTCCTATAAATATTTTAGATGGTAATTCTATTCTTCCCAAGGAGAAAATGACTTAATTATCAGGGGCTTCTGCTCACAGTATTCAAGGGAGCAGATATACTTTTTTAGCATATTTAAAGATACTAAATTATGAAAAGCAGTTCACATAGGGTAATTATTTGATAGTTCATTATGATGAACAGTACATTTATTTATAATAAGTGCCATGTTTTATAGCATGATACCAAAATCAGGTACTACTTCATAGCCAAAAGGGTGTCCTTTGGCACTACCAGAGTGAAAATCCCTGCAGCCTGTTAGTGCAGTCCCGTTCAGATCCAGACACACTTCTCTTTGCAGTATCCATTTTGCACAGCCACTGCAATCCATTCCTTGCTCCAAAGCCTCCTGGGTCAGTGTGCTGTCTTACAAGAGCTAGGTATGCTGTGCACATGGGTAAATACACTTTGCCATTCTCCCTGTTTTATAATCCACCATTTAACCTTAAGGCATGTGTTTACCAAAAGCTCTACAGGCACAATGGCTTTCTTTAGCTGGAGAACACCAGGCACACAAGGAAAGGTTTATATAAGGTTTTAACTTTTGCTTGACTGCAAAATATATCAAAACAGTCTCCCTGTTAATCCTGGGTGGGGAACAACGTTCCTCTGTCTTCTCATCCCAGATCTGACAGTCATCTACAGACACTGAGAATTCATCTCCCACTGAAATGAGGAGAGGTCTGCCCAACGATTTAAAGTGGATCAAGATTTAATTGAGGTGAATATTGACAAGACATTTACTGCAGAGTTATTGCAAAACACATTTCATTAATGACAATGATACTAAAACATTGGAAATCCATAAAGGTGGAATCAGAAACACTAGACAAAATGCTCACAGAAGTCAATGGAAATAAGCTCTGGACCCCATTTTGCTTACAAAGGAACACCCTCTTTAGAGGCAGTAAAATTTTACACAAAGGATTAATGGCATGTTACCTATTATTTACATAAAGTCCCCACTAAAAAAGTGAAACAGTTGATATGAATAGTGAAAAGGAGCAGAAGGAGACCCAAGACCATGTTTCTACAAACACAATTACTGACATTCATTCAGGGGAGCTGCTTGTAACAAAGTGAAATTTTTCACACCCCAATTTGCAGGACGGACTCATCTGCCTACTTTCAGCAACCCCATGGCATATTTGAGAAATCAAGCACAGAAACCACAGTGTGCAGACTTTACTTGGAGTTTTAGCACCAGCTTTTCCCCCCTGCACAGCTCCCCAGACACAGTGTGTCTGGCCAGCAGCCATGGAGCAGCAGCACAACACAGATCTTGTGCTCAGAGCCTGGGGAGCTCCCTGTGCTGCTCTGCTGCCTTGAAGGCAGCTGTTTTAAGGAATCACCACGCTAATGAAAAAAAATCTAGTTGCTGGGACAGAATATCAAAATGAACAGTTTCTGTTCCTTCGCAAAGTTTGCCCTTTCTTGTCAGCGTTTTCTGAAATAAAAATGAATTCACCTGAAGTATAACCACTAGAGTGAGGTGAGAAGAAAGTGCAATATTATTAGGACCAAAGTGAAAGCTGTGATATGAAAGTCATAACCCCCTCCACCCCCGCTATTTATTCCAACTAGAATAACATCTTTTCTCAAGCTGATATTCACCTTCTTGTCACTTGAAGAGAGAAAAAGAGTCAGACCAACTTTTAAATTAACTTACATACCACACCTCCAGAAATGATTAATACCTCTTGAAAGGATACTTAAGAACAGCAACAAAAGAAAATCCTAGATTACTGTAAATGGGCAGAATTTCTTCGTGACCTAACCTCAGACAGAAAGATTTAATTGCCCATGTTGTAAGGTCAGCTGCTACAAATTTCTGATTATCTAAGGTTTTCAATGCACAATGCAGCATGATGCTTCTGTTTGAAAGTGCCTATGAAAGAATCACAGAATTAGCTAGGTTGGAAAAGACCTTTGAGCTCATTGAGTCCAAGCTATGACCAAACACCACGCATCAACCAGATCATAGCACTGAGTGCCACATCCAGCCTTTTCTCCAACACCTCCAGGGATATACCCTGGGCAGCCCATTCCAGTCCCCAATCATCCTTTCTATGAAGAAATTCTCCCAAATATCCAGCCTAAACTTCCCCTGGTGCAGCTTAAGGTAGGATGAAAAACACAGAGACCTTCCATTACAGAAATAAAAGAGTCAAACAAGAAAATCTGTGGAAATCCCTAGGGAAGACTGAACTGCAGTGCCTGCTTGCTGTTAGCCCCAATAGGCTGAATTCATCAGCACCAGCACCATCCATGTCCAGGAGCTCCCTCTGACTCCCAAGAGCACTGCAGTTTTCCAGAAGCTTCCCCTGGACACAAGTCCATGGTGTTAATCTCTGCTGGCATTAGCTGAGGTCTAGAAAGCTTCACAGAGCTCCAGAAGCAGATGAATACTGAATTTTAGCCTACTGTGTGTGCAGGGTTTGTTTGCACTGAGTGGGATGGCTCATTATTATTTGTTGCTAGTTTTCACTACTCATGGTGGGAGAATGTTGACGCCTCCACTCTTTTATCATTTGAAAAAGGGATTTAGTCTCCAAAAATATTTTAGACCTGGCTGATTGGTTGCTTTATTGCACAAATTATTTTAAATAAGTTTCCATGGAAAAGGATGTTTTGGAATACACCATTAGAAAAATTAACAGCTAAAACTAAAAAATAAGGTGGTGTCCTATTCAGAATCTTCAGCAGGTTGTTGGTGCAACCTTCTCAGATTGTGTAACTAAACATAAACCCAAGGTTCACAAGCAGCTACCAGCCCCAGTACAATGGGGGGAAAAAAGACTACAGTAAGTAGAAGAGTAGCTTTGCATGTGGCTTCTCTTCACAGACTTGCAGTAGAAATTAAGATTCAAAAAACAAATAGTGGTAGCAAGACAATCTTACTTTTCTGATTTAATTCACGTGGGTTTTTATTCCGAGTTTTTACACAACAAATTCTAGTTTGCAAAAAGTACATTATTACTGTTTTGAACAGCTAATTGTTTTTAACATTTTCCCTAAAGATGTAACTACCCACATGAAATCTACACTTACAATAATATAATAAAATCATTAATATAAAAAAAAGCAAAATTTACTTGTTTCTAAAATTAAAAGTCAAGCCGCTTAACTGAAAATCTTTGAATAAACTTTTAGAGTTACAGTTTTCTGGAAACATTTTTACAGGATTAATTTCTGCTTTTCTAGAAGAGAATATATATTTTTATTTTAGTTCCTATGAGTAGTACATACTAATGTTTCATTAAAATGAAAAGGAAAAATCCCCAAAAACCTGGGAATCAAAACCAGAAAAGTACCACCTACAATTTATGAATAAAAACAAAGTATAAAACACTATGCCCATTATCTCTGTAATCTCAAAAGACTGGCTTGACCAGGAACAATAGACTAGTTTAAAAAGCAGAGACAAAGGTAATATTTGTCTTATAAGATAAAATTTTCTGTAATGAACTTTTTCCTTATGCATTTACAACTCCTAAGCTGGTTTCATTCTGGTAAGAAAATGTATTTTAAAACATTCTCTGTGTTCATTTATAAATTAATTCTAATAATTTGCATCAAAAGACAGCTGGAATCCATGAAAAAAAAAGAGATTAAGAAGCATAATTCATCACTTTATAATAAGCAAATATTTAAGTGAATATACAAAAAGAAGAGCAAAAATATTAATGCATTATATTTTTATGCTGCTACTTAAATAAGAGTCAGCAGCATACTGTCGCAAGTTTAAAAAAATTACATATTGCGAATTATTGACACTCAATTTTTTTCACATAAATAATCGCTTGTAGATTTTTAGGAAGTAAAATAGCAAAAACAGGAGTTCAATTAATGACAAAAATCACTTAGGCTTGACCCATCCCACTCTGTAAAAAAGAAAGAACTCTTCCCCAAACAGCAGCATTTATTTCCATGTGCTCCCGAGGTTTTTCTCTAAGCAGTGCTGCCTGCTAATCTGTGTGCAGCTCCTTTGCAGTGCCACCCAAGGCTGCACTTCCCACAGCGTGCCCTCGCTCTGCCCCTCAGCCCTGTTTATCCACCTTATCAGCTCAGGAAGAAATTTCGGCAAAACTCTTCCTCTGGTCACCGATATCTCTGGGAACCGAACCCATTAAGATATCTGTGACCCCTACTCATGCTATTTTAACTGTCTGTTGTACAGGAAGGAACTGATAAAAATAGGATTACAATGCCCTTACAGATGAACTAGCAGGAGGCTTGATTGTGATTGATGCCTGGATAAATATACAATAACAGGCCCTACATTTCAACGCGGCTTTGGATAGAAGGTAAGAAGCAGTGTCAGTTTTCACTGCCTGGACTGCAGGACTCTTTGGTCATATACCTGATAAGTGCTTTTCATTGAAGATTGAATCCTCTACTCTTAGCCTGATTTTAAATAAAGAGCAGGAGGTGGTTATTAGTAGGTAGGAATGAATATGCATATTATTTTGTGAGATACAAAGGTGTATTTCTTCCCACAGGTACTCATGTGTGGCCCACCCCAAATTCCTCTGAAGTCTCAGTATCTTCCCCACAGATAATCAGTGCCAAGGTGAGTGTATTTTAAAAATACACAGCGTCATAACAGCTGTGTGGGGAAAAAATGGGCTGGAATTGCAGTTTGGGGTGGGGAGAGGAAGGCTGGGATTGTCAACTCATCTGTGCCTTGGGAGATGAAGTTTTCAGCAGTCAATCAGGCACAGGCTTAGCCCAGGAACAGTTTCTGCAAGAAGGGCACGAGCCCACCATTTCTGGGGTAGGACAGCAACAGGAGAGCACACTATTTCTGTGTAAGATGGTTTTCCCTGACTCCATTTACTTTACTTCAGCACAGGCTGAAGCCTGTCTGCATTTTTTCAATCTTTCTTAATAAACTAAGTCTTAATGAGTGATACCTTTACCACCCAAACCAGAAATTGCAGGAAGTAAACTCAGAGCACAGTTTTTATTAACCTTCCTCTTTTGGAGAAGAGGGCTTCAAGTGTCCTGAAATCACACGTTATCAGCTCCCACTTCAAGTAACACAGCTATCTATTCCACTTCAACAGTATCTCAAATACGCCCCTTCTTATCCTGCAAAAAATAGACACCTACTTAGCTTTCCAGTGCAATGATCCAGCCAAGCACCCCAGCAAGTACACAGACTTCAAGGGGGCAAACACTCCCTCTGGCTCCTTTGAAATCATTCAAGGAGGAAAGACTTGCATTTGCTCAGGACCTTGCTGGTTCACCTTGCTAAAAATAAGTTAACAACAATACTTGGCACTTTCGAAGTGTTTCATGTGCTGAAACTCCTGTCTAAATGGCAATCATGTAACTGTTACTAGCCTTATTTTGTAGATGGAGGAATGAAACAAAGAAACCAGTTATTTCCTGCACCTTGTACAGTGAGACAGTGCTGGAGCTGGGACTCCCCTTCCCTGCTCCCTCATCCACATGGCTCCACACTTCTGGCCCCCACATGTTTCTCCTAACTGAAGACATAGTCACAGCATGCACAGAAGCTGCCTAGCAGTCTGCAAACAAACTTTAAAAATTCAGTTACACCTCTTACTACAGTCTGCATCAATTAAGGTACATCACACACCAAAATCAGTCCAACCCCCCCAGGCAATGAGCAGGTACCCCTCCAACAGGTTGGCCAGGGCCCCATCCAACCAGGCTTTGAATATTTCCAGAGGTGGGGCATCTGCCACATCTCTGAGCAGCCTGTACCAATGTTTCATTACATTCCAAGGGCCATCACTCGCTACTGATTATTAGCAGATCTTACTGAAGTACTAATTCTATTCTGAACATTACAACAAGGCAGTAAATCCTATTTTAGTGCACCTGACTCCATCAAGCCCCTGAACCCCAAACCCAAGCACTGCAGCAATGAGATGCAAAGCATTTACCCTGTATAAACTTGGCCAGTTTGAAATGTGGAGCACACACTTCCTAACTGTAGAATGGAGAATGAAACAGAGACCCAGCTGACTTGGAGGAAGCTGTGTAAAGGGGTAACACGGCAGAGCTCAGTATGACTGTGGAACTGAGATTGGGCAGTGTTCCAATCTACCTTCTTCTCCCTGGTTTCAGTGGTGTTGAAATGCCTGCAGGTTGATATCAAAATCACTGTGTTTAAAGTCATTGAAGGCAGCATCTCACTGCTTAGGGAAAGGGAAGAAATCCTGGCTCCACCTGGTCAGTGATGCCTGAGCACAGCAGCACTGCTCAGACTGCAGAGCACCCAGCCCTCAACAGGCAGGAGGCAGTGACAAGTGCTCTGTCTTTGTGTTCCTGTAGAGCTCTGGATTAGCACAGACCTAAATCAGGCCTCTGACCCAGATTTTAACACCTTTTCTCATCCCAGATGATGATTCAGTGGTGATTTGCAGAGCATGCCATTGCAACCAAGGTGGCATAAACAAGTTCTCCACACTGCAATTTATAGAGTAAAAACTGGGTTTTGCACAGAGTTTGTAAAATCAAGCTAAACATAGTAAGAGGAAGT
>WEIU01011323.1:223790-235118 GCA_013389925.1 Aegithalos caudatus | reverse complement strand
GGGTGGGTGGGGGTGGAGGAGGTGTAATTGCTCTAAGAAAGGAGAATTATAGCTACTCATCTGCCAAGATCTCAAAGTGCTCCAAAACTACAGCTCTATTTCATCACATTTAATTTTTGTACATACATTAAATTCAGCCAAGTCAGTAGATTAAAATAATATAGTAGATTGTATCAACCCAGACTTTGGCAAAATGTGACACAATCCCTTTTCAAAACCCTAAAATTGGCTTGCTTATGAGGACTATCACATGGCTGAATAGTGGCTAAAGGGCTAAAAATAAATAGATTGCAGCAGCACAAGGGAGGTGCTAGCAGATTGCCACAGGGATTGGTATTAGGATCAGTTTTATTTAACATCTTTATTAATGATCTGGAAGAACGGGTAAACAGTGCATTAATTAAATTCACAGATTTCAATATAGTGAGAAGTGTTATAAACATGACAGTGGGGAAAGAAATTATGCCAAAGGAGGTTAGAAACACTGAGATAAGTAAGAAAAGGGGATTCCTTCTGAAAAAATGCAGGCTAATACATCTGAAGAGAATTGAAAACCACAAATAATCAGTGAGAGGAAGAAACCCAAACCTGTTAAGCCAAAATAAAAGACCCAGGGGCAGCAGCTGACAGCAAATTATGCATGGGTTTGCAACATGAATGAGGAAAAGAATAAGATGATCTGGGCAACACACATGGTTGTACCACAACATTATAGTGTGATGCAAGCCTGGACTTCCTGCAGAAGCAGTGAAACAGAGTCACAATCCTTCATCAGTGTTCCAAGCAGACAAGGATCTCCCCTCATCACACAGCAGAGACAGAATTCTGCAATTTGGTTCTAAGCCTCTTGTGAAAATTAAACAAACAAACAAACAAACAACAAAAATAAACCAAACCAAACCAAACCAACAAAACAAAACAAAAAAACCCAAAAAAAAAAAACCAAAAAAACACAAAACAAACAAACAAACAAAATAAAAAACCACAAAGAAACAAACAAAACACCAAAAACACCACACCAGCCCTGCCAATCATCCAACCAAAAACCAATATCCCAGAATACCAGATACCTCACCAAAAATAACAAAGACGAAAATAGAAAAATCTGAAGGGATTACAAAGACTGAGGGTACAAAATAAATTACACAAGGCTAGAAAAGTAACATCATGAAGAGTACAAGAAATCTTTAGGCTCATCAACATAGCACAGTTTGTTGGGTTTTTTTGTGGTTTTTTTTTTGTCTGTTTTTTTTTAATAAAATAAACGTAAGAAGTATATAAGCAGACCATTAGTTCCCATTAGTTCCCATCTTCACTACACTGAGGTACAATCTCAAAAAGAATTAACTGAAACTGCTTTCCTTCATTCATTAAAAATGGGCATAATATTCAAAAATATAGTGTAGGAGACAATTCTGCAATAGTAGAATGACTTAATAGGCCTTTTCCATCTCTAACTTCTATGATTCCTTAAGAGACAATAAGCAGAGAGACAACCTTCTGCAAAATTAAATCACTGGGATTCAACTGGAGAATGAAAATTAAATCACAGCAAAGTATTTTCTTCTCTGTAAGCATTAGCATTAATCACATGCAAAAGTAAAATATTAGTTAATTTGATTCCCTGTGCCTTCCAGACTCTGGTCGAAATGAATCAATGCAGGAAGACTGATTTCCCTGATAATTGGGAAAATGGTAAAGAGGGAAGAAAAAAAAAAGTAAGGAGGAAAGAAAAAAAATGGTCGAAATAGCTGGTGAAAATGAAATTACCAAAAGGAATTTAACTAGACAAAACCATGTTAGAGCACATATTTCTTCTCTATTCCTAATAAGAACAGTATATGTAAAATTTCACAGTGGCAGCTTTGAAAAAGTGTTATCTAGCTATGGCTAGAATTGGGATAAGTCACCTTGGATAAACAGTACAAGGTGTCCAAGTAACTAATTTAGGTGACTAAAACCTCTGAAAAATGGCTTTGCTCTCTGTCCCCTTCCGGTGGTCAGCCCTCTGCAACACCTCAGGTTTGCTGCAGGGATAAGGTGGTGGCACAACAAAATCCCAGCTCCACCCACACAGTGAGGACTGGGCAGGATGAGTTTCCAAGGCACAACTCATTTGGGAAGCCCTTCTCCAGCCCTGCTGTGAAAAACCTTGTTTGGGAAGCCCTTCTCCTGCCCTGCTGTGAAATGGGACACTCGGGTGTGCACAAGGCACTCGCTTGGCCACCTGATGTGCAGCGTGTCCCCACGGCCACTGTGTCACCCAGGAGGGAGGTGTCACACACCACTTCAATCTGCTCCTGACGCCACAACAGCCCAGACTGGACAAAACCACAACCTAACCAAGCACTCTGTAGCCACAGGCAGGCAACACAAAGCCTTTCAGATTAGCAGCTAGATGATGGCATGAAGCCGTAAGGGACCGGTTCTCAGCGCAGCCAACAAGAATTCAGATGCAGATGTCACTGGACATCAAGACTGGGCCAGTTCTGCAGAGGCTGGTAATTTCAGCTTGTGTGATGGAGAAATTGATGCATGTGCCATGGGAATACAGAAAAAATGGACACAAGCACAGTGAGAGGCGAGCAAAGCAGCTGAGACAAACCCTGCTGCCTTGGGGCCAATGTTTTTTCCAGACAGACAGCAGTTCTTTAGTTCAGTGAAAGACTGCATTGAGCTGGCTAAGGGGTACGTCATCAACATAACAAAAACTTTAAAAAAAAAAAAAAAATAAAAAAATTTAAAAAAAAATAAAAAAATAAAGCCAAAGGAACAATATAGAAAAAAATAACTAGCGATCTGGTTTGTTTCTTTTGATACATTTTAAAATATGTGCTTTCCTCCTACAGGCAAGAAATACTGCATTTAATTACAAGAATAAATCATTACATTTTTATAGTTAGTTTCTTCTACAATGAAACTAGATTAGTTTCTCACTACACATGCTGTTTATTGTTCAAATTTTATGGTAAGTTCTAATAACTGAAGTGTTACAAACAGTTCAGTTTGGGTTTTTGTTTTTATTTTTCTATTAAACCAGTTCTCAGACTATTCTTTTGTTATATTCACATATATTTCACAAAAAATCTCTCTGGATTTCTACCTATTGCAGAGAAATATGAACTCTCTTAAATGACCCTCTGAATCTTATGGGGACAGACTTATCCCTCAAATTCTACAAAGAGTTTAAAACTTAGTCCCACCTGTGAGCAAAGTTTGAATTTTAATCCTCACACAAACTGGGCAAGTTCTTCACATTCAAAAGGCAGGTAACCAGTGGTTCTGCTGTGATAGGACCTGTCCTGCAACATGTAGCCACAAATGTCACTTCCCTACGTGATTTCTATAGGACTGCAATTATTTCCCCCTAGCTTCCCCCTCCTACAGCAACAAAATCAAGATGTAAACACAAAGGAAGTGCAGCAGACACCTCACTGATTTCACTGCCATTTAAGACGGCCCCAGCAGCTCTGTGCTGTGGAGCACATTAAGCACTTGCAACAGAACATCCAAGTAGACCTGTTTTGCAGCCTGATTAATAGAAACAACCTCTGAGGACTAATCACAAGTCAAGCCCTGTTTTGTAGATTAATAGAACAAAGGCACAAGAGAATAGGGAAGGTTACAGGACTGGAATATAAATAAGAAAAGGTGTACATTCTAGGCAGATTGCCTGCTAGTAATTATCAGCTAAAGGCACATCCTTACAGCGAGGTCTCGCTGTTGTGTGATAGAACAGCTCATTTCCAGATGAACCATCAGCCTATGTATCTCTGAATATTCTATCTCCAAAATCCACAAAACAATGACAAAATACTTCTCTGAAACAAATCACGCCTTCATCTCACTCTTTTAGGGTCACTTGAATTTCTAGGTTGATATCAGGTCATCCTAAAGTCTGCAGCAACTATATTTTTCAGCTATACATATGTGGATCAGAAATACAATACTGGCATGCAGGGAATTGACTGTTACACAAACCCTGCAATATGGGACCAGATGCTACAGCCCGGCAGAGATGCCACATACCCCATCTGGCCCTGCAAGGAGCCGTGCAAAGTGATCTATACTTGGTTTACTCCGTCATTTTCTAAGCTTTCCCACATGTTCCACCTCTATACATGCAGCAATATAAACTCTTGAACCCTATAAATCTAGAATTTTATGAAAAAAGATCTGCAAGTTAGGCAGTGGGAGACAATCTTCCTTAAAATGGCACTTTGCAGATTTCTCAACAAACACAAAACTTATGTTACATTCATAAAGAGAAGAAGGAGCCAAACTTACTAAAAACTGAAGAACCAAATTCAGGGAGCCATAACTCAAGACTACAGTATGTTAGGGCATCCCATATTAAAAATGGGAACACTTCAGCACTACAGCTTTCAGACTAGCAACTCAGGTTGCCTTTCTCCTTTTTCTTGCAGTGCAGGCCATGGAAGTGTCCCAAGTAGCCCAGATGGAACACCAAGAGAAGTGTTAAAGAGAACACCTTTCTTGAAATTTATTACATTCCTAGTTTTGAAAACAAGATGCATTAAAATCTGTGCCAGGAAAAGAAGACTGAGAGACAGCCTTCCTTCTTACATAAAGCTTACTTTATATATTACTTATATAAAATTGGAGGCGATACACAATCATAATTATATTCTCAAAGTATAAACCAATAAACCTGACTCAAGGGATTAATACAGTTAGCAGCTGCAAATATCAGCTTTTGTCAGTGTGACACACTGATTCACATATGTACAAAAATAAACTGGCTTTCTGAACAACCAGACCCCACAACCTTCCTGCCAGCTCTACCCATCCTACAAATGCAACAAAACTGAAGGTGAGAGTTCTCCAGAATCAGAGGACAGACAGGCTGGCAGACCTGCAGATACAAAACTCAAGTACTGGCATTGAGTACTCAAGTACTTGCAAAATAAATACGATGGCAGAGTTGTCAGATGATTTCAAATCATCACAAGATCACTTCCTGGGAAGCATTATTCCCTTTGTCAAAGTAGCCATGGGCATAGGGTCAGTATGGAAGGCAAACAGCCAAGCACATCTGTGAAGGAATATTCTGTTAAGTGTTTATCTGAAATGCTGAAGAGGAGCACAGAATGGAGAACTCCCAGGTAAATTGTGCATGTAGGCTGGAAAACGATATCTTTGTCCATGCAGTATTAACTGAGGAGGCAGCAAAGGTGGTGTGGCTTGTGAGACCTCCTGAACTTGGTAGGGGTCTGTGCAGCTCAGGCACATCTGTGAAGGAACAAGGATAAGCTGTTGGCATCTTCCTGCTTGCTAACCACTGCTTAAGCCTTCTCTGTGTGTGCATCTCAAACATGGCTCTCAGCCAGGCTGGGATTTTGATATTTAGCTAACAGTGTTAGAAATGTCAGCAATCTGTGTTACATGTATTTTACATGTACACAAACCATAATATAGACCAGCATCTAAATGCTTTAGAGGTGGTTATAAATACCCACAGGTCTCACTGATTTTCAACTGAATCCATGCATGTTGACCACTTCTGAAATAAGGTGTAAGATCTATTCTACTGAAAAATTTTCATGAAAATCTGAAGAATGTAGTTGTCGCTCTTGACCTTTATGTCTATGCTCAGATTCCCAATCAGTGGCCTCTTATTTAAAGTGCATATGCCATTTGTGCTTTATTTCATAGCTTCTGTAAATTACTTTAAGCATTTTATACACATTCTGATCAGTAAGTATTAGATAAATATAACCCAAACTATCTGGAGGACTGTCGTGAGAAATCTTATCCTTCACTGGGAGCTAACACAATCTAGTCACTTACTTTTTGACTTACTTTTGGATTTAAATAAAAAAGAAAAATAATTTCTTCTCCATTTCTATTGCATTTTATCACCATCACATCATGTGAGCTCTACTTGTCAACTCTACCTGCAGTTTAAATTCTTCCACATTTTTCCTGTTTGTCTGGAATAGATGAACTGTGAAACAAATCATTTGTAGAGTGCATCTGCTCCACATACCCAACCACCTTCTTCCCTGTCCCCTCCTCCATCCTAATTTCATTCATTTCACTTCCCAGGAAGCTGGGCTTCATCACATGGAGTGGTTGCTCCCGAAGACAAACACTGTAAATATCAAATGTCACCCCCCTTTCCTTAGTTTTACATCTGAGCTGATGTCATATGGTATGGCATATTCCTTTGGTCAGCATGGGTCAGCTGTCCCAGAATCCCAGCTCTTCCAAAATCTTGCCCAGCCTACTGAGGGAGAGGAGGCATGCTGGAGAAAACAGTGCTGATGCTGTAGCCAAAACACAGGTGTGTTATCACCACCTTTCCAGCTCCCAAGGCACTGGGAAGGTGCTGTGAGGAAACGAGCTCCAGCTCAGCCAGACCCAACACAAACTGGATGGGCCTCGCCCTCCCACAGATCTATTCCATGTGTGATCTGCCTACCCTACAGCCAAGTCTTGGTATCCCACCCAGTACCTCAGGGGAGTCCTGGCTCCTCTGGCTCACCAGCTCTGCCAGAGAGCTCTGAACCCTCCCACCCTGTGCTCCAAGAGCCAGGCCCTGATAGCACTCACCCACACATCCTCCAACAGGCTTCTCTGCCTGTCACTCAAAGCATCCACCTGCTCCCTAATCCTTCTTGCTTAGGGCATAGGGGAAATGAAGCAATGAAAGTAACGAGGCTTGAAGAGCACCAGGCAATGCAAAATCCATTCTGATGTCAGCTTGTCAAAGCTGAAGCCCTTCTCTTACTTTTCCACTCTCCTACCATGAAGGTGGCTGTCCTAGAGCGAAGTAATTTTTCACTTAACAGCATGCTATTTTCAGCTTTGTCTTTCTTCCCTTCTGTACCAGACCACCACAAAGAGGTATGGTGCATGTGCAGGCAAATGGAAATGGAAAAGCAGAAGTCCTGAAGTGCAAAAGCTGCATGGGAGAATTTATTCAAGCAAGCATCAGCACACTGCAAGGAGTCCAGCCCTGTACAGAACAGCCTATCTCCAGATTTGGGTTTACTCCTCTTTCCCTGTTCCCATTCTTTAAGGGGCTTGAAACCCCTCCCGAGACAAAGTCTGATGCCACAGAGTTAAAAATGTAGTGAGTTTTGTAATATTTTGTTTCCTACTCTTGGTAACTCCTCATTGGTTGTGAATGCTTCTAGCCTGCTCCTTGAACATGAATGCCACAGTGACCGCTGTGTTATTCCAGTGTTCAGCTAAAGGAAAGCAAACTGCTTCTTCCTGGCAAGTAAAAACACACCCAAAGCAGAACTACAGGTATAAGCACAACTTGTCTATCAAAATGTCCTCCTGTTCGAGCAAACCATACTTCAACCTACAAATGAGGAGGCCACCATAAATAATCAGCGCTCACGCTCATTCTGGCTCTCTGCCATTTTGCACATCAAAAAACTGAACTACAGGAAAACAGAGCAAAAATTAGAGATTCAGATCAGATCTTCACAATCATTTGTTTGTACTGCTGTGGAAGAATTCAAACCTTGTTTCTACACCAGGAAAGATTCAAAAGAGCTAGCAGAGCTACCATCTTATTTATGTCTCATTTAACTGGCTAGATTTCCACTCACAAATAGGAACAGTTTATTTGTTAACACTAGTAATGAATACTCTAAAGTTCTTATTCCTGCAGAAGCCTGAAGAAATGATCAAGACTTCATGATCTGCCCCAGTGCCAGGGTGCAGAGCTGTCCAAAGAATTAAACAGGGCAGGTTTGCACCACAGTATTAAAAATTACTTAGGAGTGAGTGTATCTAAAATTACAAACATCCCACTCTCTATTAAAAAAAAAAAAAAAAAAAAAAAAAAAAAAAAAAAAAAAAAAAGCTTTTAAAAGTAAACAGGACAATTTTTTACTTGGAAGTGAATCTGATATCAAGGAGACCAAAGAAAAATCAGCTACATTCCTAACAAGGCAAAAAATGTAAACAAACCACTGCAATTCTAGACCAGGGGGAGTTCATACTTCGATTCTAAACTGAGAGACCTGGTGGACAAATGCCAAGAAAAATGAAACAGAAGTCTGCACCTTTAAACACAACCACGCCACAGTGGTGGTGTGTTTGTTTAACATACAGACAGGAGACTTCAGTCTTTGCCAATAATTTTCTCAGTTGCTGACTTCTACTGCATAAACACCAGAATTCCTGAAAAACTGGTGCAACACACACAGTCCTGTCCAGTCTCCCCTGGCTTCCTCAGCACTAAATAGCAAAGAACTTTATTGCTGAATAGCCCAATTTCTATCTGTCCTTTTTTAGATACAAGCTAATTGCCAACTAAGACCATGAAAATAAAAGAAATGAGATCCATTTCAACCCATCAGTGTATCTGAATCCCATCATGTGAGTTGCCAATTGGTTTTCCAGTCCTCACGCTCAATATCTGCTGTTAATTTGCTTGCTATTTCAAGAACTTGAAGACTGTCAGCAAAATCCATGATGCATTACAAAACTTATAATTGGAAAGAAAAAAAACCTCTGACACTTTTCTGACAGGATAAACAGAGAGACTGAAAACACTGATCAGAACAAGGCAGAAGTACTAACTTAGAGCTGCTTGTACTAAAATATCATTGCAAATGAAACAGAGCAAGAAACTGAGTTAGAGAAATAATTTTAAACTGATGTAAAACCATTTGATGAAACCACAAATTTTACACTAGTCTAAAAAGAAAAGACTGCACAAAACATTATTTTTAAAGGAGATGGCTGAACCTGTCTCTGCTTGCTTAAGGTTGCATTATCTATGCCAATTAAAACTTTGCTTCTGAAAAAGAGTTAAGGCACTTCCTCTAGAGTTACTAAAAAAAGCAAATGAAAGCCTTGGCTCCACAGACGTGAGTGATAGTGAGCTGTTTGTTCTTGACCTCTGGATCACCCTACAGATCAAATTCTTGGACATAGGAAAAACCCACTAGTATTCATTAAAAGCAACTGGGAGGCCAGCTTTGTGCTTCTGTTCTTGAGACCCGAACAAGCTACAACTTGACAAACGTGCAGGATATTGCTGAACAATGCTGCTGTTCCTGTCAGGGGGGAAGAGCTTTATTCCCAGCTTCATTCAGGATGAATTCATTTTCATCACAATGATGCAAATCACAGATTTCAGTCATTATTTAAATAATTGATTGTCATCTTTTACCTTTGTGGTGCTTTTCAGTTATCCCCATAAAGCTGATTCTGTTAACCATTAACATACATTGATTTATACTGAATTAGCTTTTACGCTATGTATTTCTTCCTTCAAAAATATACATGTATCTCCAGATATCTAAAGAAATACATAAGCTGCAAGTCCCAGATCTCTAGCTTTACTTCTCATTCTGTTAGATATGAGTGGAATTTGCTCACATACTTTCATAGCTAAAAATGATGTAAAGGATTGCTTTGTTAGATTATTTTACACTTACAGCTTTTGACATTTTTTGTGAAATTTTTATGCGGAACAGAATTTAAAATCCATAAATAAGCCTATTGCCTCATTATTCATAAAACTAAGAATGCCAAATTTCAATGCACACAAAATAAAGTACATCAGAATACTTTTTCTTTTCAAATACTGGTCTCTTTCAAACAAGCAAAAAGAACACAGAAGTCACCTATAGAGCTGATCAGCAGAACAAAATAAAACAGAAAAAAAATATTCTCCCTGAACAATTGTTTCTGTCAAAATGTGGTTTAAACAAATTCTGGCTCCATTTAACTGCAGCTCTCTGGTGGTTTGAATGCTTTTAAAGTTTCATTAGAAAACACACATTGTGAGAATATTTGTATCCAAATGTCTACAGCATACTATGGTAAATTCAGCCCTTAGCATGGATGAACAATATCAAATATAATTTTAAAAACCCCATGTATTTTAAAATAACATTTGAATTTAAGTAAAACTTGCACTAATTTACTTATGCATATTCAGCTCCCAAAGCTGCAGTATAACAGACTGTTTCTCCTTACCCTTTCACAGATACATCAGTATGAGTTATGCTTATGTTTACTTCACAGAGGGAGTTTTAAGATTTAAAAATTCATAAATCCATCATTGGTTTTATTTTCTGTCCTGTTTAATAAGAAACCTCAATCTCAAATTTCCCAAGGAGCAAACATTTTCACTGGAATCTTACAGAATTTTTTACTGCATAAACTATCAATTATTTTCCCACCAAACAAGCCAGGTTCATAGGGCAAAGTCAGAAGGAAGAGAAAGGAGGGGAATGTTTTTGTGGATTGTTATCTATAGACCAAATGGAAAATCTTCAGCCATTTTATTCCTTCAAGGTACATCAAAGAATCTCCTATTTAAGGTGTGAAAATGTCAGTTACATTCTTCACCTCAGAAAATGAGCAGAGCTCTGAATGTGATTTATGTCCCACCCTTGCACTTTTCTCTTTTAGGGGCTGATACTCTTCTTTTCAACTTCCCCTCCGGCTAATGCCATTTAATACTCTCAGAAGCATCAGGCTAAATTCAAATTTTCTGCTCCTTAGAGGCTGTTGTTATGCACCACCGCACATTCCAATTGCAAATACACATGAATGCTCCCATGTATTGTAAGTTATTTTTTACTCACAAATTCTGCTAAATTGTAAGTTAGGAGGCACTACTTGAATTCTCTTAGGTCTTTAGAAAGCTTTTAGACGTACCATGAGTAATAACATGTAATGAATATGAACTGATATTTCTTTTCTGTATTTACACTGAGTTGGCAATTTACATTTTCTAGATAGATGACTTATAGCCAGCCTTCCCAGTACTCCGGCAATTACTTCTTAGAAACCCCTGACAGGCTGAAACCTCTAGAATCACATCTGTTATTCTTGGTTTGATCCCTCTTTTTTAAATTAAAACCAGTAGCTTTATCAGCAAATGAGATTTTTTTTTCCCTCTGGAAACACTTACAAAACTGCACATAAATTGAACATGCCAACTTATCTTATGTTAGGGTTGGCACATCTTCTGGGTTAATGACCAGTGTTCCATTTCTGTGACAGAACTAATTGGGGTAAGGAGGCCATAAATACATACAAAACCCCACAAATTCTCTTCCTTTGGGGTAATCTGAAGATTTATAGGAATAGAGCAAGATGTGATTGGAGGGGAGAGAGTATAAAAATTTAAAAAGCAGTAAAAATGCTTGTCTGATCATTCTGCTTCAGTTTGCAGGCACAGAACAAAATTAGAGCAGATTTTTCTAATATCTGATGGGACTTTTCCTTCCTCTGAAAGACTGGCTAAAATACAAGAGTAGTAAATTTTCACATTTTCTA
This sequence comes from Aegithalos caudatus, assembly GCA_013389925.1. NCBI lineage: Eukaryota > Metazoa > Chordata > Aves > Passeriformes > Aegithalidae > Aegithalos > Aegithalos caudatus. The sequence continues at coordinate 223,832 of WEIU01011323.1, read as the reverse complement.
GAAATTGACATTATTAAAAAAAAAAAAAAAAAAAAAAAAAAA
>WEIU01011323.1:168261-223757 GCA_013389925.1 Aegithalos caudatus | reverse complement strand
GTGGGGGACAGGGGGGAGAGAAAATGCATGGGCAATACCACTTTTCTGCTCTCAACACAGACTGGCTGATTGATCTAAAAAGCTGCATTGAAAATGGTAGCCTCAACTCCACACCAACAGTTGCTCAAAACATGATTTGACAACAATTTTTTGCAGCTAAACACATATGAAGTATCGTTCAAGAGAGAAGTCTGCACTTGGTCTGAGCTCGGTGTCAATTTCTAACAATCTGGCTTTATTTATCATGCATCACTAATTAGAAAAATCCAGTTATCAATGGATTATAGGAAAGATTAATTCAGGCTTGTCTTCGTTGACTAGGTCAGGCTACATATGCCATTCACTTTTTACAGCTAAGACAGCTCAGTGCCCTATGATGTGATGTCCCTTAATATTCCAGAATAAACATTCTAAATCCATGTGTACACCTGCAAATTGAAAACTTCTAAATGCAGCTGGAGACCAAAGGATGACAGATTTCCATTATAGATTTTGGAGGGCAAAGAGGAGAAAAAAGAACATGATATACTCCCAGTACATATAAATGTAAAAGTAAAGGTGCATCACATGGTTCTCTTTCAGAATACCAAACTCACTCTCCTCCAGACTTAGATTCTGTGTTCTCCAGGTCTCTCCAGCAGTGCTGTAGGAAGCTGAGTTCAGATAAATCTGATCCAAGTAAATTTGGAAATATGCCTACACTTCCTAATCAGGGGGTGCCTGCAGAGGCCCTCCAAGTCTGATGCATACCTACAAAAGCAGCTGAACACAATCCCAACCTTAGCAGCAAACCTTCCTCGGCTCCTCACCCTGCAGGCAAGCCTCAAACCCAAGGCCTTATGTGCCCTGCCTTCTTTGCTGCTATTACAAAAAAATTACTTTGAAATGTCTTCAGGAGATGATTCCTAAACTGAATTAAGATCATCTTTCCCAATTTGCTGATATTGCAGGATTTAGAACATTTTTTTTTTTTTTTTTTTTTTTTTAAGCTATGCAATGTAGGGCTGATTTAAACTAGTAGCTAAAGGCTATGACTTAAATTACAAGATTAGTAGTCCAAGCCAAGATGGTGAGATACAGACCTAGATCAGAGTTTTTGTACAATATGATCAGGAAAAAGCATTGTCAGAAGCATCAACGTGTGTGGTGTCACACGAACCACCAGGGTCTGCTGGCCAAGACAACGAAGATGAGATGAAGGGGAAAATTTCTAACACATGTATAGGTTTGTCCCACTTTCTGGTTCAACCTCTGTCATCCCTCCTTCCTCTCCTACTTTCACCTTTAAAGCAAGCCTGACATGAAAAATAAGTTATAAGCTTATAATAAGCCCTTCTTATAGGTGTGCATAAATTAGCATCTCGGTACTTCTGCTGACAATTGAGAATGCCAAGCAACAGAATGATTATCACCATCACTCAACTTCAGGTCTCCCTGGTAAAGCCTGAAAGGGCTGTGGCTGTTCTTAGCATGAGAATTTAGAAGAAGTGCTACCTAAGGCTCCACAGAAAGATGTCAGGCATCACAATTAAATGACATGTAGAAAAAACAAGGAAGAATCTTCTTAGCACAAAACTGGGCAGCAATCTTTCCTGTGTGACATGCTTGACACATGGGTGGAATGAGACCAGAACTGGTTTGAAATTTTGTTATCGCAACTTTACAAAAAGAAAACAATGCCTAGAACTGATCAAAAATAAGGCTCAAAGCACCTGCTGCCTTGTGCCCTTATGCTGTGTGGGTGTTAAATGCCACCACACTAATCTATTAGCACAGCAGATATAAATAGCTCAGCAGTATAGAATGTAATGGAGTTTACCTAATACATCCCAAAATGCCACCACAGTTAATCCACAAGCACAGAGTCGGTATTAACTCCACAGTTTAAGTGCATTCACCAAGCAGAACAGAAATAGTTACAGTTCCTTTTGTCTTAATTCATACACATGGCTAAATAGAGATTATCTATCCAAAAAGAAAAGCAACTGTTTCAGAATGGTTACAGCTAAGTCTGATGCTGTTCTGCAGGGCAATGCAACAAAGCAGCTTCATGCACGTTCAACAGGAATTATTCCTGCTGTGGTTCAAGTAATAAACAGCAAAGAAAGTTTAAATTGAGACTTACCACGGGGCACCATATATTCGGAATCCTTTAACTGTTACCTCTGAATCTTGTAAGTAAATACTATTTGTCAGGAGTGACTGAACATTGTCAAAGTCCTCTGGTTTCAATTTGGACACAGAGGGAAAGCGGTAGTAATCTTGTTTAACAAGGTCTGCCATGAATTCCTTATCAAATGTCAGTTCATGATTCCCAGCAATCACTATTTTATATTCATATGGTAGGTTTCCTGAAATAACAAAAAAGAGGACTTAATTAGCACATTTCCTCCCACAGCAGCAAGGCTGGCACAATAAGCAGACAGCTAGCAGTGACAGAGTGGAACTCCCAAGGCCGGTGTGCATCTCCATGCTGGGCACAAGACACTGATGCTGCTCCTCCTCCACTCAGTGCAACGGCGTCAAAAATGCACAGGAACGGAACACAGAGCCTGTACTGCAGAGTTCAACAAAACCAGCTCCAAAGGTGGCGTAAAACACCACTGCTGGATTATTCACCTGAATGTGACAATGAGGCCTTAATCCAGGTCAGGGCCAGCAGTCCCCAGGAGTGACCTGCAGTGAGGGACCTGGGTGTCCAAGCAGGCAGGTGACCACGGACTGCAGGATGCCTGCCAGCTGTGTCCTGAGAACACCAAAGACAGGCTGCTGGGGCTGTTGGTTTTTAAATTACTTGGATTAATTTGTGTTCCAAGGGCATTTATTCAAGACCTATTCCCCAAAGCTTCAATGCATTTGCAATGTACTTTTATATTATTATTATTTTTGTTATTATGTTTACTGCAGTATCTCATGTCTTCTAAAAAGCACACAAGTAGAAGCACCCACAGAACTCAGCCAAATAAGACAAAGTAGAAAAAAGGAAAATCTGGTTAATTCATTTACCATCATAGTCAGAAGAATTACATGTTTGCTCCCCTCAGTTCAGGGGAGCTAATACCATTGTTTGGAAGGAGGCATGGATCATGCTCACAGAGACAGATTTTTGGAGTTCAGAACAGATTTTCAGGCACTTGGTATCAGCAATCAGTGCCAGATCTTCCAAATAAACATACTGGGTACTGAGCTCCCTTAAAAATACAGTCCCACACTGTGGTGTCTTCACAGAAGTTAGGCTCTCTTACAAAATCTGTCCCACTGTGACTTGCCAAAACTCACTCGTAAGATTGCATCAAAGCTAACTGCTATTGGCTTCCCAATCAGCCTGATCTCTTGGTCTCATATCTTATCCTTCATTTTGGTGTTTATTACTACTAATAATTTAGAAATGGTTTGGTTTGTTATAGGGATTTTTGTGCAGTTTGTCTTTGTTTTTTTCATAAAGGCAGCAAAATGTACGTAGAAATCTATGGGTTCATCTTCCCACTCTGGAACTCACAACACCTGTGCCAGGGAAGACAGAATCAGATGTTATACATTTCTTGTGAGTACAGTTCTCCTAAATAGAAGTGGCTTTGCTAGTTTAAAACTTGTCTTTCAACTTTTGAAACTGTTTGAGTTCTTTTTTCAAGTAAGTCTCAGAGCTATATAAAGTATATACAAGAAGATTAACTTTCCCCCTAAATAAGACTTACAGGGGAACCAGTCAAAACCCTCTGCTTTTTCAATACCTAGAGCACAGAAACAGGAATTATGCAAGGTATGCGTGCAAACATCATCTTTTCAAAATCAGTTAATTCTGGATAGAAAACCAAAAAGCTACAAATCCCTTGAAAAAACCAAGCAGACTATATTTTTCATAGACACCAGACACCTCACGTCTGAACAAAATACAGCTTGTACATATTCATCACTCTCTGTGGTGCTGCATTAGAATAAAAGCTGGGGAGACGCAATAAATGCTCCTCTACAGTTTTTGACTCACTCCTTTCCCACTTTCCTCCCCTTCCCCATCTCTACTACGTGCTACTCTGCAATGTATTTTTATTTAAAAAAATCTGTGTGGCGTGTACCTACAATTCCTGCTCTCTGTGACTCCTGGGCACAAGATAAAATTGCTATTTTCTCTTCTCCCAGGAAACATAAAAGATATCACCAGCATGAAATTTGATACACTTGTCATAACCATCAATCCCTCAAAACAAGCTAGGTGTGATAATATTCTCAGAGAAGTAGGATGGAGAAGTTAAATTCAGATTTCTGCTAAGTTATCAACATTTGCCTGTTTTACCACAGAAAACTCTTCATCTTACTTGATACATGTCCAAGCTTTACACTTTCATTTATTTTGATAGACTTGAAAACCAGCACATTTTGCTGATATTATGCCTAATTAAGCCTGGGGCATTTTTGCTCAATATTTTTTTAACTTGACATTTTAAAAATAAGGGCTTACTTTGAAGACATTCAGAACATGCAAAAGCAAACTAATGGCAACATCAGTAATTATTAAAACATATAAACGTAATATTATATATGTTATATAAGCACCTGAAATCTGTGGGGGAATCCCAGACAGTATTTCTTGCTATTGCTGTGAAGAGAGCTCTTGATAATTTTAGGACTAAGGAGATGCTCCACTTGTTCATTTCTTGAGAGGAGGCACTGGGGAGCTAGGGGACACTGGACAGGAACAGCCTCTCCCCACTGCTGCCAGGGAGCCCAGGACATGGCCCCACCAACAAAGACTAAGGACTAACAACACCAGGACCAAGAAATGAGGCAAGACAGGCCCTGGAGAAGAGGCCCTACAGACACCCAAGCTCATCAGCACCCACGCCTGAGCTCTGGCTCAATGGTGCTACACCCGCATGCCCGGGAACTGGGGAGGAACCAGTGGTGGCTGCAGGTGTGACAGCCACAAACCCAGGCTCCCCGTCCTCCAGCAGCCACACCAGAAGCCCTGTGCTCTGTATTTGTGCCTACTGCAATATCTGCCACAGGAAGGTTACCAAGGCCTGGCCTTGCTCCCCACCCAGAGCCCCCAGGTCATCACCAGTCTCTTTTGGTTCTCGTTTTCTGGTGCAGGCCCAGGAGCTCGCCATGAGCAACACCACCCCTTAAAAGACAAACACATCAAAAGTCAGGGCAGCAGCAAGAGGAAGTCTCATTCAATTCTTCTCTCTTCCCTGAGGAAAGACTATATAGCACCAATCACAGTAATAAATTACCTGCAATCAGATTGGCTATTTATTCATCACATTCTCGTTTTTCCTTCTTGAAAGCCCTGTGGCATTGTGCAACATCCACTCTCTCTGATACAATTTCTGAAATATTTTGGTGTGTTTTCTTTTGGCAGACCTGCCCTTTGTCTATAATCTGTTGACCTTATGATTAATATGAAAACATGAACAGTCATCTTTAAAAATCTCCTACTTCATGGTAATTTAGTTTTATCTTGACCAGATTAATCTCTGTATCTGCATCAGTGCTGCCTGTACAGCACAACACACAGTTTCAAAGGCTTTTCCTCATTTTCCTTCACTAAATCTTTGTTAGCCACATTTGGTCTTTATTAGTCTGATTTCCTAACTACCAAATCTTCCATTATGCATCAGTAACATCATTCATTCTAATTTATACTGTGACTCTGGAAAACAGTTGGAAGAATCCTTTTCCAAACTAGAAAAAGTGATCTGTTTTCTGGGCCAAGCACTTCAGAAACCCCAATTATTAACTCACAGCGTAATAACTGAGTTTATTTAAAACACTTAAATGCTTAACAGGTGAGATCAGAAGGCTAAAATTACAACATCCAAAAATGACCAGGGCACTAAGACTGTAGAGTCACTTATACTGGAGTAGCTGAAACCCATATTTATGTGTATATATACACACACACAGGGTGTACATATGTGTACCTTCAAAATGTATCTATTGTTTTGGTCAAGATGTTTTTCAACATCTTCACTCTACAGTACAAACAAGGGCACAGTGTAATCAAGAAAATGCTGCAATTAGACAAGTTGTTCTCTTCTGGAAGCCAAAAGGTCAATACAACTCTTGCTCAAATAAAGGCAACAACGGTTATCTCTGAATGACTTGTAAACAAATGGAATTGCTTACAGTAAAATGCATTAATCTAGGAGTCTCAGAAAATTTCTGTAACTTCTGGTCTAACAAGTCAACCCTCAAGCTACAGTACCTTTGTCCCCCAATGGTTCATCTTTACTCCTGTGCCATGACACCTTCCTGCCAACACAAGGATTTGGTGGGCACAGAGCAGAGTGGATCCAGATGAAAAATGATGGAGCAAAAAAGGAGTGGGGGACTGTGAATGCTGCTAAGGCAGAACTTCTATTGCTGGCTGCAACCACTTACTCCAAGTGTCAGCTGAACAACAGACTGTCTTTAAATATATCTATTATATGGGACAAGAGGGGAAGCTTAGGGACAGGGGGTTTGTGGTTTGTTTTTTTTTTTAGCCTACATAAGTAGTTGTTTCAGTGCATTTTTTAAAGTTCACCTTAAGCACTTGGATCCTAGGAAGCTTAATCTGTTCCCATTTTAATAGCATGCTTCATATGAGTAGAGTTTAGTCACACAACCCAAGTTCTGTAGAGCTGCCACACATGAAAAGGAGTGTGCCTGGCAGTGAACATTAACTGCTGAATCCCTATAAAAAAGAGAAAATCACATTATTTTTCTACTACTGTTACCTACAAACCCCACAGGAAAATAGGGGAATAAGAAATAATGTGATTCTGGCTGTATATAGTGGTAGAAACCTGTATTTACACACAAATGATATGCAAGTGCTTTTGATGCAAAGCTCTGAATATGCATACGCATGCATTAACTAATCAAACCACACAACACTTCCATGAAACATGAAGCTTTTTTCATGCCTGCTTCATAGCCTCATAAACCCTTTGGCCATATGCTGAGAAATAGGCTGAGAAGCCTTGAAGTATAAATCTTAGTCCCCTCAAAAAGAGGTAACACCGTATAAGAGAGAGCTGTGCATGCAAGTGAATCACCTCAGATTTATGGTATATCATATATGCCCCCAAGTGCAAAACTGGTCATGGATCACTCCCCTACAACCAACCCCATACACATCCAGGGATAAACACAGAAGGAACAGATTTGGGTTGCTCCTTCTAGTCCCCACAGCTGCAGCTGCTGAGGGCAACCAGCACAGCCCACCTCTGGTCAGCAGCTCTGCAACTTTTCCTAGAGAGGTTTCTCATGGAAAGCCCTTGGCATCACAGGGCCATGGTCACTCCCAGCATTTTTAGCACAGTAGCAACACACAGAAGCTCCTTTTTTAAAAATAAAAACAGAATATCTCAAGGCTGCTGTTTCTCCTTCAGCAGCAATAAGTGCATTACACTGCATAAATAGAGTTATAAAGACTTGGGCTTCCACAAGATAAGCTGGGCCTATCCTATCAACAACCCACTTCAGATACCTAGATTCAAAACTGGGTAAGAAAAGCATCTTTTCTTGTATGAGACTGACCAACTGAAAACGTGAAAAACCGAAAAAATGAAAACACTTTGGCTGTTTTAATCAAGTGAGCCTTCACTAATGTCCTCAACAGAACAGCACAAACTGGTATCAACCAACACACTGGCTGAAAACATAGCCCATGAATTTCTGTGCAGTTTAGCTCCCCGCGTCTGTAGAAACCTACACAATGAAACAATTAAAAGCAACAACAACAAAAAAGGCAGCAAGTAAGAAACAGAACATGCACAAAAAACAGAGCATGCTTCTAAAACGGTACAAAGGACTGAAATACAAGATCTCTCAAAATCTTTCCAGTGAAAAGTATTCTACCATCAGTTCAGATGCCTCCTTTTTTTTCCTTCAGTTTTGGAGAAGAAAAAATAAAGGCAAAACACACATGGGCAACACAGCAAGAAGAGAGGATGAATGAAAATGTAACTGTTTTGCCTTTATGCAAAGAAAACATCAGATCGCAGCACAGGGAGAAGCAAAGGCTGAGACCCTTGAATTCCTGTGATAAATCCAAAGCTTGTACATTAAAGCTCCCCTTTGTTGAAAACACCGTTAGACACAACAAAACAGAAATGTTAGGTAAGTGCAAGCTCTGCCTCTGACCTTTCCCTCTGTAACCGTCAGGCTTCATTAATTTTCACAAGGCCTGACAGCTCTAGCGTTAATACTCACACTTGCGGATCGAGCCACACAGCAGGTTCAGAGTCTGCTACCTTCTCCTCTGAAACTCATGCATTAGGATTTCTTCCATGCTGGCAATGGAAAACCAAGTCTAAGAAACATTAAACACAAAAAACTACGTTACAGTAATGCCAAGGTTGAGTCATAAACCCATGAAAGCAAGGAAGTACTGAATGAATCTCACCTCAGCACCTGTAATTCAGCTGAGCAGTGCCAGGACACACGGCCCTTTCCCAGGGACCACAGACACTGCTCCACAGCTACAGGTACTGCACACAAGTCTGATGCTGCACCATTAGTGGTGCCTTATACCAGGTGTTTCCACTCCTTCTCTCTTCCACAAGTAAATGGAGTGAATTTTGCACAACACTGGGCCAAAACATCCCCACGTGCAGCATGAACCCTACAGCAGGGCCAGGTGCACTGCAGAACCTACTCGACTACAAGTCTGATTTAACCACACACTGACACTGGTAACAATTCCTTGCTTTTATGTTTTTATGTCTCAACCATAACATTATTCTAATGTAACTGTTTGTGATTAATATCTTCCTCCTGTCTGTTGAAATGAAAAATGTAGCACTACATAAGCGACAAGCTTTTGTTTCCCTTCAGTGTTCCACGGCTTCCTTAGCATTATTCTGACATAACTTGTTCTGGGTTTTGATCTCCAGCTTGTTTTGAACTTCACTGGGCTACTGTTATTGAAACACCTGTATTTTTTATTTTGAAACATGGAAATCTTCACTGAAGTTTTAAAAATTAACATACAGCATTTCTTTGTTTTGAAACGGAATCTGAGGTTTTTGTTCAGTCTAACCTCAAAAGGAAAAAAAAAAAAAGCCTCCAGATTTTGCAGCTCACAGCACTGCCAACTTTAGGTGTAAAAAGTCCCCCCAAATTGACTTTAAAATTATGAAATCTGAAACGCAAGCAGCACAGATTGCTTGCTAGTCCCTGGAAAGACTTTCTTTTCAGGCTTTTAATTATGCAACCTAAAAGATTGAGCTTTCAAGAGGAAAAAAAAAATCACGTAACTTAAAATCAAAGGAGCTGGCAGCTGTTACATTTCTCTTTAAATTTAGCAAATGCTGAGACACTACCCTACCTGGAAATCGCAATAGCCTTGTCTGTCCCTTTTCATTTTTACAAGTGCTTCTTGCATTAATGGTAGTTCCTGCTCCTCTCTCCTTTCCCAGAGCAAAATAATACTTAAGGGATTCCCAGGTCTGTGCTGGTGCCATGTGCCCCTTCTAAGGGACCCTTTAAGGGAAAAGGTGCTCACTTTGAAAATTATAAGAGATTTTCAGGCAAGAACATCTTTTGTCTGGCAGAGCTGAAAGGTGCTTCCCTAAACAGAATTACCCTATATTTACAGTAACAGATACACTTGCATCAACCCCCTGCAGTTCAGGGTCTGTAGTGCATGTGTACTGTACATAAAGAGAAATACAGTCAGTTTTGTTCAACAGAACTTGAGATTTTTCTCTTGCAATCAGGATCTTAATGAACCAGGGCTGACAAATTTTAAGCCAATTTCAGCACATCGTGTGGTTTCAAATGGCTGTGACCTTGAACTCCACATACTAAGGCTGAGAGCAGGAACTGAAGCTCTGCCTTCACAGTGCCAGTAGGGCAATGTATAAATGGCCTTCTTGGACTTAATTTAGACTTAATAGAATAGAAACATTTTTGGTTACTATTTATTACATTAGGCTAAAACATAAAAATAAACCCTAATACTATCTAAATCTAAGAAGAGAAAGGCATCTCTCTTTCAAAATTTTCAAAGCATTCTCTCTAAATGCATCACAGATCAATTTACATGGTACTTTTGCCAATAAGCAAAACAAAATCACAGGTTCCAATTGGCTTAACTCATATTGGAAAGTGCGATGGCAAATGCTAGAAAATGCAATTACTGCAAACAAACTCCATTTTCTCCACTCAGGAGGGAATTTCAGAGAACATTTTATTGCCCTCAAATAATATTTCTAAAGGCATCAATACACAATTCTATTTTCTTTTCAGAGCCCCCCACACTATATAACCTAATCCTCCATATAGAAATTCACCAGATTTTGAAATAATATATTGGTTGTTGATATTACCTTGTGCACACATATACTGTATCAATTTAAATTATTTTTCTCCATGAATCTTAAGAATATAAAAACCAACTTCCACTGCCTGACACAAACAGATCTGGACCTATTTCCCATAACATACCCTTTATCTCTGTAATCTACAATACCAATTAAGAAGTCTTTTTTACCCCCTAAAATAAATTAATAAAAGCCACCAAAAAGGAGGTCATTTTGAGAAACAATTATACAGAAAGTAATTAAGCTAATAATAATTATCACACACAATGTCTTGGTATTTTAATGTGCATGGATTTTCACACTGCAAAAGGCCAGGGAAAGCTAAGGACAAGATTTTCCAGAAAAAGTGAAATCTTTATTTTAAAAAGAGAAACAAGGTTCAAATTCTTCACTACTTAGTGAAGGAAATTAAATTTATGAGTGCAGATCAGTGAGGACCCAGATCTAGATTCTGCCCCAAATTATTCTACCTTATTGACTTAAACCTTTAAATAAGCAGCAGAACTGATTTTCTGCCCACAGGACTGACCAACACACACACTCCTATATCAAGATCCTCCCAGTATCTGCCATCCTATCTTAATAGGAACAAATAAATGCACCAACTGGGGGAAATATATGATTTCCAAAACATTTTCCTGTTTCCCAAGTCTTTGAGCTAGTTCCCATTATTTGTTTTCTCATTTTTAGAAGAAAGTCTCTGAGACTTACAAATGCAAAAAGCAGTAGGAAATCACCTTCCTCTGTCTTGTGGCCTAGTAGAACCCAGTATTCAATATTTCTGAAAAAATCCCTTCAAATATCTCCTTTTTTCTATATCCCAGAGCATTTCTTATGAAGAGAAAAAAATCTCAAAATACACAAACAAGAAGCTTCTAAAAACTTTCTTTCTATGATACATTATATTCTACATAACTTCTTGATTTTATACCTGGAACTGAAATACTTCCTTTAAAATTATGATTTTTGAGTATATTGTTGGTAAACTACAAAACATACTGGGGTTCATAATTAACCAATTATCAGTACCAGTGTTAAGTGATAAATATCCATAATGGTTAAGAGGAAAGATAAAAGCAGGGATAGCAAGAATAATCACAAGGAAAATAAACTTAAAGAGAAAAAATAAGATAAAGTGTTGTTTGGTTTTTTTTAATATCCCAAAGGCTTTAAAAGCATGAACTACTGCCTAAAAGCAGGATGACAGCTTTTTAATAACTCTGAGAATGTAACATTCTCCAGTGTGCTAAAACAATTAGCTGCTTTTGAGATTTTATCCTGTGATCAAGGTTTGTGCTTTTATTTTGCTTTTATTTATAAACACGAAAGAAGCAAGTTTGATATTCAAAGGTAGTTTTAAACAGATTTACACATGGCAATGGTGATGCTTGTTGGGAATTGTTTCTTCTTTTTTCTAAGTTGGAAGGGCAGAAATTGAAAGCTTGAGCTAAACTCCACTTCTAGAGTCTAATATCCAAGTGACAGCATGGAGAGTACTGTGCTCCAGAACCACCTCCATGGTCCTTTTCTGAACTGTTTATGGACGATAGAACACAAAGAGAAAGTGCACAGAGAATGCAAACAAAAACTACAGTCAACTGAAGCACTCAGGCAGGTCTTTAGGAACCTGCAGCACTATTTTCTGAACCCCATGCTTAAACTTATTATTCTAAATAAAGCTAAACATTCCATTATAGTCTTTCTAGATGAACTTGGATACCAGGAATCTCCTGAGCCCTGTAAGGAAATTCCTTTTAATAACCCAGCTCACAGGGCGATTTCTAAGCTACTAAGAGATACAACCAAATCACTCTAGCTGTATCATGGTTATTACAAGGAACTGAATTCCTCTTATGCAGGTTTTTTTTTTTCCTGGCCATCCAGAATTTCCTGACCAGGAGGGCACAGATCCCCCTTCCTTGTGAGTTTAAGCACAGGGAGAAACACTAAACACTAAAAGGAGAGAGAGAGAAGGAAGCTTGAAGCCTGAGAAAGGTTTAGTTAGAGTGGTAACTATGGACATCGGCACCAACTGAGTTCTCTGTCTCAACCCTGCTACGTTTCTTGCCATCCCCTCTTTTCTATTGGCTTGGCAGAATTTGAATTGCCAGTTTATTGGTTGTAATTTATGTTACAGCATCCCAGGACCTCACGACAGACCATTCATATTCACACTTAAGTTTTTTTAAGGATCTAAATCTTTGAATTTCATTGCAGAAAACTATGTGCTGAAATACCTCCTAATTGTCCTTAAAAAGGCAGGACAAAACAGAAAAAATGAAAAACAGTGCATGTAAAGTAAACTCCCTTCTGCAATTTGCATGCTTTTATTTGTGACAGAATTCGGGTAAAACTTTATCTTTCCTGCCCTCGTTACAAGGAGATAGGCCCTCTGCTGCTGCCATCTCTGCTCCTCAATAAGGATAATTGTAAGCCACTAACCTAGGAGTGAAATGTTTTTAAATCAAGTTAAATGAATGTGTGAGGTTTAGATTTACCGTTGTGAATTTGAATTTACATTTTCACAAGTTGCTTGAAATTCTCTGTGATGCAGCATCTGTAGTTTAGTGCAGAGAAGGACACTGAGAACTCTGGTCCACAAATAAATTATTCTCTGTTATTAAAAGCTATGGTTAATTGCTGGACCATGAAATTTTTCACTTAGTGTGCTTTCTGCAAATAGGGTCTCTCTTGACTTACCCATTTTAGCCATCTTTTCTAGCTTTTAAAACAAAAATGGGATGAGAAACCCGCTGTAAAGCGTCATGCTATGCAGACTAAGTTTTGCTGAATAATGCGACAACTACAGTGAATCAGAGCCAATAACTAGGACAAAGCATTCAGACAGCAGCTATTTCAGTCACTTAGGACAAAGGTAAGAATTTATTCCTTATTTATTCTCCTTTCTGCTAAGGTTTTGCCCTCTCACCTCGCAGGCCAGCATCACTGTTTTCACAGCTGGTCTCACGGAAGCAGTTGTTTATGAATAGCTGTATTGCTTCCACTCTAACTGGACACACTCTGGTAACTCACTCCAGTGCCAGACCCCTTCCAACATCAGAGCAGAGGCTCTTCCTTCCCCTGTCCCTGTGCAACCTGGGTGCCCACCACAGCAGGGCACCCCCTCCTGCCTTTCCCACTCCAGCTAATGGCATAGGATTGTAATTTACAGCAAGGAGGTAGCAAATGGGGAGTGACTTTGTGTACAGTGTGGATTACTTTGCACAGGGGTTTATGAGGGGACATCAGTTCAGACCTTTATTCTCAGCACCACAAGTACTACAGCTGCATTATCCCAGTGACCACTGAAACATGCAGCAAGGACAGAGGAGAGCAGAAGGAACAAATTCCTTCCGTGCCATGCTCAGGAGACATCTCCTGCACAAAGCTGCAACAAACTTTGTGTCTGCCTTGCAGCTTTTCTGCTCATCTCTCAGTAGTGAAGGCAAATACCAAGTGCTGCTGTGGGATCAGGGAGCCTTTAGAGTAACATATGGGGAGAGCAGTTCAGGGAAAAGTAAGGACATGTGGGTAATTTTTTATCATTTGCAGCTCTGTTTTAAACTAAGAACCCTTTGTGTTGGCTGGTTACACCAAAAAAATGTAATGGCAACATTCAAGAGAAAAGGAGCTACTGCACTCTGATACCCAGCCTCCCCTGTAATGTGAAAGCTTCTGGCTCATTAGAAAAGATGCACATAATTCTGAGGTCTTCACGGTTCACTTACCAAAAATTACAAGAAATTTAAAGTACAGAGTGTTCCCGAGTTCTCGTTTTTTAATTCTATTAACTCGAGAACAGATGAAGCTCTGGGAAAAGCAGGTGAAAAAGAGCCGGTCCAGTACTTTATATCCCCATGCTCTCAATGGTCTCCCTCTTCTTTGTAGTCTCCATCCCGCCCCCAGTTTGATGTTATTTTGTTCTCCCGTGTTGGCTTTCCATGGCCTCTCTCCATACACTGCTGTCCCCTGTTGTGCTGCTTTCTTCCTTCTCCACTAAAGGTACCATCAATAGCCAGAGAGGGTTTGGTGACTGTCACCTCTCAGCTGGGGTGCAGGACGAGACAAGAGACCAGAACAGCTCAGTGAAGTGAGGCACAGAAGTGACCTGAGCCTCAAGGCCACCACAAGTCCTGAGAAACTCCCTCCAAAAGCTGTGGAAGGGCCACACAAGGCAGCCCTCCCGTGAGCCCAGCCTGGTGTCACGGGCCAGGCAGCACAGAGGGTCCTCCCAGCCTTGTGCTGCCTGTGGGTCTTGTCACCCTACAGAGCAGGTGCCACTATTCTCTGCCATGATCAGAACAGAGCAAACAGAGGAAACAAAAGTTCCTTTAGCTCTGGGAAAAGGGGTTCTCTTCTTTTTTTCCCCCACAACTGTAACATCTTCCCCCCAAAACCAATATACTCCCTAAATACAGGCAACTACAGTTTGAAGGTCTCCTAGCGCGCATGACAGGGGTGGATGGGAGATGTGGACTCTCTTTCAACAGCCCTTTTGTGCCAGGACACATCATTCAGATGCAGGATTTGCCCAAGCTCAAACACTCAGCCTCAGCCCACTGCAACAAGAGGGTTAATTAACAAGCTACACAGGCTGGTTATAGCCAGCAATAAGCAGCTCTCTGTTTTCCTTTAAGAAAAAAAGAAGTCAGTAATTCTTGGAACATTTATTAAACCCCTAGTATAGGCAATTACTGTAAGATAAAGGTCTGCCAGTCTTGCATAACCATAAATTGCTGCATGTTGCTTTTCTATGGCACAGTAATGTCCACAACCAGTGAGAATAAATGCTAACATTTGAGTTTTAAGCTTGATTCAATCCCCTCAATCGAACATTTTTAGCAGGTCTTCACTTTCAGTGGCTGTTGGGCCACCAAAAAATATACAAGCCAAAAAAATCCAGGATAGTATTTCATTGATAGACTGTTTTGTTTAAGGTAATCTCACATATTTCCTAACTTGCAGAATAGAACAGAGAAAGACAAGTGGGAAGTACAAAACCCAAAGATTGTTCCTGCAGTCTACTAGGTTTTGTAGTCACATACAACATAAAAAAATAGTGGCAATTAAAAAAAAAAAAAAAAAAAAAGGGCTTTGTAATAGACAGAACACTGCCAACCAGCTTTAAATTGAATTACACAGCCTGCTAATCTTTATGATGAAATAAAATTTCTTTGAACACTACACATTATACTAAAATCCGCAGTGCTTTCTCCCCAGCACCAACCCCTCCTCGCTCACAGCAACTCCTCCACCCCAAAACCATTGTTCTTTCCAGCCTGGAATGTGATGCTCTACTAACAGAAATACTTATTTTAATTAGCTATTGTTAATATGATGTGCACGGTGTGAAAATGTAGGAGAGAAGTATTTTTGCACTTTGTATTTTTGATGCAACATTAAATTTGCAAGTGAAGAAATAAACTGATGGTGTACAAAGAATCCATCCTTTGACTGTTCTCCACTGAAATCATTCTCATTACAGTATGTGGCTGTGGCAGCAGAACTGGAGGAAAAATCAGATGAAAATGTCTATAAAAGTTTCTGTTTGAGTGGCATTAGTTGTTTCATGCCTGGTCAATACAGCAACGATAAATCTCTTTTCTGTTTCAAAGTGGATTTGCGGGAAAGGGGGAATTGAAAGGAAGAATTATTTGGGGTTTTTTTTTTTATAAATTTGGTTTGGTTATAGCTTGTTATAAGAAACCTGATCGTCCCCTCCCCCCTTCTAAGACAACATTAGCAGCCCAGGGAAGCAGATCCAAGAAATGACCAAGCAATTATTGTGATTGAAAATCCATTCAAGAATTGTGCAATACTTTGCAGTGCTCACTGGCTCCTTTCTTTCATTGAAAATTACCAAATGAATATATTAGTTTAAACTTATAAAGAGCCACTCACTCCAGAACATTATTCTCTTTGAAAGCACTCCAGAACATTATTCTCTTTGAAAGCACATTTTACCTGAGCCAAGTTTTCCGATGGCTGTCAAATAACACCTTTATATTTGGTTTGACTGACCATGGCAATTTGTAAAGAGAATTTTATACTTTAGTAGCAAACACAGTTTAAAAATGCTCAATCTCTCTACAGACCATTAGGAGATAGCAAAAATAGATTTTTGAGAAATCTCTTTATGAAGAATTGCCAGGAATAACAAGAGCAGAACAAAAAGGAACTGATCAGATATGAATGATCTTACACTGCTCCTCAGGCATAAATTCCATTTTAGTCAGTGGAAATTTTACTACCTCAACATTCATTTTATCCAACTGCTTCTATTTTACCTCCTCAGTTGTACTTTTGGGGTTCTGTTTCCCACAAAGCATCTAATGTCTGACTCAGCACAGAGGACAAATATGAAGAAGCAGCTATAATAACCATGACACAAAAGGAGGATTTTGTACTTTTTCCTACTTTTGTTTTCACAGTGCACTATAGATTGCCACATCAGGAAAAATTATTGAGCCATTACCAAAAATAAATATGTTCGTATTTTCCCACTACTTTATAAATATAAATAAAACGGCACATTCAAACTATTTTTTTATTCCTCTGAGAAAAGAAAAGATAAAAATTAGTAATAATATATTATAAAAAGGTATATGGAAATAAAGCTGAGCACTGATTATTAATTCAGGAAAGCCATATGGGAATTGAAAACTAAGTACAAATGAGAATTTAACCATGACCTTAAACACCGTAGGAGTTAGAACAAAAGCAAAGGAAATATTCTAAAGTAGTAATATGGTAATAAACCCTAAATAAACTAGGAAGAAGTCTTTTAAAACTTTATGGCAAAGACAGAGTGCAATACATAACCCAGAAAACTACTAAATCAGTAAAAAACCCACAAGTGCTCAGCACCAGCTCACCCTCTCAAAATATCTCCATCCCATCCCAGCGTCTGAAGCCTAAGGAAGCTCCTCACCAAAGTCATCACAGAAGACAAGAGTTGTTTCCAAAACTGGACTAATAAATTTTCCAGGGAGTTTCTCTTCTCTCTCCCAGAACAGCTGTGCAAAACTCACACATACTTACAGGATAAAAGCTACCTCAGCATTTTCTTTCACTTGCAATGAACGCAATTTTTTTCAAGTGTTCAGAGTTTTGTTCATCAAAATGGTATTTTATGTTTAGCCAATTATTCATTCTAGCTATAACAAGTAGAGCAATATAGAGTTCAAAATATGCTCCAGATGGTAAAAACACAAATCAGAAATAAATCAATTTATAAAAAAGGAAGAGACTTGTTTTTATTGCTATAATTTAACTTTGAAATATTCACAAGCTTCTTTCTGGTTCTAAATAACCCCAGAATACTTTGAGCTAATACCCCTCTGAATCTGGAGAAATTTAGAACTTACTGGTTTGTTTTTTTATAAAATAGTGTGATGTCAGATGCCAAAATAATTCACATCAGAAATATACCTTTACAGAGCAAAAGGCCTCAAGAACAAACACTTCATCACACTGAAACTGTTCTAAGTGTACATTAGGAAAAGCAACACACTTACTCTAAACCCTAAATGAGCCATGCCTGGAGAGGAGATGAAGCCAGATAACTAAGCCAGACCAGACAGATTGAGAAAGGATAAAAGTGGAATGTGACCCTGCATTTTTAAACAGTGATAAGAAAAGAGCTTGATCTTACTATTATACTATTCTGGTATGGTTCATTTTTTTTTTTTTCAAATTAAATTATGCTATCTTCAATATCAAACACATTCTGGCAGGTGTCTGGCTTAACAGTTTTGAATATAATTTCAAATTTCCACAGCATTAATGCATAAATTTAAGTGTACACTGGAACAAAGTGTCTGTCCATAGTTCTGAGAGCAACACCACATTTACATTTTGTCATCTATTCCACGTAACAACCAGCAAATCCAAGGTGATGCTGCTATTATCAATTATTAATAGTCACACAAAAATGAACTTTAAAATAATTGACAATACTTTGCCGAGGACCACATCCACATATGCAGAGAGTAACAAGAAAACCTCTGCATTAAAAATAACATGATCAAGGAACGACAGCGCAGAAATAAAAAAATTTAAAAAAAAAAAAAAAAAAAAAAAAAAAAAGCTGTTTTTTTTTAGCTGTAGCAACAATGTTTACACTAGAGGCAAGCACATATTACAGGTAAAGAAATATTTGCTCCACACAAACCCATTTGTACTTGGCCACTAAACCATTCACAAAGTTTTTACAGTCATAATCCCAAGAAAATTAAAAGAAATAAACATTCAGAACAAAAGCAAGACTTAAAAAACATGAAACAGTCAAGCTGCTAAATCCTAGAACAACTCAGGAAAAACCTAGCTAAATTCAGCTTTCAGCTCCACAGACAATAAGGTCACCTACTGAATTTATCCAAGTGTACCACTGCGAGATTTTGCCTAGCTTGTGCAGTAATATTCTTTATAATAGAAACCTTGTATGGGGGGAAAAACAAACAAATCAGAACCAAAAAATGAACACAGTATGATATAATCACTAAACAAAAAAGTACAAAATGGGCTATTTGAGAAAAATTTCTAAACTGAATTCACATTATTCATACAAGCAAGGATATGCACAATCAGGCCCATAGTAACTGAGCAAAATAAACATATCAACTCATTAAAGACCTATCTGCTTGAATTTATCTTTGCTTTCTCTTCAGTTCTTATGAGCTATTCAATCACTTCCCATCACCCAGAAAAGGAAATATTGCACTATGAAGACAGAGCTATAATTAGATATTCTTCTATTTCATTTCACATATATGACTGAATGAGAATGGACAGGAAAAATATGAACAGAGATAATAATAGTAAGTTGAAACATTCAGTAAAAAATATATTTGTCGCAGAATAACATCTCAATTCTTCCTCAGCACATAATGCTGTGTTTACTGCAAAATTAGTTAAGTTAGTATAAGAGATTTTTAATGAAAACAATTATAAATTTAAAATAACTGTGTTTAAAGCATTTAATAGTCCCTAAGGTCAAGTGATTACAGCAGTTACAAGACCCGAGGGACATGTTCACACCAAAACAAAGTGAATAAATTACCTCAGCCAGTGTATGTAATCACTAAGTGACCACAGAGGCCATTCAATGTATAAGCCCAGATGACTTCCATGCAAAACCAATAATGAAAATGTAACAGCCAAAGGGAAAAAGCATTTAACTAGCAAAAGTTGCTGGAAGGGCTGAGAACTTGGAAGAGCGTGAGAGTGGGAAAGCAAGTTCCATGTCTTGGCTGTGGAAGGAGACAAGGAAGAAGGATGAGAGTTAATGAAATGGACAGACAAGATGCTGAATATTTTTTCCCAGGTTAAAGACCCAAAGTGTTGCAAGAGATGCGAGACTCAAAATATAAAACTGCAGAGCTTTAAGCTCTGTCTTTTAAGTGCTCTCAGCCCTGTATAACTGGCATATGTAATGCACAATGAAATACAAGGAAGGCAGGAGCTCAGAATAATAATCTTTTAACTTTCCCCTTCCCTTTACTGCCAGGAAAAATTATGGACAGTTACTGTGTTTTAGTTACCCCATGATATAATTCTAATGGTGGCAAGACCCTGTTTTTGAGCAGAGTAGGTAAGATAAGCTGCAGAATGAAACCCAGCTTTGATCTGGCTTCTCTCCCTCATGACATAAATGATACAGATGCCTTGTCTTCACTGCAGCTTCAAAAAACAATTGCCAGTGGAGAAAACCAGACCCACGAAAGACAGGAAAACATTTTTCTGTAAGGATCACCTTGTACTTGACGGCAGTTCTCAGTGTGTAGCTTTGGAATAAGGTTCCTACCAACTGTGGTGAATAAAAGACACTACTGAGGAAGAAAAAGGAAACCTGCTTGCTCCTGCCGGCCACTGGTACGTATTTTTTTAACTACTGCACATCATTACCTCACATCTTTGAAGATATTAAAGCTTCAAGTTTCAGTGAAACTGACTGCAAAATCTGCTTTCTCAGAAAAATACTATACTGTTTTCTACAAGAACTATGTATATATGCTAAGAAAGCCCCCTAGAAAATTATTGAGGCTGGAACACAATCTATTCAAAGAGTTATAATTCTTCTGTTAAACTAGGGACCTATGTGCTAAAATAACATCATGATGAACCCCCTGTTAGATACAAAGAATGCCAAGTGGCTGCCAACACTGCAAGATTCCCCCACAGAAGGGTGAAAGCACCCTGGCAGATTTATTTGGGTTGGCTTTCTGCAGCACTGAGTGTTTTCAAATACTGCCCACAGGCTCTGGCTGTATCGAAGCAGCATTTGTGAAATTACTCAAGGGCCAAAGAGGAACTCAGGTTGGCCAGACACTGCTCTTAGCAATGCGCTCAGGGAGATCTGTGCTCCCCAAAAGGCAATTCCTCTTCTGGAGCTGCAATTACATCCCCAGAAAAAGGATAGTTTTGAACCTATCAAACCAAGCGTCACTTTCCAGAAATAAGAACAATAAAGCTAAGTTACAATGATATGATTAGAAAGCCCCACTCCCATGTGCACAGGAGGAAAAACACTCATTTAAATAGGGTTGTGGAAATCAGAGGAGGTCGGGTAAAAAGAGTATGAAGAAAAGGCAAAGAAGGATGTTGAGACATACAGCGTAGAAGTTCTTCTATTTAAAATTTCTTTTGTAAATCCAAATGTTCCTTACATATGTCTTGAAGGGTCAGCCAAGGAACTCCAGTGCAATAAAATGATTCTATTAAAAGCATGTAGAGATGCTGCCATCACACAGCAGGCAAGAGAAAGTGCAGTAAAACCTGATGATAAAGCTATGCTTTGAAATATTTTTTATATAATGCTGTAAATTCATTCTAATGTTTTTTGAAAATCAGCTGCTCGAGTCATCTTCAGCTTTGGGTGTTTCTAGAGTAAGATGTGACCTGGCATTGCACAACCAGCCTGCCAGTGGCATTTACAACAGGAGCTTCCTGCACAAGTTCCCCTCCTTCGTTTTGGTTTTCTGCTGTTGCTACTTAATTGCCCTCCCTTCTATCAATATGCTGTCAGGGCACTGCTGTCAAATACAGCAGAATATGAAAGGTATTCTGCCAAAGAGATGCTGACTGCCTGTGATCAAAGTTAAAACGCCAGTACTCCAACTCAAAGGGGCAAGCACGTGAATATCGCCCCCCCAAAAAATTCTCCTCCTCCAAACAGTATTATTGATTCTGTCAGGCTGTACTGTGGGAAGAAGGACTTTCATCATTTCCAAGTATGTTGTAACTTCCAGGGCTGCTTTAAGTTACCATGAACCCAAAATACAGTGAGCAGCAGTTTTTGCTGTGGATACAAAACTCCCCAGCATCTACTAATGGGACACTGTACCCTTTGTATGAGGTGCCACCACCTCCTCTGCACTCCCAGAGGGGTACGCAGTTCTTGTCATGCAATGACAGAACCTTTTCCCAAAGGTAATGCAGAAATACAGCAAAGTCTCTAAATTTGTCTTAATTAACAGAATTATACTGAGGCTAGAAACAGCACATCACATGAGGACAAGTGAAGTAAGGGTGGGGGGAGATTTTCGAGTGCCCTAATTCAATTAGGAGGCAGTGACTGACACTTGGACAGGAGAGGTTAATTGGGGTCACCAAAACGCAGTAATTCCTTACCTAACCAGTCATTAAACTTCTTGACCTCTGAGGGCAGTCCCAGCTCGGTGAAATCGCCCGTGTGAAGAAGGATGTCCCCATAAGGCATCTGGATGCCATCTGTTCTGGAGTGCGTGTCTGAGACGCAGACAAAGCGCGTGTGGCCCGCTGGTTTTGGAGTGTCATATGGGATAGGGTCGACCCTAAAGCAGACACAAAGATCTCGTAACAGTCACAAGGTTAAAACCCTCACATCCATTATTTCAGGTATCAGCACAGATCTCTCTCCACAAAAGCATCCACACATCCATTGACACACACCATGCTCTGCAAAAACAGCCCGAGAGGGACCACAGTGCTGCTTAAAAACTTACCTGGTGAGGAAAGGAAGATTAAAATATACACAAGACACGGTTACTTTCTGATGCTAAAGTGTACTTAAACATTGGAAAAAATTAATTTAGGAGGCTTTGAATTCAGATGTTTTACATCCTGTGCCTTATACATGAGCAGGTACAGGGGCCATGAAATAATAGGTCTCACAGTGAGCCAGGAGCAGGCTCTCAGCTGAGCTTAGCAGCTGTTTTTGTTCAAGGACATATATACTTGTCCTGGGGTGATTTCATGATGCTTGTATCCTTACTTGTCTGTTGTGTTTATGCTGGATATGAAGTTCTGCACCTTTCAGACTGGTTCTGAGAATGAAGGGGGAAAGAAAAAGTGTGCAGTTTGTTATCAGAAACTCCACTCACTGCTCTTCATTCCACTCCTGGACTGTGCTGTCTGCAGCACAGACAGAGGGACACAGATCTCCTGTGCTTTCAGTTGGTTCTAGCTGGCTGAGGCTGAGAAGTTCCCTGGTCTGTTTTGTTTCTTTCCTTTTTCTTGGAACTCTTCAAACCCACCCTGGGACTGAGGGCCCAGCAGAGCACCAGGGGTTCACACTGCGGTCCACCAGGCCCAGGACGGCATTTTCCAGTGCTGGAGGGACTGATAAGAGACTGAGTGAGCCAAGCTACACCCATGGGAAGGATTTTCTCAATTTACCATCTCTCTCAGAATGGCAACAGGTTTGATTATTTCATATAATTCATTGGTTTTTTTGTGCTTGTGGGCACTTTGTTTGTTAAATAAATAGCTTTTTCCACTTTTCCCTAAGGAAATTTTGTCCCGGACCAGTTGGGGGCAGGGCCACTTCAATTTGCTTTCTAGGGGGACTTCATTAGGAGGTTTTCTCCCAAACTTGCCCTTAGCCAGAACAATACTCCTGCAGATTTTTTGCAAAGTACTTGTTTACACACCATAAGGTGCATTCAGGAGTACTTTGATGAAGACTGGAAACTGCAGAACCAAGTCTAGTGACAACTTCCTAAACTCATACAAAATCCTGAGCTTGTCTTCTCAGAATCTATAGTCAAGAACTGATGTGCTATCACACTAAGCAACTACATATTTTTTTTCTATAGCCAATGCTAAAAATATAGATCAATTGGTTATTTGCAAGCTACATTTGGTAATTTGATCTTATCAAGTACATGTGACCCACCATGGAAGTCTGGTCATTTGGTTTTTGGTGACTTTTTTTTTTCTAACCAGAATAGAGAAAAACAATAGCTAAGAGAAATGCTTTATGCATACTTAGTTAGAAGTCCGAATTGGTAACAGAATAAATTAAATACAAAAGGCAACCTATTGCCTACTTTGGAATAGCAATTATTTCTCTGCAGTTACCATAACTTGATTTGCTCAACACTTGAATAGCACAGCATCTGGATTAGTGCCACAGAAAATCCCATTCCAATTCCACAAAACTTCAACTCATTCCATTGATGTGCCACTTTGATCATGGTTAGAGCTTAGCTTCAGCTAGAAATGTTGAGGTATTTAGGAGTTATGTCAGAATAATAGTCCACTTACATCTCAAATTATCAGGCAAGTGAAACCAAGCTCCAGCTACTTTAAAGCACCCAAAATAATGCTGTTCTAAGACTTATTTGGACAAACAAGCATTCAAAAATCAGTGCCTGGAAGTAAAAATAAAATTAATCAGGTTTTATTAGTTTTGCTCTCCACACTGAAAAGAAAAACCACTAGACATCACTGTGAATTTGTTTATCCTAAATCCCCACAGTTATAATGAGATGTATGATCAGTAATAGAAAAAAAAAGCACAAACCTTAAGAAAATACTGACTTTTAAAGTATTAGTTTTGTTTACTGAACTGTAAACTAAATTAGCATTTAGTTTTCACCAGACACATGTGAAAACTTCTACAGTGCCTTGAACTTCAGCTCTCTGCATAGGTGAGGAAGACCAAAAGCATCCTTCAGGGTACAAATCAGTTCCCTGCTCTGGGGAGTTTTAGAGTGGTTCCAGAAATCAGACTCCGTATGGGTACATCCTGGTCTCCAGTGGAAATCTGTCACTGTGCATGCAATTACTAACAAGATTTTAATGAGTTAGAATTTAATTTTGTTAGAATTTTAAAATTATTTTAATTATTATAGCTGTTAGAATATTCACAGTTAAAATATTAGTGGGGGAAGCAGTAGGGGGGAGATATTTGTTAGACTGCATTTTCCTAGGTAACATAATTAGGTCTTTCCAATCAAGCTGTATTTACCATGAAAGTACCATACCTCGTTGACATGGGCCACTGAACTAATTTGCAAAATTTAGGCCCTCCAAGATGACTCTTACTTCAAAAACAGATTCTACTGCCAGCTGGATTGGAGAGAAGAGAATTTGGTAGATAATTCTTTTTGAGATTTTGTATTGTACCTCCTGTTCCATCCAAAGCACCAGGTGCAATTACCTGAGTCATGCAACTGGTTAGCACTGCAGAAACCCACAACAAAAATCCATCAATGGATTTTTTCCTCCAGTAAGGGTCTGAAATTAATAAGGTTATTATTCCAGAGAAAAAATAATTTATCCATTGAATTTGCACTTGCAAGCTGGGCAGAACTGCAATCAGAGGCCATAGTGCTTTTCTACATAGTGTCTTCCTTCCAAAATATGGGGGTCCCCAAATAAATATTTCCCTACTTCCAAGGGTGTTTTCTCCAGACAACAACAAAAAAATGAACACCAGCTTTAATCATCACCACAGAACTCGTTCAGAATATCTCAGCTTGAGCTATGACCAGCACAGCCTGCCCTGGGGAGCCCAATTTTGTTTGTACACAGAAGCTATGCTTTTGCTATTCTCTGCAGTTTGCAGCCAAACAAACCCTGTTCTGCTTGAGGCAAACCCTATTAGAATATGACACTGACATCTGGTTTAGGATTTTTCTATTCATGCAATGACTTACTAACAGAAAATTCTATAATCAAAATTCATTACATCCCTGACCCTTCTTTCTCTTCTTTACAAACACTATGATGTTGCCAAGTAACCTTTTTTCTACATCTTAGCTTCCTTCTCTTATTCAGTAGTGCTTGCCTACTAAGTATTTGGAAGTGAGATACTGAAGGTTATTGTGTTCAGTCCATCAATTTATCTTACTCAAAATAGTCCTTCAATAGAAACTTAATAAAAGTGGTGTTATTGCCAGTCCTCAAGGCTCAAGTTTTCTTTTCATCCACAGCTACAGCATGGCAAACAGCAATATGAGAGTCTCTTTTCCCACTGCCAAAAGCCAAGAGGATTGGACTCTGAAGGCAAGGCACTGCTGCCCTTTCACAGCTCCTGGTGACACACTGCTCACCAGCAGGTTCTGGGCTGTGAGCATCACCCATTCTTCCTGGGCTCTGATCTACTCACAACCAGCAGCTGGGGGTTACACACTGGCATTGCTAAAACCTCTGTGACAGTTATGCATCTGACCCTTACCATAGCAGATAAAATAATTATTTCAGCCCTGTCCACCATCATTCCACAGAATCAGAGCACATACCTAAGAAATTCAACTTTTTCTTTACCTTTGCTCCAAAAACAATGCATCCAGCTAACTGACACTCCCCATCACCACCAACACTTAATTTTTTTCAGTCCTCTTGACATGGCAGAATGAAGAACATTACAGATTATTTGATTACTGCATTTGGAACAACATGCTCACAGAAAGATGCAGTAAGAGATATTTCAGAATAATTTAAATGTTCATATATTAGGATTAATACAGTAATCAGGAAATAGAAAACCTAAGATATGTTGCACCTAGAAAATCAGGCACTTGGCTGTTTTTTAAAAAGTTTATGTAAGACCCAGAATGAAATCCCATAGGGCAGTTGAGCAATGACTACTTTGTGAGATGATGACAGTAATGTAAGATCTGTCACATTTAATGCATTTATGACAAGGGTTCAGGAATCAGAAGGGACAATGTAACCTTCATACACTTCCAGAAGAACCTTGTTTATCAGATAAATACTTGGCTTTACTAAACTGCCCTTACCACCAGTGGTTCTCATTTAGAGTCCCTCAGGTACAAAACTCCAATTTGCAGTTCCTCACACATTGCATGAAATGACAGCATTACCCAGGCTGTGATTTGGCTTGCTCAGGTATCACCAGCAGTCCCTTCCTCACACCCACAGTTACCACAGCACTTCCAAGGCAGTGGATCCGTGTAAGTCAGGGGGTGAGTTCTGCCCCTTTCCCTGCCAGCTGTGCACACAGCAGCCCAGTGCTGCTCCATCCTGGGGTAGGACCTTGTCCTCACAATCAGACAGCAAATTTCACCATGGCTTTAAAAGCAAGATATTAAATAAGCAACGCAGACGATATTGAGGGGGTTTGAACAGGTAGTGGGGGCTGAATTCAGCAACTCACAAAAGAGGAGCACCTTGGGCCTTTCACATGCACAGGGGCAAAGGACTTGATTTAGGGTGCCTTGCTAGGGAACAGACATGTTAACTGTATTTCAGCCCAAGAGTACACCAGTTACTCATAATGATGTCTTATAAATCAGCAGTGCTGGAAAGCTCCTCTGAGACAGGCAGGGCAGTGCAGCCCTCCTACAGACACAGCTGCAGGCACAGCCACACTGGGACCCTGCTTCAAAACACCTCAGAAAATACACAAGCACCATTTTCCTGAAAGGAGTCAGTTGTGATTGAAAAGGATAATTCTGCATGGGTGAGTTCAAATGCTGAAAATAAAGGTCTTGGTCTGGGTTACCCAGTCCCTGGGAATGCCTGTGGTTGGAGAGCAAAACCCACAGACTGTTCACTGCCCTGCTCTCTCAGGTTTTGAGATATGCAGGCTCCAAACCCCCTCTTAGAGATGGATTCCCAAGAAACCAATTCATCCTTGAAGATGGAATAAAAATCTTAAACATTAAGCTAGGAAAAATGTCCAGTTCCCAACATCAAGTAAATCACTCAGATGAATGCAGCACCTATGCCGGACAAAATATTAACAGATGCTGAAAATTCCTCCTTCACTCCCACTCCCCACAACTCAAATCGGCATTATTCCTGCTTACAACCCACCACTCTGCAAGCTGGTTCTGCTAGCATTGCTACAGGTGAACAAGTCAGCAGGCAGCACAGAAAACCATGTAATTTTACTCCTCCTGGGCTCTCCGGATGCATGAATAGTCCCATGACATACGGGCCCATGTCCTTCCTAGACTGTGTCACATCATATGCTGGCTTTTCATCTCAATAATTACTCCACTGGGTATATCTGTGACTGAATTTGTGGGTTTATTTTTTCTGACATCTAAATAAGTATTCATTATACATCCATTTAAGCACAGATTTCAAGTCTGTGTGCCATATAAAATGCAAGTGTGTTGTGTTGTTGCACTTACTCTGTTTTGGGAGTCACTTGGAGACATCCTATCTAGTAACTACTCCATATTTAAAATGTCTATGCAACTAGATTTTAAAAAGCATCCTACTCAGTTTCTGTGAATAGTCATCATTGTATTTATTTACAGTTTAACTTCCTCTTGTATAATTTCATACTCTTCTTGCTACTCCTATTTTCAAAACTTGCAAACAAAATACTTCTCCAAAGAGCCAATTAGCTTGGTATGTTTATTTTAGCATTAAAATACAAATGTTTTCTGCAAAACACTTTAAAAAGCTTGTTTCTTAGTGCTGCTAGTTCCCCCTCCTCAGCTAAGGCAACAGAAGACAATTTTTTTGCAATGGGAAAACAAAAGCTATGTATTTTCTGTATCTTCAGGTTTTTCTTTCTTTGAATTCATACCTCTGTCTCTACACCTGCTCCCTCTGGCATGGAAAATTCAGGAGAAAAAAATCGGGTTTTTTCTGTGAAAACTGCTTGCTACAGTGCTTAATGTATTTTTTTCTATATCCAAGTCTCACAGTTTTGTTATGTTGTGATATTTGTTACTGCTCTTAGAGCCAGTCCCAAGTCCTTGAATAGGGTGATCCTGTGAAACCTATGGCATAATTAATATTGTTAAAATTCAGCAGTAAGTGTCTCAGCTGAAGAAAAAAAGCATGAAGTGCACCTGCATGCCTGGCAGCATCCAAGAAATGGAATAAAAGTAGAAGATGTGTAATTGTTCTTATTTAAAACAAGCAAACAAACCAAAGCTCAGGACTATTAGGCCAACTTCATAATTCTTGACAGAGATTTTAAACCCACAGACTAGAAGGACTATATCAAACTGCAAATGTGTCTTCATTTTGAAACATAAATTTAATACCCTAATTTACAAATTTTCAAAACATGAACACAAATGCAGTGTCATTTAAGTTCCCCCATCAGAAAAACATTTACATGCCCGTACACACATAGCTGATTTTGTGATACAACACATGCTGAAGACACAAAGCCAAATACTAATTTCCTCTCAATAAACAAAATTAATGCCAAAATATAGTATTGCTTTAGTTGGCCACTGACAGCCTTTAATTGTTTAAATCATACATATTAATGCTTTTGTTAACTTGACTCTGTCTCCCAGTATGCTCAAACACCAAGCCAACATCTGGTTTCTTCTCTGACTAAAAACAAAGGGATGAAAATACCTTTCAACACCCGCACTGGTAGATTTTATTTGTATAAGCACACATATCTAAGAACAGACTACTCCAAATCTGCTAGAAAGCCCCACCTCTTCTGGAAACCTCCACATACATGTGTCACCCACCAAAGCCTCAGAGGGTTCTGGAAACTGTAAAACAGAGGTCTGATATTTATTACAGAAATGGCATTAATTGTGTCTTGGTGCAATGTGGAAAAAAAATAAATTACATTTACAAACCCACAGGAGGATTCAATGCACCGCTCAGCAGCTTACTGCTAACGCTTCCAACAATTATAGCTGCAGGGAAATGATGGATCTTTTTATTACAGGTTCTGGAGCTGTTTTACTTCCAGTGAGATTTATGAGATTAAACAGAAAAGACCTACATTACCCACTGTCATCATTTGGGTAAATTTAAGAAAACTCTCCTTTATAAGGAATTTATAATAATATATCTTCTCAGCCTGATTTAAACCTTAACTAATTAAGAGTCCAAACTCTGTTAATCCCAGATTCTGGTCAGTAATAATACCAGAAAGAGCTAAAATCCAAATTTTCCATGGTGTTCTTTGAGGAGCAAATAGTCGGCTGGCCTTTTCTGAAGTACCTAACCTCTGCCTTTGATACTAATGGGAATTCAGAAACAAAATTGCTTGAGCATTTTTGAAAATCCTATTAATCATCCCTTTGCAGAAAAAAAATCTTTTAAATCAGCAAAATACTTTCCAAAATTTAGCTATCAGTGGCTTTCCAAAGGTTAGAGAAGTAAAACAGAACTGAAAAAAAAGTTTCAATACCAGCATCAGCATCACTCTAAGGCCCAGACAGAAGCTTCCTTTAAATAAAATAGTAAACTATTCTCGTGCTGGTATGGTTTAAATTAAAATTCATTAAGAAGCACTTTTCCCTATTCTTTTGTTGCTGTTATTGGGGGACTGCTATAAATTATGTCTTTCTCCCACCCTGACAGAACTTATTTGCTGGCAAAACTGCACCTACTAGGAGGGTAAGTCAATAAGCTCTCTACACTGAAAGATTTTTATTTCCCTACTATAGGCTATTCAAACACCGACTCATAAAATATATACTCAGAAAGTACAATCTGGCATCCCAAGCTTAGATCAAAATTTAATTTAAGGACAATGAGGTTTGAAAAATACACATTTTGATATATTTAGCAAGAGTGTGGCTAAATTAATGTGTGGTATCCCTTCAGTCATTTTTCAAGGAATCATAAAATGGGCTGCATTTAAACTTCTAGGATGGAACCACATAGAAGGTTTTAGCCCTTGTTTCAACAGTAAAATAGTTTTTCCAAAATGCAATGGGAAAAAAATGCACCCCAAAACAAGCAAAAGCAGATCTCCAGACAGATAACATTTAACAGGTGTTGCTCTAACTTGATGTGCCGTCTTCCTCAGGAATCCGGACAATTCTATCAGAGGGATGGAGGTCACAAGGTTCTGTCTAAACAGAATTGTATAAGCATGTACTGCAGCATGCATTCCATTTCTGATGCCCATTTATATTAAGAATCAAATCTGGAATGTCATAAAATGCACAGAATTCATACGCAAAATTCACTGTATTTTCTTGGAAATTATAAATTCAGCAAACAGACAATAATTCTTGTGTAATAGGGAAACTGGCCAAGTGGACCTGGAAGATGCATAAAATTTTGAGAACTCATTCTCTTTGGAATTTGCTATTAAATCTAAAATCTATCTTCATGTTTCAGAAACAAATACTCAATATTCAGATACCCACAGGATTAAGTCCAGTGTTTGCAAAGAACCACTTGAGCTTGGTTCTGATTCTTTTCCCCCCCAGTACATATTTGGTCTAAGGTATAGTAGCTACTTGAAATTTTGCTGCCTTTCAGCTCAAGCAAAATACAAGCGTCCTTCTTTAAACCACACATTAAGTACATAGTGCAAGTCAGAAACTCTGCCCTCAGCATTCTCAGTCATTTTGCTTCCTGACCTGCAGGTATCAACCTCTCCAAGGGATGAGATGCAATTCAATCTCCATGCAAGCAAAGGGCTAGCCTTCTCCTAAGCAGACTGCTAATCATGACTCTCTGCTGCTCTCCCTCATGGTTTGACTTCCATAGGGGTGATGGAACTGAGTCAAAAAAAAGCCTGTTCAAAGGAGAGGCAATTCATGCTGGGCAAACACCACCAGTTCCCATTTTTGAGTTACTAAAGGCACAGAATGCCATCAGCATGCCTGTGAAATTGTCACTGATGTTAGTAGGAGATCAACGAACAAACAGACTGGAACATATAACTCAAAAAGAAATTTCCTAGCAGCCATGCAGCATGACATGCTATTTTAAAGAAGTAAACTGGCAGACATCATATGTTATCTACAATATGAATTTGTGAATGTGAACCAGTAAAAAAATTGTCTCTGTTAGGATGTATATTGTCTCCTGCATCTGAGCTCTAACAAACTTCTAGGAGGTATTAGTCATAAAATGCTTCCTCATCAAAACACGAGCATCTAACACTGTGTTCCTACTAAATAAAACACTTTGGAATAACCCTGCTGTCTTAAAATGCCCTCCACCACTCAGTCTCATGTATATGAACTATTTCAGCTCTTGTCAAAGGTTTCTTTTAATTTATCTACCTCCTAAGGCTTAAGCAGCTTTCTACAGGGAAGATGATAATATTCAGACACCATTTAGCTCTCCATCTAAAGTTAAGTCCTAGTATCTAGTAAGAATAGAGAGTAGATTACTGACAGCCTTCTACCAACACCAAAATACAGGTCTCTACTCAGCATCCAGGTTAACAAAAAGCTCAGAACCACATTGAAATGGTTAATTGGAATCGGGTAAGCTTTCATGCTCTGTAGTCACACATATTAATGGCCTAATATTTGTGTACTCCTAGAAATTCTGTTGCAAAAATTTTGACACCAGTTGTCTTAAGCTCAACTTGAACTCCAGATGTAGACTAGTGAGAGATCTGAATCAGTCCCAGGGTGAATAGAAAAATATATACTTATATAATTGTCTTTGCTGTAGAGGAGGAAACAAAACAAAACAAACCCCCCCCAAAAAAAAAAAAAAAAAAAAAAAAAAAAAAAACCACCCAACTGCCAAAACCCAATTTCTGCTCTTAAGACATGCTCTTAACCTTTCACTAAAACTTTGCTGGAGACACACAAACGTAAGAGATAACTTTGGGCTTAAAATTCTGCTAGAGAGAATTTAGCACTTAAACATTTCTCTCCTTTATCTTTCTAGTGCAATTGTCTTCATTACAGCAGTGTCTCCCTGACACACATCTAACATGAAATCCAGTCCCAGAAGAACTGGATTCAACCAACAAAACACTGCAATTCCTTGGTGACTGGTTTGGAGGAGGCAGCAGTGGGGGCAGCAGTAGATACTGAAAGCAGATTCTTTTATTTGTAGAACACTGTGCCAAATACATTCCCAGCTAAAAAGATTCTACCAGATAGCTCTCTCCGCCTTTTCTCTCTCTCCAGCATTAAATAACTTATGACAAGGAAACTTCAGGTCAAATAGTATACATTCCACAATATTTCAAGATACAAACATTAGTTCAAGTGAGAAAAAGCTTGGTAGATAAAGCTGTAGCAGGTGGGGCAGAAAAAAATCTCATGTCTTCACTAGCAGAGAGCTGCACGAAGGTAACTCCAGCTGGAGATACTTCTTGGAAATGCACAATTCATTTTTATTTGCTTTCTCCCCCTTTTATTTTTTTTTCAAATCTCTCTTATTATTTGGTGCTCTCATTTATTTTCCAGGAGTATTTATATATGACAGAAGCTGCTGAAATCAGGACCATCCTTTTCTTATGGAAAATACAAAATATCTCACAGATAAAAACCAGCACTATTTTAGTTGAACCATCACTTTGACTTGACTGTGGCATTTATTTGACACACATCATGTTTATACAAGATTACGAGAAGCAGTGCTGCATATATGATCAGGAGGTTTTATCAATAATGTTGTTAATATGCAGAGTGTTTGTGGGCAACCACAGTGTTACAGGTTATCTAAGAACATTCACGTTTTGCTTATACTTCTATAATAAAAATTAATGACTTAAAAGTGCTCAGTGGGAGTATCTAGGACATTCATATTTATCAGAACTGTTACTGGCTTCTGCAATAAGCAATTATTCTTATTGTATTAAACCATTTATTTCCAAAGATGTATCCCCAAAAATCAAATAAATCCAAAAATGAATTATAGTCAAGATAGAAATTTACCTCAGGGATACTTTTAGAAAACTCAATTTAAAAATGCATTTACTTTTGCCTCTGTGCCAGCAACAAAGGCAGGGGAAAAGAGGGAAGAACAACAGAATCATTTTGCTTTCAATGTTTTCTACAAAACAATCCCAAAGCCAAATGAGCAGAAACTTCTCAATATACAGCTTCTATCTGAGAATGGTAGTAAGGCATTGCCACCTATGACTTGAAGATTGTTGCTAATTGTACAGACCTGAATAATTACTGAATAATTGTACATTACTGAATAATGCTTAATATGCAACAGAATATTCTTTTCAATATTCCCCTTGAAAGCTTTGAAAACTCACTGCTTCCAAATCCATGTTGCGTACTACCAAAATCTTAGTTGGCATGACAGATGTAGGAGCACGCTGCAGAAAGTAATTTCTATGTCAAGTACAAAAGGCAAATAGTTGCAGTTTGAAATTTAGAGAAAGAACATCACAATGAGAAGCCCCAGGAAGGAGGAAAACAAGCTGCACCACATAACATTTTACGATACAAAATGAGATGTGGGCAATGTAATTTCACTTACGTGATTCATTTTATAAGCAATGCAAATGCAATCCCACTGATTATCCTCCAAAACAAAAGAGGGAATTTTCATTACTTCAGCCAGTGCAATTAGACATGCAAAAATCACAAAACATCCTATCTGCAGCAGAACAAATAGAAACCATCATTTCACATTTAGATGGGAATAACCAAGGTGGTTGAAATGCATTCTGTTGTGGTGGATGCTGGGAAGGCATAAACTGAATTGTGCAGCCTTTAAGCTCACACAGCCTGTGGTACATAAAGACACACACTGAGATTAACTCCACCAAATTTGTCATAAATGAGCTAAAGATATCTCAGAACCCACATGACATGAGGTAAAAAAAACCCCAAACAGCAAAACTACAAAAAAACCCCAAGCCAGTGTCTTGCCCCTCCCCCTCCCCTCAAAAAAAAAAAAAAANAAAAAAAAAAAAAAAAGACACACAAAAAAACACCCCAAAACTGCACATGTATTTTTTATACAAGTCTTTTTCAGCTTTTATTTATCTTCTGGTGTCTCAAAGCTTGAAAGTAAGCAGTTACTCCGAAGTAAATCAGGCTGTGTGAATTAAGAGTATCATTGCTTTCCCTATATGGCTCCCCAGGGAATCTATTTATTAGGCACAGGCCTGTTTTCTGATGTAGCTTAAGCACTTTTCCGAGAGAATATGACTGTCCACACCAAGAGGAATTTTCAAGTAACAGCTGCAGAACAGCCTTTTTCAGTAGGAACTATCTTGAATCAGTTCCTCTACATGGATACACAGTATTGATTTTAATGTTCGTTCTCCTCTTAGTACTTAAAAGGAGAAGAAAATTAAATGTTTTTAATAGGTACTCTATTAATAAAAACTTGAGAAAAGCTTCAGCCTTCTTGAAAATTAGCAATAAAACTGAAACTGACAAAACCAAAATACATAAATAAATGAAATATCAGGGCACTCAGCTATACTAATTTGGGTGTGTTGCTTTTAGTTTAACAATCAAAACCACTTTTGCTTTGACTAAGAATACATGTAGAATTGCACCCACCTACCCATCCAGTCATATATCTCAGCATGTAAATGAAATCATAGTTCTTTTTGCGTTTATCCATTAAAGAGATGGAAAAGATACCTGCCAGGTACAGACTACAACAGAATTCCACAGCTTGGCAAGGCTATGGGGTAATGCAAAAGAAACAAGAAAAAAAACCGTTTCTATGTGTTTGCAGCAAAAAAAAATTACTGAACATTCTGTAAAAGATATAACTATTAGGGTAGTTTTTAAGAAAACAGGCTAATTTACTAAGTTGCTTAAGGAGACAAAAAAGAAAAACATAACACTTCAAAAAACATGCAACAGTTAAAGCCTGGAAACAGCTGTCATAACCATTTCTTTCTTTACATCTGGATCCACTGGGCTGTTATTTTTCTTTGCATTTCTGCATTCTGGCATTGCCAGGGAAATTTCCAGTTGCACAGCACCAGGGCTGCTTGTGCTGGTGCTTACTGCAGTCAATAAAGTCAAAGTTCACAGTGACCATAATAGGGCAGGAATGTGAGCTAAGTGAAACTACCCAGTTCACATCAATACTGTTACAGTCACCTATATTATACAAAATTAGCAGTTAAAATTCCCAGTTCTTTCACTGAAGTGACTTAATTTCCTGCAACCTTTCTCCTCCTTCCTCCCTCCAAATGTTTTGGCAATCAAGAACAGACTTAGAGACTGTTTCATAATGAATACAGCCCTTAAGGGCGAAACCGGCAAGATACTCCAGTGTGTTCCAGAAATCCCTTCTGCAATTCATTATTCCATCTAGTTCTACTCTACTGGTTTACTCCAGCCTATAAAATCTTGAGCTCCTTCATCTTCTGCAGATTGTGGAGACTTGAGACTAACTACCCTCCTAAAGGCCAAAACCATGTCTTTCTAGAATTAAAACGCTCTGGTCTATCTGCCTTCTGGAAAATCAATTGCTCTAAATCAACTGCCTGTATGTTACTGTAGAAAATGAATGGTGACATGCTCAGAGGCTTTCCACTAATGACTACTTTTGCCTCAGAAACTATCTGTAGCATTTGGTTTTTTTCCATTGGTATCACCTACGAGAACAAGAACCACATCTATTCCTCTCCTTGTCAAATAATATGATAGATTTTGAAAATCACAAAAAAAAAAAAAAAGATTACCTGAAGAGAATACCATGCAGCAGTTTCAAAAAGCTATGTTCATCTCGCCCACACATTTGACATTTTCTTGTCTGAAATATCACGATCTCCCCAAAGACCATTTCTCACCAAAGTAATACCTTGCTGTTACTATGACTTGATAGCTGCATACCCTTTACAGTGTGCCACTGAGAGAGCAGCAAATACAACTCTGGTTAAAAAGCACAGGTGCATATTTTTTGCAAAACAGCAAAATCACCTAGGTCATTGACATTCACTGTCACGATAGCTGTCCTTATAAGCCACACTGTGCACACCCACCCACCAAACATGATCCAGTAAATTGCTCTGCCCTTGAACTTTGCTAAGTAACCAGGCCCAGAGAATAGCCTAAATTACAGACTTGCCTTTGAACTATGTCTCAGTTTGAGGCAACCTGCCAGGTGTATGCACCACCAGCCCCAAGACATCAGTGAGCAGGGGTTTGCCTTGCTGTGCTTGGCTTAGGCAAGCCAGCTATCTGAAGGGAATCAGCCTCATAGGAATTTAACAAGGTCTCTGACTTGTGGCATGTGCCACTCATTTCTTCCATTCCCAGCCTGATGGCAAAAATGGAATTCCAGTCCAAGCATGATGGGAACATGCTTATATTTGGAGGGAGCAGTGCAGTGTGGTACAAAGGGAATTCAGCCCTGGGACATTACGTATGGCCTGCCACCAGTTTAACAGATGTCAGAGCTGCACTCTGAGACTAATACAATGTACAGCCACTTTTACAGTTTGAAGTCAGTATGGGAAGTGCTGCTGAACTCATAAACTATGCTGTCATTTTTCACACTGCTAAGCAAAACAGACAAAAGTGTTAACCACAAAGACCTGTTGTGCCCTGGATTTCCCCTGATCGTTCTCAGTGTGATTCTCTCTTTTATGAGTGTCTCACCAAGCTCTGACTCATGGGAGATAACCTATCAGGGAACCTATATCAAGACAGTTGCCTTTACCATCCATTTCATTCACAGGTCTGGTAAAGGCCACTATTTCTTCTTCCTCTCCCACTAACCCAGAACCTACATCTGGAGCATATAGACAGGTGGCTGATCACATCCCCCCAACCACCCATTACCACGCATGTGCTCAGTAAAACCTCCTCCCAGTCCCATTCAGAGCAGCAGCACGGTGAGTCAAGACTTCAGGCATCACAGCCTAGAAAGGAGTATTCACAAACAGCCACGCAGACCTGTTCTCCTGGGTTCCACCTGTCCCTTCTCATGGTGTGGCTTCTGACTTGGACTAGTCCTGGAAGCTGGGTGGCCCCTCCACAAGTGGATTCAGCTCATCAGATGAGCAGCTGAGTCTGAGCACAAATGAAGCAACAGGAGCACTGGGGCATGGCTGTCTGCAGAAGCTACGTACTGGATCAACACAGCCATTTTCCCAAGTGTTACGGGGGGTGTTTTTTCTCCTGTTAAGGCAAGAATAAGAACCTCCTTGGTCTAATGAGAGTTTTCTCTATTTGCAGACACAGTTTGATCTTGCACTGCATGTTCAACTTCCAGATGACTCCTTCTGTTAGAGATGGTATTAGGCTTGGATGGGAAATAGCCTTCTAAACAGTCAAATTAAAAGCAAACAAAATGAATGAAGAAATAAAGAAAAAATGGTAAAGCAAATATCTTTAATATATTGAGATAATAAGAGCCCTGGCAGCAGGTTCTTAATTGTGCTAAGGGGCCATATTTCACAACCTTCCTCACACCTTCCAGTCACAGCATCTTATCTAACCATCCATCCTTTTCAGTAACTTTATTTTTTTCTACCTTTCTTGAACAAAACTGTATCCTACACGGTCTCATGTAGTTACTTTAACAGTAAAAGCACCAAGTGACCATGCTATACACAAAAAACCAAATTATGCTCTGCCCAGTTTTACAGACTGCTTTTTCTTTGTTTTCCTACAACCACTTCATTTTTTCCTGAGGGACACGCTGACATGAATGCCACATTAACTGCCAACCCCATGAGAAGAACATTTCAATCACCCATTATAACCAAGAATCAGACCTCTAAAGTCCCCTGGCCAGGCTGTTTCATGCCCTCCCAGTAACCCTGCAGCATGGCTATCACTGCCACTTCTTATCTTATCGCCTGTTCAAACATTGTCTGCTAGGGGCAGACAAGGAGCCAGACCTAAACAATGATGTTAAATGAAGGCTTCCTCCCAATACAGTCTTGAACTTCTGATGAAACTGATCACTCCTCAG
This sequence comes from Aegithalos caudatus, assembly GCA_013389925.1. Lineage (NCBI taxonomy): Eukaryota > Metazoa > Chordata > Aves > Passeriformes > Aegithalidae > Aegithalos > Aegithalos caudatus. Next base: position 185,646 of record WEIU01011323.1, on the reverse strand, counting down.
CAAGATAACAAGCCCTGTTGGGGGTTTAAAGGCTTTAAAATCCAAGTCAAGAGAATGCAAATAGGAAGCAGGCTTCCAAAACACAGCAAAGCTCTCACTGCATGCAGATATTCTCTCTGGGCATCATATAATCACCAGCTATATGTACATGTACATACATAGACACATGCAGAAACAAATAACAAATATACACAATGGGGATGTTTTGATTCCTCACTTAAATTCTTTTCAGTTAAAAAAAAANAAAAAAAAAAAAAAGTTGAAGGAGTTTTTGTAGCTCATTAGACTTTAAAACACAGCTGAAGCAGCAGCAACTTTTCCAAAGCAAAGGACCTGGTATTTTTTAACTCCATTAAATTTCAGACAACTCTGCACTAGAATTTGACATTTGTTAGAGAAAATAAGTTTCTCAATGTTTTTATAAGATTAAAAAAATCCAATAAACATGAAACAAAACAAAAAATCTAAACCTAGGAATCAGCAAGACTTTTGCTTACAACCTTCTCCATCAGGCTACTTACTATCAAGATTATAAACTTTACCATCACAATCGGTGTCATTCTTAGGTAGATCTGTTAACATAATTAACATTAGAAGTACACTAGCTGCACAGTTGGCCTCTGCTCATATTAACTGCCCTTTCTTCTAGAGAGCCTCAGGTAGAAGTTCTAGATGGAGATTTGGGGTTTTCAAAGGTAGAAAACATCCTATCCTGTCCAAGGCCCCATTCATTCCACCTGCAGTGGGACCATGCTCACAGCTCCTCCAAGGTCTCAGCACGGGCAAGCTCCAGAGTCACTGTGGGGCACTCCCAGGCTTTGTGGGGGGCAGGGGGTTATTTTCTTATAGATTATAGATTTATGTAGATTTCTTCATCCTGCAGACAAGTTTTTCACTTTCTATGCAAATTAGTTTTCATGCACAGTCTGTTCTTCCAGACGTTTCTAGAAATGGGCTGGAGGACTTTGGGGGCGGTTGGCAGTCTTGTTCCCTCCCTACAGTCCATGCCCATTCTGAATCTCATTCCTGTATTTGTGTTGTGCTTATCTCCAGGAACTAGAACAAGGATATTTGTCCCAGAAAAGTACTGCCTACCTACACATGCCCCCGTCTCCAGCCACATCCTGTTCCTTCTCACAATATGTTATTTCCAACAATCCCTGGCTGTCATTACCAACAGCCCTTGGCTGGCTCCACAGCCATCTGACTGTGGGTGTTTGAGACAAACACAGTGGCCCCTTCTGGACTTCTACAGAAACTGCCCCACAGTGCAAAACGGGCTGATACTTCTGTATTCCTGCACCAACCCGTGCCTTGTATTAACACCACTGATGCAACACCAGGGGACAGCTGGCAGCTCAGCACTCTTCTCACTTCAAAAGCACTGCTGTGGCCCTGCAGAAACCCAAATTCTCACTGATCCCCCCCGCAGTGCACTCAGGCCCTTCAGGATGAAATTGTCTCATATTATTCTTGTAACCTTGAAAAACGTTGGGAAATCACAAAAAGTCTCATGTGGGTTCATTCTACCCTCACACTTCACCTCCACGGTGAACTCTAAACCATCTGACACCACAAGACAATGTAAACCAGCCATTTCATAGCTGTGTCTCGTGAAGTACTTTTGCAAACAAACTGCTCTCAGCCACACATTAAACACAGGGCCATCACTGATCTGTGCAGGGATACAGATCGATAACCTCACCTTTCAGCAGCAGTGCCAACCTCTGCAGCTCCCCTCTTGCTATGCCTGGTTCCTGCTTCAGGCTGTTGTGCCAGTACAACTGCACAGGGACAGATGGTGAACAGGGCTGGAGAGCTGAACTGGGCATCAAACTCCAGGGATTACTCTGAATTCCCAACTATGCTACACGTACCACACAGACACGCGGGTGAATGGAGCAGCACTGCAAAGCAGCAAGGGCTACTCCAGCTAGCAGCACCATCACCCCCAAACAAGCAGGGCAAAAGAGCTCTCATCAAACCATTCACATGCTGCTTGGCATTGTGAATTCAATAGTGGCTTGCAGCAGCCACACTCAAGCCACACCAGATGTTACAACAGAACTCAGTTTGAGCAGCCTAAAGGAGACCCAAGTTGCGTCTTTGTGAAATCACTGTGCAGATCAGACTGCTGGCCCAGTCAGGAGTTTAACTATGTGAAGGGCAGTGGCAAGCTTTGACTAGGTGTACAAGTGAATGCTTTCTTTCATCATTGATTAAGCCATACAAAAAAGGCAAAAATACAACAGGAAAAGAAAAATTAAATATTTTACTCTTTTTTAGCAATATAGCTCAGGAGGATATTCCACGGCATCTTACTGTTTCTGCAGGGACCAGTGAAGGCAAGCTCAAAAATGTTGATCCCATAGAAACTTGTCACAACACTTCCATGCACAGAAGCTGCATTTCAGCATTTCAAAACACTTCCCCAGGAACAATTACAAACCAGCCTTTCAAATGTATATGATGGGGCACGTGGCCCAGTGAAAGCACACAGTATTAAAGTTCTACCCTCTTCATCATTTTTATAAACATTTAAGTCATGTGCTGCAGAGCAGAATCACTGGAAGCTCCTTCAAGTTTCATTCCAAGAGGGTTGGGATCAGCCACCTTACCACTAAGTGCAGGAAGCAGAAGAATGAGAAAGCAAGCAAAGCTGTCAATACAGGGAATTGTCTGTATGTCATTCCTCTATAAAAACACAGGCACTGTAGAACCTTAGAAGTCCTTTTCAGATACTGTGTCATTACTAACAGCTAATATAGCAGGAAATTTTAAGTCAAATACTGTATTAGCCAAAACTACAACAATAAATAGCAACGTTGCCATGCCTTGCATAAAAATGAAACCCTAATGAAACCTAGTGCAGTTTGTTGATACCATGTGCAGTCTAGGCTACATGCATAATGTAACAGTGCAACTGCTAACAGCAGGCTCACAGAAGATAATTTACACTTGTTTTTATGGACATGAGGAACTGATCTTTGAAGTTGTCCCTAATGAGATTCTGCTTGGCCCCAACAGCATCCTGAGAGAACGTGCTGGTTTTCTCCCCTGCATCCGGTACATATTTATGATGCAAAATCCAGACCTATTTAAATTGCACATGTGGACTGGTGTCCCCCCCATGCCATTGCCAAGTCAGGTTCTCACAGTGGGGGAAACACATGCTAAAATTATGTCTCAATTTAGCTTCAAGTCTTTTCTGTAATTACCCATACCACCTTTACTAAGTACCAAAAGATACATGGGGGTTAATGAATATGGTTCCTTTTTCCTTTGTACAGTTGACCTCCTAACTTGATTTGAGCTGCCAGGTCAATTGGCAGCTCTATCACAAATTGCAGAAGACACAACCAAACTACAGCCACAAGGCTCCCCAGAGAAAATACAAGTGTAGCTGTGCTATGGATTCCAAAAACACAGGCAGCAGCATAAGGCAAATAGGAAAATGTTTTTGCTGTGCCCTGTGTGTTGTCACTGCTTTAAGACTACACCCACCTGTGACAGCCTAGATTTTACTCTCTCTTCCATACTTCTCCCAGACAGAGCCATCCATATACCTGGGTTCTTCATTATCACTACCTCAGGTCCAAGTATTCAAGTAAACTAAGTGCAAACTAAGGCAGTTCAAGGAACTTTTTCATGCACCATTCAAATGTTTCTTCTGCAGCTTTTGGGAGGGTGCTAAAATCAGAACATTGGCCACTCCAGCAGCTCCCCATGCAGCTGATACATATTACTTCAGTAACACCATCAAAGAATCAACATTTTAACTCTTAAATTTCTGTTTGGAAAATAGAGAGGGGGGAAAAAATCCATAAATTCTTTGAACATATGTGTCAGCACTGTCAATGCTGTATATATGCAGAGCATGTGGTTTAGGATTAGATGACTCAGAGGACAGATAGCAGAATGCTTGATTTTTCATTTAGAGCTCATCATCTAATAACACACTAAACAAATAGAAATCCTACCTCACTGACAGCTGTTTGGTGTCTTTAAAAAAAAAACCTCACAAAAATCAACAAAATACAAGAAAGAATTCTGCTTTAATTCCTATAAACAACCTCTTGGTCAGTATGGCCCCACTTCTGTGTAAACAACTACAAGGCATTAAGTCTGAAAGTTCAAAATCTAAAAATCTTTTTTGTTAGGAAAATAATAAAACAAACACAAAAGACAGATTCCAACACTGCCACCACAGCAATACTGTGATATATATCACACTGCTGCAGTTCATGCTAGGGCAGGAAAGTCCTTAAACATATATGCAGGCAGTAAAATTGTAACAAAGTAAATATGGCTGCAGGTGCAAGGTGTGCTAAGAACTGCACCTCAAGCCAACATCTTATCTCTGGTTATTTGAGATAATTTATACATTTCTCAACTTCCATTTATTCTGTATTGGACATCTCCAGTACATTCCTCCTGCATTTTATTATGTAAGTATCTTGTCCCAAAGATATGGCACTGTCTCTTTATAGACAGATATAAAGTTGCCATGTCTTATTCCAAATCTTCTATAGGANAAACCCAAAAAAAACCAAAAACCATAAAAACACCTCTACCAACTTCCTGGCTCTACATGTTTCAGTTTATACCTTTTAACTCTTCACTAAATGAGATGATTCAAAAGAGGTCCGTCTCATGCTACAGAATGGCATCTTTAAAAGCTTTTGAGAGGAACACTCTCTGAAAATAGTGACAGTATGAAATGATGGTATGAATGGGCTATCAAGGAAGCCAGGCAATCCAAAATTAATTTTCAACTTCAATAAATATTTCTCTTGACAATCTAGACTGGATGCAAGGCTTCTTTTCAGGAAAACATGCTCTGTAATAATGCTATCTAAAATGAATGAGCCAGAACACAAAACAAAATCCCCCCTAAATAAAGATCATTTTAATTCCTTGAGACCAGGGATTTCCTTTCTATCCTCACTCAAAGAAAATGAAGTCTCCATTGTACATACATACATCTTCAAACCAACCTGTCTTCTCGAAGGCACAGAACTCCTGGCGAGAGATAACCAACAACAAATGAGAACTCCACACGTTACAGGTCTGTGTTTTGCTGCCAAGATGATGTGTCAGGTTCTGAGAGGAGCAGCATGTGTGATCCCTCCATTAAGGCAGCAGCACTCTCAGAAAGCAGCCATGCAGAGTAGCTGAGCAGAACACCACCAAAGGTCACAGTGGAGATAAAAAAAGGGGGGGAAAATCATATGCCACCCCTAGCATTACCATCAGCATTTTAATTCTCAGAGGGTGTTTGGGACTCCTGCTACAGCATTTCATCTGTGCAGTCTCATTATGCACATCTAGGAGAAAAACTGTCTTAAGAACTTTATGCAAACAGTTAAAATATCGCCCCAAAAATCTAACAAGTTACAATTTGAATTGTAACTCTCCCTCAAAAACCCAAAGAAAGTAAGTGGAAACTTTCAAGGTTTAGAATGGTATTGAGAGCAGAACAAAATTAATTCTTCTCGCAAACATGCCTTCCTGTCAAAGCTGCAAACAGCCCTGTTTAACAAACAAAATGATGGAAAATCAAACTAATGTCGAGAGAGATATAATCAAAAAGAAATAATTATATATAAAAACTTTGAAGTAATTCAAAGATTACACATGGGTTATATATAATTGTTTTTATATATAATTGTGTATTTATTTAATTTTAATTTATTCACTGCTTTCCACCAAGAGGAAAAGTGAATGCCTGGATGTCTTTAAATTTACAAAATAAACACACCACAAAGAAAAAATTTCCCTCTTCCTTAATATCTGTCAATTACATTATCTTGTATGTACATTGCTAACAACCAGAGAAAATAAGTCATTGAAAGAAACGTTGCTTAAAATTGAGGGAGCCACTTAATCTGGTATTTTTAAGTGGCAGGTCCTGTCCCACTGGAAGCAATAATGTTGTCACTAATCACTGTATTTTACAAGTACAGGACAAGGCTCCTATTCATTAAATATGCTGGATGACATAAAATTTTAATTCTGAACATTATTTCCCCCAAAACTACTACTTCACCATTCACAGGAAAGCAAATAACCCATTGTTAATGCTCACTGCTGGCCAAAAGTGAATGTGCTTTAAGAAACAAAGAAGCCTAGAGTAATTAAAAAGTAATGACTTTTTTCTTTGTGCTCCCTATATAAAAGAAATAGGAGAGAAGATATACTGGACTAGCACCTTTTCCTTCCCATAAACTGATGCAATAGCCAAACATTTAGGAGTAATGTGCTGACCTTCATGCTCACAGTCACTACACTCAATCCCTTATCCCAGAGAAATTGTAAATGTGGTAAATAGCAAGTTTCCTGGGTTACAAATACATCAGATCAAGTCCCTCTATCACACTCCTTCCTCCTTCCCTCCCCCATCCTCTCTCCATCTGCTGCCCTCCTGGGAAGGGAAGGCTACACGTAATGGCTGTGTGCTTTTAAGTCTAATGTGCTGGATATAAGTTAATGCCCAGTACAGTAAGTGGAGACTCTGCTGCAAGGAAGCCTCTAGTGCTGTTTTTTCCTTGTCAACATCCAGAAGAATCTCTGTAGCCCTAATGTCAGCCAGGATGCAAGGAAGAGAGGGTCTGGGAATATGAAATCCACAACCTGTGACAAAAACAAATCTTGAAAGACACAACACAGCACAGTAATCTAAATAACCTTTCAGTAAAAACAAGAGACAGTTGGGATTTTATTTGTCACCCCCCTCAACACAATGATTTAAATTTAGAAAATATGCCCATTATAAATAGGGCATGTAAAAATAAGGGCCAGCATCTCTGTCAGAGGAGAGTACACAGGTGAACTCTGTCGGCAGCAGAAATAAAATGGGCCTGATCCATAAGTTATGAAGAGGACAATTGTATTTGGGGATTATGAGCTGATCTGCCCTCCAGCCATCCTCTCTGCCCCTCTCTGAAAGCCTCAGCAGCAGCAGCACTATTCATTCACCAGCACTGAGTGACAGCCAGCAGCAGCAGACCCTGCAGGACACATACAGCTCATGTGCTGGAAGAAACCTCCAGATTTATCTAGGCTATGACCAAGCTTTATGGCCAACTCTTCAGGAGATAAATAAAGTGACTGCAACACCTCAACTTTATTTTTTGCAATCCAGACTTGCCGTTTGTTGCTCCAACCACTTGGTACTGCTCCAGGAATTGTTACTGGGTGCAAGATTATCCTATCCTAACTTTTTATTTGAAAAAGGCAGCAAAATAAAAATCATTAAATGGAGTCTAGTCTCATTTAGCACAGGACATGATTGGTTTGACTTCAGTGTTTTAAATGCACACACATTTTCTGTTTTATTTTATGTGATCTTAATTTGCTGGATTTAAAAAAAAAAATCTTTAGCAGTAACATATTGGTTTATATTGTGGTGGACCTGGCAGTGCTAGATTAATGGCTGGAGTTGATAATCCAGCCTAAATAAATCCATAATTCAGTCATAGTTTCCTCCTAAGTAAAAACAACTACACAGTAACACAAAACTTGCCCTCTACACCATCTAAAAGCTTCAGATCTTAATAGCCCACATCAAAACTGGAAGTAAATGGCTAAGACTTGAATTTCCAAATCCCATCAAGCAAGCTGTTTGTATCTTCTGACATACTTGCTGTGAAATATGTGCATGAATATATGCAGACAGTCTCTTTTGTACTGCTCTGCATGTTTACATTACAGAAAAGACCTGAGAGCCACTATCAAGCCCTCTGCAAGCAGAAACAATCTCGAAGTCCATAAAACTACACCTGCATGTGCCAAGTATGATTCAAACCACTGGAAACAAGAAGTCATTGCTCCAAGGACCAAAACTCACAACTTGCTGGAAAATCCACTCTAGGGACTTGGGAAAACCTAGTGTGAATTATGAAGGGAATGATTTTCCCATGTAAGACCGGGGGAACTTCCTCCCTAGCACTGGCAACTGCCCCTCTCCCTGCCAGGACTTGTTACTTGAGGGAATGCAGGTAATCCCAACACCAAGCTGGGCTGTGCCTTCCCAGCAGTAACTTTGCAAGCTCACTGTTCAGAGTTGCAAGTTTTAAAGGCATGTCCCTGCCTCACTGAACTTCTGCTGTGCCTAAAAACATTTATTTTCTCAAGTTACATCACGCACATTACAGAACTCAAAACCAAACTGTTCAAGTGTTCCTCTGAGAGGGAGACACTAGCCCTCCATTTCTGAATTTTTCCATGGATACCAGTGTTAGACAACTGACTCCAAAATTAAGCCACCTCTGGGAGCTCAAGATCAGAAATGTAAACTCAAAAAATTACCATGCCAACACTGAGTACAAAAAAATCAATGTCCATGACCAACACTTGATCACTTTTGAAACAGTGTTGCATCAAACATAAGCAAGCTGCATATAATAATTTAACATACAACACAGACATCTAAACTCGCATTGTTTACAGGGCTTTCCTTTTGCTAATTTGTCCAAGAAAAAATTCTAGCAAGAGTTTGTAAAAGAAAAAGAGTAGAATGTGTCATAAGTAGCTGCAGCACTTTCCTTGGAATAGCCATGTGTCACAGGCAAAGGAATCAGGCTCCCTCATCACTGCTGTGGGAAAACCAGCCTCATCCTGCCACTAGGAGAAAACCACGAGCCAAAAATTCCTCAGTGGGATTTGCAGTGTGGGGCCTGCAAATTTAGTTATTAACTCTGTTTGAAAATCTATGCTCTAGAAGTTGTTTCACAGGACAGATTGTATCTCACCCTTCAAGCACTAAATAAAAGCAAGAATCTGCTGCTTCCACAACAATATCTGTACTGCCCTGATATTTAAAAAAAAGAAATTAGCAAGTTTCCAGTGAGAGTACAACATCCTGATTGTGACATATATCCATCTTTTTTGTCAAACTACTTCACAGCAAAGAACTTCCTTGGTGAGCTGCCTCCCTCCAACACAAAGGTGCTGTGGCAGGAGCCACTGCTGCAAAAAACATTCCTGGTCAGATCCCATCACACATCTCCCAAAAGGTAAGAACACATCTGTGTGTTGTACATAAACATAGAAGTGCAAGTCAGACGTGTCTCAGTATGACTGACTGACCACTAAATGAACCCTACAGTTAACACTATAGCATAGAGTCAGATCATTTAATGAAAATTTCCTTTTATAGTCCTCAGCTACTGAGATGAGGCCTTACAGATAAAGTGTTTGTTACCTGAAGGCTTCTCTGCATGATTAATACAGCATAAAAGGACACCAACACACACAAACACAAAAACCCCTCTCGGGGTTTACCAACAGCAGCCAGACTGACTTTACAAGGTATTTTAACAGCACATTTTGTCAATGAAAAGCTTCATCAGTCTTATTTCTGCACAAAAGATGAATAAATATCCCCTTCCTTCTATCCCTTCCCATTGGTGGTTCCATAAACACGGTAGTGCCAGCTCCCTGTGCTGGCTGCCCCTGTGACCCTCTACTGGTGAGGCTACACTAAGAGACCACTGAAAGTAGCTCATTGGAAGAAAAAAAAAAAAAAAAAAAAAAAAAAAAAAAAAAAAAAAAAAAAAAAAAAAACACAAAAAAACACACAACCCCCAGCCCAAAACCCCCAGCCCACTACATGGACATTTCTAACCTGGACTGTTTCAGTGTCACAGTCCATCCAGCAGCCTCCCAAAGGCTCTGCCAGCGCTCCTGGGGAGGTGGCAGAGCGTGTGGCACAGGGGCAGGAAGGAGCAGCTGGGGAGCAGCAGGTTCAGCACTGAAGCCTTTCCCTATAGCAGGGCTCTTCCCCCCTTGCAACCCTGCAAGTAACCCCCAGGCACAGCTTTTCTCATTGTGGGAGCTGCAGAAGGCTGATGCCTCACACTGAGGGACTGATGGATTGATTTTGATAGGCACAGAGACTGCTCTGGCAGCCTGGTCCCACTAGCACAAGAGGGAAAGGGTTTATCAGCAATTGAAACCAGACCTGGCTTCTGTCTTAGGGCAGGGCGATGTGGAAAGACAGTAATAATAGGGCAATGGTGACAAAAAATTATTTTAAACCTGTCCTACATTTATAATAATAATAATAATATTGGCATTTTTACAGCATTAGCCTTCCAGGGATGTTAGGCCATTTTTTTTAAAGATAGGTTGGTATTATTCCTTTTTACAATGACAAAAAGAAAGGTCAGAAATTTAATCAATTTTTCAAGAGCACTTAGCATATGATGACTGCACTGCATAAACACAATACAAGGGGCCTAAATTTGAATGTTAATTACAAAACTGTAATTCCTGAGCCTTATATCACCACTGTATGAACACTTTTAGTATGCTCCACACTCCAGCATCCCAAAAAAGTGTAGCTTCTTTAAAAAGCTATTTTGATGTAAACACAAAATTTAAGTTTAGAACTTTCATGTTGCTTACATTTTTGCACAAGTAACTTTGAAAAATACAAAATCAGTAAGATGGTAGAGATCCTTACTCACACATACACAGACACACACAGGCACCGGTAAGAGTTTTCTTAATGACAATTAAAATTGGCATCTTTGCCACACGGCTTCCATTGTTCTGTGGCAGAAGGACCACAAAACACAATCAGTTCCTGGCCCTCTTCTGCAGTGAGGGACTTTATTTTGGGACAATTGAAGGGCTCTCACCTCCACTGTGTCCCTCCCTGTATTCAGGGAATCCTCGCCAGGCACTATAGGGAGAGCTCAGCAGCTCCGGGGAAGCTGCTCAAAGGCTCCTGCTCTTGGCTAAAGGAAAAACAGGTTTTCCTTCCCACACCAGGCTGGGAGCTGCTGCATGTCAGTGAAGGAGCAGCCAGGGAAAAGAGACTAAAATTGCACCAAGGTAAGCTGATGGTCAGCCAAGAGCCCAGGAAAAAAAAAAAAAAAACCTGTGTCAGAAAGTAACACTCAGGTTCTAAGTGCACTCATTCAAAGAACTCCTGTTTTCACAACCATATCTTAAATGTCACTTGCGTGCTTCAGAAAGTACTGATTTATTTATTTATTTGGAAAAATAAGTAAAGAAACCTGTATGGTCATAAGCTGTGTATGTTTTTGTTAAAAAAAAAAAAAAAAATTATAAAAAAAGTGTTATTAATGGCCAGAGCAACCATTTCCAGCAAAACTACAACTCTCTCACATCAGTAGCAGCTGAAACAGCCTGCACAGTCACACGAGGTACAGCTGACTGGTGTAAGACTGAATCTCTTATTCTCTCAACCAATAATATTACATGTACCAGCTCCACTTTTCTGTAAATGTCAAATGAGTTCATATTTTGCTAATGCCAACTCTTTTCCCCTCCTGCTAAATATCACACACCTTACATGAAACAAAAATTGAGAATACTGCAAATCAAATGCATGATTTCCCACTAATCTCGGTGGGAGTTTATAAAGCCCGTTAAATGCAGGATGGTTTCCCCAAGGAAGAAGAGAAAAAAAAAAAAAAACAAAAAAACACCTCTCAGTCTAGGTTAGTAAACTAATAAGCTCTCTGGGTCCTAATAATGTAATGTTTCATCAGAGTTGGAACTTTTTTCTTCTATTATCAAATACCTGTGTTTTTATTTCATTATTATATATATGCATTTACACAGAGACATTTACATACTTTATTCAACCAGACATATATTTCTACCAATATAAAACTCTGTTTATACTCTTTGTTTGAAAATAAGAATAATAACATGGGGGATTGCTGTAGTGCAGAAAAGGCAGTAAAATTATATAGTTACACACTGAAAAATGTATCTCCAGGTATGAATAAACTTAGTTAGAGGACTTGTGCTCTGGCACAGAAACTTCTATTTTTCTTACTCCCTTACTAAAAGAAAAACCATAACAAAATGTCAACATGCAAACTATCCTAAAAAGAAGCAAGGAGCCATGCTGGTGAGACCAGAGGAAACCTAAAGAACTCCTCTAAAAAGCTCATGATACAGGTATTTTATCTTCACAAAACTCCCTCATCCTCACCAGACAGGCCTGTCCAAAGAGGCATTTTCCATAACAGATACATAACAGGCTTATTTCACTCTTCTTTTTTTTTTTTTTTCTCCCCTGCAAGTAGATGAGGTGTCTTACCTAAACAAGAAGATTTTTCTGTCTGGTTAAAACCTAAGGAAGTAGTTTTTCATTTGAATTTGTCTCCAGGCTGCATCCTACTGCTGCTCACTGGTATTGCTGGTACCACTGCTAGCAGCCTCATACAGAATATTTCAAAAGTCTAAACAGGCTTAAAAGCTGGTTTGATTTAAAAAACAAACAAACAAAACAAAACAAAACAAAAAAACAACAACCCTCAAACGCACACTTATACACCTAAGGAGCAACAATCACTTCCCTCTTTAAGTCACAATTCTTGACAAAAAAAAAACCAAAAAAAAAAAAAAACAAAAACCAAACAAACAAAAAAAAAACTGAAAGAAGGAAAACTTTCAAAAGAATAATAATCAACATGAAGGACAGGGAAGCATATTATAGTCGTTATTTATTATTTTGCATCTGCCCTTGAAAGCAGGGAACTAAGATGATGCAGTGAGTTAAAACTAACTGAAAGCAAACATTAATTGGACAAAGCACTCAAATACAAATACTTTACAACAGTCAAAGTAAGTAAGTGAAACTTGTGGGTGGGAGCATCACTTCAAGATGACAAAATAATATTTAAAACTACATCCCTTTATGCAAAACAACTGTGCAGCAAAAATTGCCTTTAGAATATCTGTTCAAACATTAATTAGCAGAGAAATGAAATTAAATAAAATAAAATGGCTGGACATTAAAAAGTGATACTGAAAAAACTGCTAGCCCAAGAAAAGGGAGTTGTAATAAATAATAATAAATACAAAACTTGCTGCTAGCCCAAGAAAAGGGAGTTGTAATAAATACACTATTGTTTATCTAACAGTATGTTTAAACAAATTGACTAAGGAGTGCTGGTATAATAATATATATAAAGATAAAAGAATTCTATCCCAGATGATTGAACTACATGAAAGGCACAAAATAAAAGTGTGAGAAAAGCCCAAGACATGTGAACAGGCTAAGTACTGCCAGTAGTGCCTTACTCACCAGATTTATGCTGGTGATATTACACAGCCTCTCCTGTATGAAATCAGAGTTAGGCCCCAAGGATACAGGACCTTGCACAGGGCTCAGTGTAAGCCAAGAAACCAGTTGTCACCTTTGCACATGAAGATGCACATCCATAAAGAAATTACTGCTAAAAACAGTACTTCCTTTAGCAAAGAACAATGCCCTTAAGCTGCACCCAGCTACTGAATTATGGCATGCAGCAATAGATTGCCCTGTTATTCACATACATGTCACAAAACTCAGCTCCCATGTTGCTTTACTAATTTCTCTCCATCCCATGATTTTTGAAATAAATTTCTCACTAGAGAATAAAGCTTCTTCAAACACCCTCTTAAGGAAAAAAAAAAAAAAAAAAAGCAAACCAAACCAAACCAAAAGAACCTAACAAACCACACACATGCATTACTTTAAAAGAAACAACAAAGAAAAGCAGACTGTAAAACCAAATCAAATCAATCGTAGCGGCTGCAGCAATGTGGCACTAACAAAGATATAAAGGGTAAAAAGATCATGGTTTCTCTGTTAATAACGCTTTTACCAATTTTCTCTTAAGATTTCTCATTTGATGACAACCTCTTTCAGATAAACACACAAAACTTCCATTACAATACATTAGGAAGACAAATAAAGACTCCATCTGAAGCTACCACATAATCCAATCTCCCCTCCCCAGAAACAATTCTGTTGTCTTTACATCAAACAAACTCTCAGAACACTCATATCTTCACTTCCTTGCTTTCCCTCTATATACCTGGTAGGATTCCCGATTCCCTCTTTTCTTTCTCAACAGGTTTTCTAAATTCTGTCATTTGCTATCCAGACCTACACCTGAACTCACCTCCTGCACTTGAACATTGCTGTCTCTGCTTCCACTGTGAGTTTGAGACTAACAAATTTCCAATTTTTCGAAATTTTGATCTCCTTTTCATGTGCCACACTCTTCGCTGAAACCAAATTTCTGATTTCAGGAAAGTTGCAGTATTTAAGTTAAAAAATATTTTAAATACTGTCACTGTACCACACTTGTAAGTTTCAGCTTTTATTTCAACTACACAGTTTTTCCAAACAAGTATCTTTTAAGAAACCCATCAATTTAGTATTATTTAAGAGATACACCATCCCTTAGAGGAGTGCCAGTCCGTTTGTGAGATTTTTAAACAAAGCATGAACAATCTTCACAGTGTGGAGCACCAGACTTAGTCCTAAATTCAGTTCCCACTGAAGTCGATGTCAATAGGGAGGGGTTCTTTAAAACTGCTTTCTGATTTTCTTTTGTTAGCTTTGAATTCATTCTCTCAATAAGATTTATACTTAATGTCAGAAGCACAGCCTGGAGTGCAAAACACACAACAGAAATTTGCTGATGAAAGGTCTGAAAAGTGAATCAAGACATGGAAACGTTTCTAAAATCAAAGTTACATCATCGTGGTAGTAATAAATTAAATGTGATTAATGGAAAGTTTTTCACCTTGAAAAGTGAATGCACGACAGACACTCTTCAGCATCCTTCCTAAAGTTGCCTTTAGGAACATTGTAACCACACGAAATCCTATTAGAAGGTGCTGAACTCCTACATTGTGACTCTTCCGGCAGGCTTCTACATAACAAAAATGCAATGAAGTACCATACAACTTTCCCCCCTTATTATGCAAAATCCTTATCAAATTCAATAGTGTGACATGGTTCAAAATCCTGCCTAACAATGGCTCGCAGGATGTCAAGAGATGTCAGCTTTGTTTTAGTTTCACGTGCTTTTCAGTCTATTAATGCTAGGAGAAAAAGAACCTTCACATAAATAACAGATAAAGATCAAACCCCACTGAACAATGGGAAGGAAATTCAGAGTTGAAACTGGTACTTAGCACTTTGCTAAGCAAGCAGCCCATTGTACCTGGGTACCACAATACCCAGGAATAACGAGGTGAGGGAAGGAACCTCCAGCTCCCCACTTCCCATGGTTTCGTTGATTCGGGCCAGGGCTGTTGTTTAAAAGAGAGCATTTGCAGTTCTTGGGAGGAACTGTGGGGCAGCCCCCGACTCCTTTGTGCGGCAGGTTGCGAGTGGAACGTGTGCCGCATTCCACATTCCACTCGCAACCAGGAGGACAAAGGATTCACTGATCGGGGGGACAATTAGTCCCAATTAGACCTATTTCGCAGCTGAGCTTAAGCGCTGGGGGAAGGGAGCTTCAATCTTAAAGCAATGGGTCCCTCAGGCGAGTTAAAGCGAGATCAGTAAAGTGACAAGCTTGAGAACACGGGGCGAGTTCCACCGAGGTGGTGGCACGGAGCCTGGGGCACAGCCACCTCCAGGAGAGGATGGAGCTGGGATTCTCAGCCCTCAGGCACGCAGGGTGAGAAACCTGATAACCATTCTGCCTTTCAGCTCCCGTGCCTAACCAAGCAAATTTCCCAGTTTTCAACCCACTCCTAGAGCAGCAGTCCAGGTCTCAGGCATAGGCAGACACACAGCAGGCACGCAGGTCGGGAATACTCACATATGCACGTGTGGAGGCTGGAACCGGCTCTGATTGATGTTGTAGTGTGTAAACGCCTGCGTTGGGTTGGAGCTGTACTCATCCACCGTTATGGTAACTTTGCCTTGTGAAGGAATTCCATGAGCCATCCTTCCTCCTTATGGACATGAGCAGCTCACAACTTCCCAAGGCCAGGGACAGGGTAGGGCATTGTGGTCCGTGCAGCTCCTGATTCCCAGCAGCTCCGCATCAACTCCGTGACCTCTGACAGGAGAGAAACACAGCACACGCTGCTATAAGCCATGAGATGCAAGCACACACAGACCTATTACTCTACACTCTCCTGATTTCCATTCAGATTTGAGGTTTTTTATATTCTTGATGTACCCATCACCCCTCTCTACGCATTACTATTCACTTTTTTTTTTTAATTACCTCATCATCCAACTCCATCATCATTAGACACATCCAAAGGATGAATGCTTAAAGTAAGGCTTTATCTTCAGGGGGTGGGGGAAGGGAGAATAAAATATCAGTGTTGAAAGCTCCAGTTAAATACTCCCTGTTTCATATTCTTTATTTTGAATAACATCTTCTGTTAATTGCAACCACAAAAACTCACAAGTGGACCCAGCTTCCTGAAGCACAAATGACTTTCCACCAACATGCACACTTGTTTTCAAGGCGCTGCTGTAGCTTTAGAACACTAACAACTGAGAGACTTACAAGAAACTGATGTAAAGGACATGCTATAGTTGCATAGCAAAAGGTACGCCCAAATACCTTTGAATCAACATATTTATGTGTCCAGAGAAAGGCGAGTATCCAAGCAATGTTAACAAAATATCCATATTATAGCCCACTAGCACTGAAACTGGTTTGGATTCACTGTTACCAGACAGTAATGATTTATCTGACTTAAGCGTGATTTTACACATAAATATTTCTGCATAAGACAAAAGAAATAGGCTCTTCCCTCTCTATGCATCCCTATCTTTCATTTCTTCACAGTACTCTTAAACGTATTTTGCATTAGGACTGGATGTGTACCGTAACAATAGCATAACCCAAGACTCAGAAACCTCCCAAACACTCTCTCTGCTCAGTTTCTCGCAAAAAAATTTAAGCTTCAAATTTCTTCAGTCAATAAACTGAGGATACCCCAGCTGCCTTTCTTTCAGAGGGACTCTGTGAAAATTGATATGATCAGCTGATGTTCGAAGAGTACTTTCAAGATGAGCAACTCTTTCAAAGCCCTGTTTTTGAGGCAGATCCTCAGCTGGGACACACTGCACTAGCTGCAAGGGCTTGGATGAGCTCACAACACTCAAAACCCATTGATATTCTTCCCTTTAGCTGTCACATGCAATAGTGGACTTCTCATATCTGGAGCGCATTTTACAAAAGTAAATCAGTGCCTTACTGGGAAGACAAAGAGATGAGAAAGAGAATGACTTGAGCCCTGAGCACCAAACTAAGCAATATTTTTCCAGTGCAATTTTCCTGGACTTCTCTAGCTCCCAGATAGAAATGTGTTCACCATGTGTAACATTAAGCAATTGAAATCTTTGATTTGCATTCAAAATATATTTTTAATACAAAGACTAATTTCCAGTTTGGCATGAAGCATGATGAAAACGCTCTGCAAATGGCAGATGGCCTGCTATAGGCCATTTATTTTACTATTTTACCACCTCAGGCCTATGTAGGCTTCCATATGTTAGTTGGGTTAAGACATTCTGCAACCTTCATTCCAGTAACTGGATTCTATCCTTCATATTCTTTAGCATTAGAAGGAGAAAAGTATATT
>WEIU01011323.1:143680-164554 GCA_013389925.1 Aegithalos caudatus | reverse complement strand
CGGCCCCGCACCACGCATCGCCCATCGGCTCGTCCGCTGCCCACAGAGATGACAAAATAAATAAGTAATAACAGCAGCAATTAAAAAACCCAAATCCTTGGAATAGGTTTTCGCATCTTCCGCCGCACCTTTCGTCACTGGGTGTTAATGCGGTGCCCTGCTCCTTTGTAGGTAAGCTCACTTCAGCGACCAGAAACACCAGGGTTCGCCTTTGAGGCCGAGCATTGGCTTAGGGTAACTGGGGCTTTTCTACGGAAAAATAGAACCTGGGATGTGGCTACTGTCTTTTTTTTTTTCCCCCCCTTTTTTCGTTCCTCCTCCCACCCCTCCAAAACCGCAGCAATTGTGTCAACTGCCACAACAGTAACAAAGTAAAGATTAGACGGGTTTGTTCTTTTACTTTCAAGACGGCAAATGGAAAGAGTGGACTTCCAAAAATATATTACAACGAGGAGAAAGAACAAAAGAACCAAATATTTTTCAATATTCGAGCAGACAGAAAATAAATACCAGGCCTCTAATAGTAAGTGAGTGAAATATATATATTAAATAAGTAATTTTGACTCTAGCCAACCTTCAGAAATACATGGCAAGTAGGCAGGTTTTTCTTTGTTGCTGAAAGCCATGGGAAGGGTCCTCTGTATTGCCAGGCGGAAATCCACTGGGATGGATTGTCCTGTTTAGAAACATTGCAAACTAAGAAAAATAAACCTGAAAAAGACTAAATGGTATAAGTTTTTAATCCCAAATTTACCCTTTCAGTCAGATTTTTTTTTTTTTTTTTTTTTTTTTTTTTTTTTTTTTTTTTTTTTTTTTTTAACTCTTGTCATTATCACTTTTGATAGAAGTGAGCACGGTGAACCACCAAAGGAAAATTCCTGCTTCAGACAAAATGGCCCACACACGAGTTGTCCTCCTACCCAAGTCAAAGCAACATTTCCAGGGAAACTTTTCCTGGAACAGAGTCTGAGGCCGTAGTTGCACAAATATTTTTAGCTGACTTACTCTCACACCTCTGTAAAACCAGCAATCCAGCATCCAGCCCACTCCCCCCACTCGCCCTTGGGTGAGAACAGTGAACCCCACCTGGGAAACTGGTCCATTCAGCACCAGGGAAAATGTTCTGGTTTGGTTGGGTCAGTCTCCTCAGCTAATTCACTTCACAACTGCACCAATTCTCCTGCTGGATCTAGACAGGGAGTGAGATGAGCAACTGAGGGCAGAAAGAGAACAGGTTAGCTTCCCTGGAACAGAGAGGTGATGGGGAGCAGGTTTGACCCTGAATCTGCTGCATCCCTTTTCCACAGTCACAGCAGTCCAAAGAAGGACTTTTCCTGTAGTTATGTTTTTGTACATCTGAAGCCCCTGGCACTACAAAAAGGAGCTCCTAGCATAGAAGAAAGAACAGGGTAGACGACTGGGTAGAGGATTGGATTAAGAATTAGAAAGCTCACAGTCCTTCTCTCTGGCCTGGTAAGACATCAGATATTCCCCTGCTGTCTCAGAGCCCTGGAACTGAAATGAGCATTCACCTGCCTCACTAGTCCTTATACACAGCAAGCCCTGTGGCCTCAAAGGTCATGGTACTTGGGTTTTCTTTATATGAATCCAAAGAGGGACCAGCTTCTAAGGTCACACCTTTTTTTATAACACTACATGCTCAGCAACAACAGCAAGCTGTAATACAGTCATCAGGGGCATTTTTATTAATATATGACTTGACAAACTCCGGAACCTTTTCTGTTAAGGGCACAGAGTAGAACTTTTCCCTTTTACAAACTACTTGTTTTCAGTATGCTTTCCAAAAAGGTATTCACCTTAGAAACATGCTGGTCCCAGAGTTGCTAAAAGAGGGGAAAAGTGTTTAACTGATTAAAGGGTTGTCTGAATAAAGGAGTTGAATTCTGTCGCCTTTCTTCTCTAATTCACAAGAGCAGCACTGAAATGCAAGTACATAAAAATAAAATATCTGTATTATGGCTGGAACATGTATTTATTGACACACACTTGACAAGAGGATTTCAGAGGTAAATTCAGCAACCTAAAAAGTAAATGAGATGTTTATTTTGAGTGTCATAGGACTGATTTTTCTAGCTGGGTGAAATTCAAAACAGTGAACAAACAGCTTTTCTTTACCTTAATACTTCCTATTAATGATAGTGAAAGGATATGTCATACATGAAATTTTAGTCACATTCAGAGTTGGCACTGGATTTTGTTTTTTCACTTGTACAAATCCAAAATGAGTATCATCAAAAGTACAGATTCAGATTTATAAAAATTATAAAACACTATAGTACCCGGAAAAGCACACACATTCTTCACAGTCTATTATGTCATCTTTAATATATTTCATAAGTATCACTGCCTCCAGTTTCTGCCAAGCACAGGACAGAGCTAACACCTTATGAGACACAGGGTAGTTCAGACACCCTGAACCACAGACACCTACCTAATTTTGCTCTTTACTTCAGGAAAAAAATGCCTAAGTATCTGTAAAGCAGCACAAGACAGTATAATTTAAACTCCACCTCTGAGCACTCATTTCTTAAATAATCAGATTTTTTTGAGAGATCTTTTACACAGAAAGGAATTCAAACCAAACCAAAACAAAAAAACCTTTCAAACACATGCAAACCACACATGAAAAACAAATTCAGTGCTTAAAAAGGCTCTTTCCAAAGGGGCAGAAAGGGTTTTGAGGCAGACCAGCTTTCCAGTCTAGCCCACAGCAGTAACATGAATGCTTGTGCTGGCACAATACACTGCCCCAGCCTGCAGAGCAGCAGCACACAGCATATGCTACACCTCCTGAAAGAGTTAGGCCAGTGTTTCACACTATCTTTTCCTCTGGACATAGTACCAGAGGGGTTTGTGTTGTTTGATTCAATTTCCTGGATTTTTTAACCATTTTAAGACCAGAGCACCAAGGGTTCTCATTTGCACTGCAGACAATTCAGTTTTGGCTGGCAGAGACTGGGACATGCTGGTACAGTACTAGAAAATGCATATTTTAATTTCCTATAATTTTAAGAAAGTAGAGTTTGGTCCAATGGATGGCCCCTGGCAGTAATCTTCACCAAAAGTCACTGGATTCACCATATGGCAGCACAGACCAGTGCAATTCTGCCAAAAACTGCATCTTAACAGGCTTGTTCCCCTCATTAAAGCAGAAATCCTTCCCTAACTGTGGAACAGAATACAACAGAAAAAACTGCATTAGTTTAGGCTTCATGCCCCACTGAGCCCCACAACATTGCAAATTTGCTGAATATAGTTGGATAGATTTAAAGTTCTCCATTGCTATCTTCTTTCACTTGTAGGCTGTAAGTCACAGAGCGTTTGGTGTGCATGCTGGCCAGCAATATGAAAACAACAGAAAAACAGGGCATTACTTAAAAACAAAAACAAACAAAGAAAATCCAAAACAACAGGATTCCAATTTTGCAAATTGGGTTTTTTAGCTCTTACAGCTTCTTAACAGAACTGCAGACTGGAACTAGCAGCTAATTGAATCCTAGAAGCTGAACAAAACTGCAAGCCTCATGGCTTTGGATTTTCATAATCTGTCCCATTATGAATTTTCATTTGACTTTTTCCCCTCACAAACAGGGGCCCATAAACTAACCTCTTTAATTCTTCAGAAAAATCTCACAGCCTTTCCATAGAAACACACCAGCTTTTGGAGGAAAATGACAAATGCCAAAAGGAAGTGAAATTTGAGCCTTCTGTCAGAATCTGCAGACACAGAAGAGCAAGTCATTATCCTGCTGATAGAGCATCAGGTAAGATTACTGAAGGAAATATCACTAGTTGCCCTTTGGGCAGTCTCTTTATATTTGATGGGCCAGAACTTTGTCACAGGATAAAACTTATCTGCTGCCTTGCTCCTTTAAATTAAATTAAGCATTTGATTAGTGTTTTCCTACTTACCCTCTGTAGAAATAAAGTGGTGCAAAAAACCCCAGCTGGAGGTGAATTGTTTGTCCTTCTAAAAACTCCCAATGTAACTGACAGTCAAGGAAATCATCCTTTTTTTTTTTTTTTTCCTGAACATTCCACTGAACATTCTTTTTTCAGAATTAAGAAGGATACTTGAGTGATTTATTTCTCCATAACAGAGAAGGCAGTGACTTCAGTTTTGTATGTACATAATGATCCAAGTGTTGTTTGATGGAGAGCAGTTATTGCAAAGGCATCACTGCAGGAACTCCCAGGTGCTGGAGGCTCAGGTCACAGTACAAGGAAAGGTTTTGGGGGGGTCACACTCTGGTCAATGAGCTGTGGCAGGGAATACACAACTGTGGGAGTAATGTGAGGTGCTTTAACATCCTATTTATTGCTTAACAATTTACCTGTTTAGAAGGTGGATGCCTTTTCCCCCAAGTGATCATTTTATCATTTAATTAGTTTATAATGCATTGAGTCAAAGCAGTGATGAGAAAACCCTGACTTTTCAGGCACTCAAAGTCATTTTACCAAACAATTCCAAAATCTGATGGGCTGTCAGAAAACAGGCATTAGTACTACAGAAGCGTGTATTACAAACCTCTCCTTGACCTTTAACTTATTTAACTCCCTTCCCTCTTCATCACATAGATAATCTCGTCCCATAGCAGACAGTGGTCACACATTTTCTGTTCCTGGATGTAAAATGAACTGTGTCCCCATGAGTCTGAGGAGTCACAGTAATACCAGATGGCCTTTTGTCTACACTCTAACTCTACCCATGTCCTTCTGACTTTAGACAGAAGATTCAGTGAAGTGGTTTTCTATCACATTGAGTGCATTTTTCAAATGTCAAGCTCCAAAAACTGAAATTCCTGCAGACAGAGAAAAATTATTCTTTCTATTCCTGAGAGAAGGTCCCTATTGCATGGAAAGTTATATACAACATTCTCAAAATCAGTCAAAATCCCACATGGAAAGCAAATTGCAAAACTGAAATAAATCCTATTTCTCAGTGCAAGTAAAGCATTTAACATAGTAGTGCAGAGAAGAGAGTGCTACTCCTGTGCTATTTTGAAGATTTTTTTTTAAGACTACAGATTTACCGGCAAATTCATCTGATGATGATGACTATTGTCAACAGCTACTCAGGGTTACCCTCTTAACATCTAAACAAATACAGCTTCACTTCATGCCTTGCATAATTAACTTTATGCTTTTGACAGACATAAAGAACCATGGTTTCCAGCAAATCTGCATCTAGTTCTGGATTATGGAATCCAGATTCCCTTTGGGTCAGAACTGTGGTGCCCTTACAGAAAATTGTAGGATGAGTAAATAACAGAAAGCCTTTAAGGGTGTCAGATGTTCCTACGTGGAACATCTTTCCACTCTGAGTAACCAAGACTCCCTAAATGAAGGAAAAGACTTTCTCAGAGGCCTTGTCACTTTAAATGTCTCTGGTAACACTGCTGATCTGAAGGTACACATAAACCTAAGAGCCTGAAGCCAAAATCTTTACTGTTTGTTAATTATCATCATTATTGAACCCTGCTGTACAGAAAATGCAGCTCATTTTGCTTACAAATCCTCCCATTGGTGGGGAAGAGCAAACCTTAAATTCACATGCAATGCTATAGTGTAAGATAGGTTTCTGGAAAGGAACGATGAAGGTCCTACAGTATTGTCTCTGGTCAATGTTCATTTTTATCCCTTCATTTGGCATTTAAAAATCAATACTCCATAACAGTTATTGTCTAGATTTTAAATGCATCCAGGCTGAAAACACTTGCTAAGAACTGAGGGATTTTACACTCTTTGTTTCAGACACCCTGGGAAAAGAAATCCTGTATTCCAGTTATTGTCTGGTATTTGAGTTCAGTGTTGGCAAACTGGTCCCTGCATGTCTTTGAGGCATATGGAAATTGATGATGAAAGTGTCTAGTATAACTACAAGTATAATTTGATGAAAACTGGAGCAGTGAACTGTGAGAAACTGCTAAATCAGTGTCATCAAACTCTGCTTGAAAAATAATGAAACAGAAATACCACCAGGACACACGCAATGCAGTGCAAAGGCTGTGAAACCAGCGAGCAAATACAAAAATTAAGGAAACCTAAAAGAAATTATCTTAATAGTTATTTTTGAAACACACACCCAAAATACAGTACAGTACAACTTTCCTGTTCAAATTCACTTGATGGAGACAGTGACATAATGTCTCCTCCAAATTGTTCAAGCCCAAAATTTTGGCACGAGCTGTTCCAATAGAATATCATGTTCAGTCCTGGCACTCTTGCCTGTCTACCCATAGCCATGTGCAGAATAAGAACAGCACCGTGGCCAATGCAAATCCTAGTTGTAGCTTGAGTCCCTTGGGGCAACAGAAAAACACCAAAATAGAAAACATATTACAGTTTTAAAGCAATAATATTACTGAGGGGAATAAAACAAATGTAACCTCAGAAGTAAGATGACATTTATTGCCTAAAAGTTAACAATTTCTGAAGCTGTAAAAGTATAAATAAGGCCTGAAGATGGCAGTGAAAAGATCCTGATATTGCTTTATTCATACATTTTGAATGAAAACAAAACAAACTTACATAGAAATCTGAAAGCAAGAGGACAAAGAAAGAAGGTATTGTAATTTTTGTATATTATATGTATGTTTTGTTTACTGATGCTTGCCTACATCAGTAAACACACTCAAATTACTGGAAAAAAAATATTCTATTTAGTTTTACCCATGTTTTGAGATAGAAAAATGCATCTGTATGCCCAAGAAAGAGATATAAGCGTGCACATTCGTAGACTTGCCAGAAAATTTGTACCAAAAGATCACAGGGAGACAGAGACAGCTGGAAAAATTGGAGCAGGGGCTCTGATTTTCATGCCAGTGTTACACCTAATGCAAAGGGAATGCAGATGATGGACTGCAAGCTATATGTTATTCCTCCTGACATAATGCAGTGTGCTTGGAGAGCTAAGCAAAGACTGGGAAGTAACAAAAAAAAAAAAAAAAAAATTAAAAAAAAAAATTAAACCAACTACCAAACACAAAAATCCCCATAAATAAACCACACAAATAAACAACAAAACACACAGAAATTATAGAAACAGCATTATTATAAATTATTTGTCTCTCATATTTATTACAGTCATCAACATTTTCATGTACAAAAGACAATGTCAAGATCAAGTAGGGGACACCAAGCACAAGCTTCTAAAACTCGAAAATTTAACTAAATTGTATCTTCAACTGTATTTCAACTGTATCATGACACATGCATGGCAGAAACTTTGAAATGGAAAATGACCAGACACAAACATCTATTGAATGTACTATATCATGTTTTGAAAGAATTGTAATGTTTCTGCACATGGATTTATTCAGATTAATTATCAAGACGCCTAATTAGAAAGCTGTACTAACATATCTAGAAGATTCCTTTCTATTAGGGAATATACAGATAGGAGGCTTAGAAGAAAAAATGGTTAGGGGAAACCTGAGATGACTTTCTGGTTATTCATTCAGGTTTCTAAACTAATCTAGGTGTGGGTTCTGATATCTTTTCCCATGAGGTGACCTCAAAACCTTTGTGTTAAAAAGTAATTTTCTCTGTTGGTTAACCCAAACTATGCAGTTGAGGAGTCTCCTTTCAGTGTTTCTTTCTTCCTCCAGATCTACTGATCACAATTCCATCTTTTGTGGTGTTATTACTGCAATTCAAAACTGCAATCATACTCAAAAAGCTGCCTTCTCAAAGAAAACCAGTTTATAAAGTCTCAATTAGAATTTAACCAGGGTACCTTTGTGTGCCCCCAGGGAGGGTTCCTGTAGATTCTTGCAGTGGATTCAGACTTGCACACAGCACAGACTTTGGCAGTAGCTGGGAGAGGATGACAGAAGCCAAGGGTCTGTTTGTACCAACCTCATTATCACAGTGACCCATCCACTGACATGTCTCACCTCAGGAAAGGAGAAGTGAAAAGTAAAAATTAAAAAAATTTAAAAATTAAAACCACAAATATGGCAATGCAGAAGACAAAGGAAAAAGTAGGGGTTCAGTTCCAACTTTCCACAAGCCCGGCAACATATCCAGTATAGGGTCAAGCCTACAAAACATTTCAGCTTTTAAATCCAGACACAAAACTTTTCCAGATCAGCTTGTGTCTCTATCCACAAACAAGATAAGCTAATAATCTGATAGTAATTTTTTTCCCATTTAGAACAAACTGTTAGTCTTAAGAAGCTCAAATCTAGAATAAGCCTGGACAAATGTATATTTAAGCTTCTGTCCAAGCTTCAGACTAAGGACTATACTTTATGTTGTTGGGTCAGGGAGCAGAAGATTCAGGATCACACTCATCCCACTGAAATCCTTGGCTTCACTTCTACTTAAATTGATAAAATTGAAAAGAGCACACATTCTGCCCTGACTTGAGATCAAACTCCTATTTTTGAGATTAGACATATAGCTGTGGATATAAAAAACTTTTATTTAAGGATACATGATTTTTTTACCCAGCTGTTTCATATGCAAAAACTATTAAACCATCTATTTTATTCACTGTTGTTGACTTCTTTCTATTCTTTCAAGTTTGGCCTGTCATAAAGCCCTGTGTAAGCCTAAGAAGGAAATTTCCCACATATGGGAGTTCTACAAAGGGTAAATTACTTCTCCATTTCTGGGGGTCTCTATCAAAATGAATAGTGTGAGCCAATGAACAGTAAGGAAAGAGATCACTGCTGTCAGTCTGTGCTTTGATTCCTTCAGTCCAGAATCCACCTGCACACACTCCTGTTACTTTGAAGCATTCCCTTATTTTCTGGTGGATTTTCATTAGCGAGTTCTTTTCCATGGATTTGTCAGGTCTGAGCGCCGCAGTTACCCACGTTCAATACTGCCAAATTAACAAAGCAAAAATCAATGGTTAAAGCCCACCAGCCACTAGATTGCCATAGTCTGCAAGCTGCTTAATTTTAATTTCTTCAAATACTTTGTTCTGGTTACATTGTTGTAAGAGTCCCTGTGCTGTGACTCTGTATCTATTTCAGAAGGTGTGTAGGTACAGCAAAGTCCCGTGGCATTGCATCTGGGTGAGCTCTGGTCTCCCAGAGATGAGTGTTACCCCAGCTGTGCACCCACAGGGAGCTCCTCCAACATCTGACAGATACATCCTTCAATTCCATGTCTCAGAGCCTCTGACAGAAGATAATTCCAAGGTTTGGGGCCCTGGGCCCTTGTACATGTTGTAATCAAAAATTTATTTCTTTGTGTGACTCACAGGAAAAAGAACCAGGCTGTCAGGATTTTAGAAGTCTGGGTTTAAAAATGGAAGCAACAGGAAAATATGCTCCTAAACTGTCCAATAACTGATCCAATTGCCACTGTCTTAAAATATCTCTGGCCATACCAGTATTGATTTATTAGTATTGTTTTGTACTTCCCTAAGAGGAATGACAGGATGAGAGTCATCGCATGAGATATTTTATCCGACTTATCAAATGGCAATGTTTGTAATGACAAACTGTAGCTACAGAACCACAGGAGCTGGAAGGGCTAAAAGATGCTGTTGAGTAGGTACACTCTCAATAGACTAAAATTTCTCTTTCAAACATGGTCTTCTTGCAGAGCCAAAGGTTCCTTCCAGGCCTAGCACAACACACTTTTGTCAGTTCTCCTCAGTGGGACTGAAGAAGGGCTTTGAGAAATATGGATTTGATTCCTGTCTAGTGCCTGAAAAGCATCCCTCCCAGCACCAGTAGCAAACCAGAGCTCCAATCCCTCTAGCAAACCAAAGCTCAGTATTAGATTTCCTTCTTCCCACCAAATCCCACTCTTTTTAGATACACTTTGGGATTTGTAAGGAATGCAGGATCCATTTCCTTTCAGATTCTAAATAAATATTTAGAAGTCAAACTTGCTGGTCTGAAAGAGATATGAGTTTTGCTGTTAGCTTAAACAGAAATGAGAGAAAGTTGCAGACTTACAAACCTGTACCTATCAGAAACTTTTCTTTTTTTAGGCTTGGATTTTGAGTTAAAAAAAAAAAAAAAAAAAAAAAAAAAAAAAAAAAAAAAAAAGCCCCTTCAAAAGCAAACCCAAATGTAATGTCCTTGGAATTCTCCCTAACAGTGACAAGAGCAAAGGTGTCACTGTTGCCACTGTGTGACACAAGATGTTGATAATGGTGTCATCCAAGCTGCAGAAATTTATACAGATTCTCTTTCAAACGGTAGCTGGTGCTAAATCCAAAGTTCCTATTTGTGAGTTAGAGACAGACTCTAGCAGTGTTCAGTGATTTATGCTGCCTGCTCCAGAAGTCATGCAGCTTCAGGACTTTTTTCTTCTGTTAAGCTCACACAGCAGTTTGCAAGTCTCATCCAAGAGATATCAAGGGAATCCCAGCCAGCAGTTCATCCGTATACAGCTTCCTTTAGCGAAGACAGGATTTGCATTTCCTATTCCAAGACAATTGTGAGGCAATGGACCTAGACATATTTTATTAACAAAAGTCTCCATGTCCGATAATCCACTTGTCACTATTCTTAATTTTGTCTCTCACAGCATTTATTTGGTACAGAAGGCTGATACATGTTTTATTTTAAATAGCTACACTGAAAATGAATATTAGAAAATCCTGTGCTGTATTTTACCTGTCAGAGGTCATCAGAAGCTATATTTCAAGAAAACTGAAGGCATTAGATGTAGTTTGCCCAGTAGATTAATACTGAGCTGTGAACTTTCATCCTCTGCAGCAAGATTTCCATCCAACTGACACAGAACTGACATGCAGTAACACTTACAACCAGGGGGATCCAATTTAGACAGAGTTCAAATGGTTTCAAGCTACTCATAGGTCACAGAGGTAAAGTATGCATAAGAGAGCTGGCTTTAATCAGAAGGTTTTCAGTAATGTCACACGAGAAGTGATAGGCCACATTGAAAATGAGCTGAATGTTAGGCTGAAGAGTTAGATTACCAACTATATTTAAATATTCCAAATATATTCTTTAACACACTTTCACAAGCCAAACACTTCGTGGGTTGGTTTTTTTTTTTTCAGAACAATACAAAAAGACATAGACTTTTACATGAGCATAAAAAACCTTTCCTGTGTGACATCATATCTG
The DNA here is from genome assembly GCA_013389925.1 of Aegithalos caudatus. Taxonomy (NCBI): domain Eukaryota; kingdom Metazoa; phylum Chordata; class Aves; order Passeriformes; family Aegithalidae; genus Aegithalos; species Aegithalos caudatus. Next base: position 153,467 of record WEIU01011323.1, on the reverse strand, counting down.
TGATGTCTTATCTTCAGAGGCTTTTGGGGAAGAAATTTGATCCAAACCTAAAACAAAACAGCTTCATTGTTGGAGATAATTGTTGGAGATAATTCAGAAATAATTCAAGAAAAGACTCCACATTTTCTCCATAATGGCTATTAGAATACAGGAAAATTGAGAGGGACAGGCAGGATTATAGTAAGAGCAAGGATTTAGGAAAGTACAATTTTAATGCAGTTATCAAATGCTGACCTACTTGTGGAACAGGCAGGTGGAATCTCTGTTAAACATTTCATACCAAAGAACAATGTGAAAATGAGAAAACTGAATGAAAGACATGTCATTGAAAGACCATATGTTATTCTCTTGAGGCTTTTAAAGGTTACATTCCACCCAGAAACCCCTGAATCTGTCAGGTGTCCTTATTTCAAGTTTCCCTGATCAGTTTGACTGCATCCAAAGCAGCCCTGTGCCCTCCTTTCCAGGCAGATAGACTGGAAGCTTTGTCTCCATGCCATTAGGTATAACAGGGAGTAAAAGTGGGAAACAGCTTGGTAATACAGCAGAGAGCATCACGCCTTCTGCACAGCCGTTCCTACTGGTTTGCACTCTGATGAAGAACTGCATCTCAGCACAAACACAACAGCAATTACTGCACAAAGCCTAGCAGACAAGGTATTGTTGAGGTTCTGAAGATTTTCACCGAGTTTTGTTACAAAAAGGATTAAAATCCTTACTGCTGTGCTGTCTGCAATATTCTCTCCTCAAAATTTCAAGTCAGTGCTAGGAAGAGAAGGGGGAACTTGAAGTCTGTCAGTAGAAATACAGTGCTGGATCTCACGTCACATTACAGCAAACACTCCTCGGCTCAGATCAGCAAAGCAAAACAAGGAATGTGGCAGAATGGGATCCAGGATTTTCTTACTGAATATTCTCCCAGAAGCAGCATCATAACCAACAGAACTACACCTTTTAAAACCAATTAATTTAATCGTGCATTGATGATTTAAAGTCTGTATGCAGGAAAGAAAACATAAGGAATCCAAACCAATTGTTTTCTTGAACAGGATAAATTAGGGCTTGTTGAGTTCCTTATTATTAGAAACCAGATTGTTGTCAGTACCTGGATTGTTTCTTTACTTCTGTTTCAGGTAGCTCTTTACAGAACTCTAAGATGTGTGATACAGGCACAACTTTAATCATTGGACTAGCTAAAATGTCTCTGTGTCTGCTAGTAAAATAAATATTTAAAATTTTTCCCCAAACTAGCAGGCTTTTAAACACCAATCCATCACTGCTCTCCAAGTCCATGTCTATTTTTATTCCTTATACTGAATGAACAACTGGTTTATCACAGTCAGAAAATCACTTGTTTTATAAAGTTGAGTCTTTCAATTGTTGTGCTCACTCACCTGCCAGACTAGTATCACAAAATTATTCCTTGGTTCTTCTAATCACACTGCATGGTTCCATTTCCTACACATCCTCAACTCTGTAGGAGAAAATAGCTTCACTATATGAATAGTCCACAGAAATCAAGTATTATGAGAATCTTTATTTTCTTCCAGTTTAACAGGTCATGTAATTCTTGAATTATGAAAAAACATTATTTTTTTACTTGCCATTGGCACATTAACAAAATAAGATTCTAAACCAACAAGAACTAGCACACGTTCCATCACTCCAAATCCTCCACATAACCCATTCAGCCCTTCCTATATTCACCCTGTGTAACTCTGAAGCCTTTGATTATCTATGTTTCAATTTCCATGTATAATTTTACAGTTCTAAGTTGATAGACATATGAGCACAGGGACAGCACCTAAGAAAAACTGCAGCATACTCATTTCAATAAAACTTTCTACAATTAAGTGAGATTCAACTTTCCTTCTTCATTTTTGCTGGAGAAACATACTACTTGGCCTTTTAACACATCTTGATGACTCTTGGCATTTAAAAATTGAGTTAAATATTTTTCTTGGCACAGCTGTATATGTTTTATTTCATAATTTTACCAAGCAAGACTTCTCCTATACTCTTCCAGCTATTACAGTTTTCCTTTCGTGTTTTTAATTTTTAGTTTCTGTGGTTCCATAAAAGAGAAGTTGCAGAATGATCTCTAAGCTGATGGTTAGAAATATCTCTTTATTCCACCCCAAAGCCACCTAGAACCTTGGATAGACATTAACAAACACATTCTTGTGGGCATCTTTTCAACTCATCTGTAAGGTAGCAAGCACTTCTGTGAAGGCTGACCTAAAATTGAAGAACGAACTGCCTTAGGAAAAGGATCATCTCAAACCTTCCCACCTGCAACTTGTTTCAAATTTAACATTAAAAATGAATCCATATGCATATTAAACACAAACAAAACCAGAACACCCCAAATCAAGCATAAAGAGAATGAATAACAAACCCTACCACCCCAACCCCACAAAAAACAGCCTACAGAACAGATTACCCCATCTTAAAACATAAAACTGCTACTGAAGAGGTATTAAAACCTGAACATAAGAGTTTCTCAACCTTCTGCAGGGCTTCCTTGAGTGCCTTTTAAGGAGCCAAGCACAGCATAGCACAGAACAGTAATTCTGCTGTAGAAATAAAGATGGCAGAATAGAAATGACTATGCCTCAACTTCAACATGTTATCCAAGCACTGCTCACAGACTTCTTTTCAGGCTGCATTTCTTACGTTATCTTCCCAGGCTCTGCTCAGAGCTCACTCTACTCACTCAAATGAATCACCCAGTTACCACATGTCAGCTGAAAAGTCCTCATAAGAATTTTTTCCTTATTGAATTTTTAAAACTTACACCATACCCATTAAACTGATGCTGGATAGTGATGCTATAGGACATGAGGTATTTCATGTTTTACAAATGGGTAGCATCAAAATCTCTCAGTAAATTAGTGACAACTACAGCAGTGGAGCCAGCTCCACCGTGTGCCTGCATATCACCTTAGAGAAAAATCAGCAGAGGGTGGTTATTGTAGTCCTAAATGTGATTTATCTGTTGACTCGTCAGCATTCATATGTCTAAAGCCTCCAAACCATTAAGCTATCCCACAAGACACATATCCAAAAACATCCTTAACAGCCTCCATTTCCAGAATAACAGAATGTGTGGATTTAAACATTTTTGGTTAGCTGGCTCAAAGGGATCAAAAAGTTGATTGCCTGGGAAAGGAGCTACACGGGTTAACTTGTGGGCTACCTCAAAACACATTCATGTTCTTTTGCAATAAAACACCAAACTTAATGACCATCAAATAATGGTTGCATGATCTGAGATTTGGAAAACCTAGATGCATTCAATTCCTTTCTTTGATTAGGTCTGTACTTATTTGGCATTACCAGAGATATCTCAATCCCTAAATAATTAACCTACAACCAATACATATGAAATTGCCTCACTAAGCTCACTATCCAGGACTGTTTGCTGTTAAATTAGTAGAATAAATAATTTACACCAAAAAAGTGTGCACAGGATAGTGCCAATAAACCAGGGGGAACTTGTTCATTATTTGCAAGAAAATTGGATGAAACACAATTCCCCAAGTAAAAGCCATTCTGTAGAGTAAAAGGTGTATTAGTATTATTGCAGCATGTAGGGAACAAATGAAGCCTCCTGACTACTCTCTTCAGAGTATGCTGTGTTCATTAGCCTTTTGTCCAGAGCTGTATAGAAATACTTGCAGTACACTGTATACAAGAGAACACAGGAGTGAGTTTGCATGCAAAGTATATTTTTGTGGGAGAAAAAAATCATAAAAATATTGTAGTTTTATCATCACTCAATTCTGAATAAGCAAGGACCTATAAACAGTATTTAACACTGAAATGACAGTAGTGTATCATTTGGAAAATCCACAAATCATTTTTTCCAGTGGCAAAAACCACTGTGGCTCACTCCAAATGCTCAAGAAAAGTAGTCTGTAAATTTGTAATTCACAGGATTTTTATCATTTTAAATCACTATAAAACGAAGTGTTGATAAAAGTTATGTCTTGCAAAAACTCATCTCTGCACGGTTACTCCTATAGACCTTGCTCCAGCACATCATGAATCAGTCAGCATCTTTTCACTAATGTCCCGGAGCAGGCCCTGCTGGCTAAGAAAAACAATCCTGACACTTTATTGAAACTCCAAAAATAGTTTAAAAACAGCTATTCAAAAGGCACATTCAGAATTCACAACTAAAAACTGACATTTAGAAATTCACTAAGCACGTTTTGGCACAGAAACTGGTGCTGAGGCCAAAACAAAGTTCATGACTCACATGGGCCCATCTCCCAATAGGTTCTGGAGAGCTGCAAGCTCCTGTACTCAAATTGTCTGTAGTGCTGGAAGGAGTGGCTTCCCCTGCCCAGCAGGACAGGAGGAAGAGGCTCCCCCTGCCCACTGTGGCTTTTGCACAGAAGCACAGCTTCCCTGCCCTCCCTGGATCAGCCCTGACCTGAGGAACAACCCCCAAGCATTGTCTGCCCTTCCAGATGTGTTTTTTTTTTCCAGAGATAGCCCCAGCCTCATGCTCTCTCTGCAGGCCAGGGACAGAGCCACAGATACATTTTCCTCACCCAGAGTCCCTGGCTGGATCCAGTTCCTTGTCTGAGTTGGAATAACATGCCAAATCTCAGCCTGATTTGTGGTGGTTTGTTGTTGTTTTTTTGTTATTTGATAGCAAGTATCCTGGGACATGTTTTTTGACCTCGCTCTGTATTCATGCTGAAAACAAACAATCTCTTTATAAAACCCCAAACATTTCTCCTTAGATTATGAATCTTGTAGTTGCATGACCTGTGTCCCAATGCTTCCTGCAATCTGTCTTATTTAATACTGAAAGAAATCATAGATATGAATGCCAGCTTGTCTGCTCTTCTAGAAAACAATACTGGGAATACTAGTTTCACTCATCTTTATCCCAAAAGAACAACAACAACAAAAAATATCCAACAAAAACCAGGTTAGCCCTGTGGAGTAAAAGGTGTCTCAGTGTCATTGTTGCATGCAAGGATCAGATAAGCATTTGGGCTGTGCTGTCTCTGAAGACAGCTTTATCCAAATAAAGCATAGTGCATTTTATCATTCTGTAATGGAAAAGACCTGTCACTCTTTGAATATCATCATATGGTCGGTGGCCGGCAGATAATGGACTGTTAAGTGTCAAGGTGACTGGCTTTGAATGTGCACAAAACTAAAAATTATAGACCTGTCACTCCACAGGCAGGCCACAATTAGCTGTCTATGCAACTTGAAATTCTCATTTTGCCAGCTGAATAATCAAGTGGGTACAGTTTCTCAATATGGATGTGTTTTTAGGCTCTTTGCACTTAGGATTTTATCTTTTTATAAGGTTTTTCAAATAGCTACACCATGCATTTAGGCAGAGGAGGTTGGGAGTGAACTGCAGTTATCTCCTCCCTCAACACACACATGAAAACACTCACTAATATTTTACAATCAACACTTTTTATATTCATTTCCCCTCACTATGCTGTATGCTATATTGTTTCTGCCAGAGATGTGGTGCTAAGGAATATGAGCTACACAAAATTCACAGTTTCACACTTCCTAGCTGTTTTTTTCTATTAGCAACATAATATTCTTTTTCCACATTTTTGCTATCAGGCCACCCTGATATGAGTTAATAATGCTGCCTGACTTAGAAATAAAATGTTTTCAATGGCCAGCTTCAGAAAGGAAAATAGTTTTCTTTTGGGAGAATTTTTTCCTATATCACTTTTTCTCTATCACTAACAAACATTTAAGGTGGTTTTGGCAAAGATAAGTATAGGGATATATCCAGAATGACTCTTACTTTCTGCTAGGAAACTAAAGTAATGTAATCAGAAGTATGGAGAATCCCAGGACATACATTAATGTGCTGTGCTGTAGCCCTTTTTGTTCTGGATATGTAGCAAGCATTTGATGTCTAAAAGGCCATTCTGCACTTGAGGAAGAGATTGCTTAACATTGTGCCTGAACATAAAAATAAATAAAGCTAAATTCTAGGTTTATAAACAATGTAACATCAGGAGAATTGCTGCTTCAATGCCTTTTTGATATGAAGTCCTTTCTAAAGAAATTTTACTGCAAATNTTTTTTTTTTTTTAATTTTTTAGCTCAGCCAAAGCCACTTGGAATAACAGAAATACATCTGGGATCATCACTGGACATTGAATCCAGCTGCAATATGAGGCCTTCCATTTTTATAGGCTTCATATATCAATAATGCCTTTGCATGTAGGCCTGGGAGGTACAGGGGTACTTGGATTATCTAAAGAGGGCTGCTGATCACCCAAGTCTATGGCTGAGTCTGTAATTAAATGGCATATAGGTTGGAGGGGTGGCTGCATCAAGTGACAAGGGCTTGAGGGAGCTCTGGGCTTCCCTCAGACCCATACTCATTTCCTTTCTCCCAGCTCAATTTACTCTTCCCTCATTTGCCCTATTTAAGTGCCCCCCATCCTTTTTTGATGATGACTTTTAACAGCAGTTATTTGAACAGTATAATTTACAGCAAGTCACGAAAATAGCTGGATGTACAAAGCTGAAGACATGGCAAATTACAGCAAGAGAGCAGGAATGAGAGGCTGGGGGGAGCAGAGGGGAAAGTTCTTAAATTCACACTGCAGAACTACACTGTTAGCCTGAATTTGCTCTCTGCTTTTTCTCCTCTCTCCCTCTAGAAATAGAGGGTTAGGCCATTAGAGAATTCAATTGGTTCCAGACGGACCCTTAACCCAGTTCTTCTAATAAAAACATTTTCCTGTTAAACAACCTGTGTCACATGGAATAGATGAAATTCATTTTTAGTATGCTGCCACTGAAGCCTGGAAAGACAAACCTAAAGTATAAGGATCTTTATCTTGAATATAAAAGGGTAATGCAGCAATGATTTATCTCACAATTAGGCAGTGGTAATTAAAAAGTAATACTAGAAAAGACATATAACACAAGTTTCTAAGAAAAGTTATAAAAAATTCTAGCTGATTTTTAGCTGTCTTTTTTAAAGGCTGTGGTTCATTTTTAACTTTTCTATTATGTTCTTTGGAAAAAACAAGATGTAACAGTATGACTTCTAAGTCATATTTTTTGTGAGCTATTTCCACTGTAAAAATTTTTGTTTCATTTAACTTCTGTTTTAAAATACATAAATCAGAGAGCCAGCTTTCCTTGTATAGAACTCACTGACAAAAAGCTTCCAATTGTCTCAGCAGACCACGGTCAATCCTTTCTACACATTAGAACACAACTTTTACTGTTCTAGATTAACATTTAAGGTACCTGAAAAATAAAAAGGGACTGGAATTTGCATTTGGCAGCAGGTTGCTTAAGTATCTCCCATCCTCCTTCCACGCAGCCTTCGTTCGGCTCCACGTGCCAACCAGTGTTTTGGCTGGCACAGTCGTTTGTGTTGCCATGCAGTCAGCATATATTTTATCTTTTACCAGCTGGATCTATTCCTTGATCAAGTTCACTGTACTGCTGTGCAAACAGTTGTGGCAGCAAATGCAAGAGCTGGGAAAAACTTGCCAGGAGGGGGGAGATGCCTGGACTGCCTAAGCTGTGGCTGCTGGTGAATAAATGTTCTCAGCGCCACAGCCTGTGTAGGCTGTCTGTCTATCCCAGTTTCTTAGAGAACTTCTATTGGGTTCCAGTTGCTTTCAAATATATTTTATTCACACACCACCTTTGCAAGAAGTACTGCAATTCCCAATTTACAGCTGTGGAACTGAACTGCAACGACTATTTAAAAAATATCTTTCAGACAGACTTAAATTGTGAGTGCCTACAATGCTTTCCGAATGAGCTTTTAATTGACCTAGATGCTTTTGAAATTATTTCCTTAAAAAAACAAGAAAGACATGGTTTCTAGCCTAGCATCCTAACCAGCAAGCTGTCCTGGCACCCTTGCTTTGTGTGTTTTCCTTCCATTTTCCCACCAGAGATGACTGTGATATAATTTATTACCATCATGAAACTGATTATGCATTCTGAAGTCAGCAGATTTACCTTAAAATAACACAGTGCCTCAGTGAAAACCATTACATGTTCACAGTGGAATCTGTCTGGGCAAATGAAAAAAAAATAAAATGCAACTTGCCTCAGATTCCATCCACCCTCCCCCAACACCCACACACGCTCTCACTCTGTTTTATTCAGTTACTATTTTTGTCCATTCTGGAAATTGAAAATTTTCCAGAGTTGGGGTGAGTGGATATTCCCTTGCTGTTTCTGTGGGGACCTGTGCTCAGAGAGGTTCGTTGTCTGTTTAATCCTTTCAGAGCTTTGCTTTGGGAAAAGGGAAGAGCTTTGGCACTGCAGCTGGGAGCATTTCTGCCATCTCAGGCTATGCACGCATCCTGCATGCTTTGCTAGATGCTAGCAGAGGTTTGAAAGAAAATGTTAAAAAATCACACATTCACATTTCTCTTTCTAATGTCTCTTCACCTCAGAGGCTGCTCTGTTGCCAGACCATCCACAGAAGGCTGAAATCACCCTCAGTTAAACTGCCCTTTAGTTAGACCACTCATATACACACATGCTACCTTGCAAAAACACTTAATTGCTTATTTTCACCAAACAGTGCTTTCCTATGGAAGTTTATTGGACTTGAGATAAGAAAAGCCTTACATCTCTGTAATTCCTGTTGAGAGCATATGGAATGATCCTGGAAGGTCAGTTATACGGAAACTTAGGAAAAGGGTAAAACAGGCTAAGTGGCAAAAAGAAGACAAGGCATTTGCACAAAAGGGTGGATTTTTGAATGCAGAACTGTCAAGCTCAACCCCACCTCTGTGCTTTTGTTTCTTCAATTAACACTGCTGCTGCAGCTGTTAGTGATCCCTTTTCCTGTTTGCTGTGGTAGGCTTTTCAGGCTGGAAGGGGCAATGCTGTGATGCAAGGCATTCACCAGAGCGACTGCTGCTCTTCTCAGTGCAACCTCAAGGAAAAGAATCGCACCAGCACCCCCCGCTGCTGTCCGAGGTGACATGTGTGAGATGCAGTTCCTCCAGCACCGGATTTTGTGTACAGCCCGAGTTAGAGAAGTTACCATGACACCAAATCATGCCCTCCATTTCACTGCGTGGTATTTACATCTCCCTTGGAGGTGAAAACTGTAGAGCAACAAATACAGCACTCAATGAGGCCGGAGCTAGCCCTGCTCCCCCCCGAGTGCGGTTACACCGGAGCAAGGACAAGCCCTTTACCTGCACCAAGTAAGGGCCAAGGCAAAGGACCGCGGCTGCTCTGCACACCCGATGGGCGAACTCTGGGCAGTTGAATTCTCAAAGCAGTAACGCTGGCAGGATATTCAGCTGCCGAATGAGATACAGGCAAGAGATCTTGCATTATTTCTGAGAACGACAAAATACTTGCTAACAACTACCACACTCAAGTTCTGCAGCTATTTCACCTCAAAAACCTTAGGTCTCCAAAAGCCCACTGCTGAAGGCCCACTGCTGAAGGAACGCGGTTTTCTTTCCTGAAGAAGAGCGTACACTTAGGCTCTACATTAAATCTAAATAATGCAGCGACTTCACGCGTCAAGTTAATATTACAAACAGGGGCAGCGCGATGCATACCAAGCAGCGAGGCTGCCTACAAAGCTCACACGACACCGGTGGCTTCCAGCGTGGGAAACGCACCCCGCTCGTTCCACAAGGGGACCTCGGGAGGGCTCTGCTGAGCCCGCCCGTGACACGCCGAGCGCCCCCGGCAGGGACACGGGAGTGACAGCCCCGCGCTCCGCGGTGGCAGCCCCGGCGCAGAGACAGCCCCGCGCTCCGCGGTGGCA
>WEIU01011323.1:109699-143665 GCA_013389925.1 Aegithalos caudatus | reverse complement strand
GCCTCTCGCCGCGGGCCCGCCAAGGTCACCGCGCCGGCCGCGCGCGGGATTGGCTCCGGCGCCACGGCGTGTTATTACTGTCTGGTTTGATCGGAGCGGGGGGTGGTCTCCAATCAAACAGAGAAAAGGTCCTGGAGAAGGTAATTAAATCCTGTCAGAGGCAATTATCGGTTCCAGGGCCATGACTCTGGCACTGAATGCAGATGATCTGAAGCTCTATTCTTGTAGAAATTCAAGAGGGCTTCTGGCACGGATCAGTCAGACATAAAGGAAACAGCAGGCTTTTTGCAAACAATGCCGTGCTGTATTTTGAAGCTCTTTGCACATCTTTTTTCCTCCCTGTTCTGAGTTTGGTTACCACTGATCAAAAATATTTCTTTCTCCCCACATTCTCATTAATTTAATAGATAAGATTTACTTACGTATTATACACGTAACGACAAAGCTACATAAGAGAAATCTCGTTCTGAAACACTGCCCACTTAAAATGTCTTTCATCAAGACAAAACCGCTTTAGACAATAGAAGCATATAAAATTATTGATGTTTTACTGGAAAAACCAAAAGCATCAGAATTAGATTAGGTTTCCAGAAGGGCAATGGTTCATCTCTAAATCCTATGGATGCCAAAATGGAATAAATAAATGACTACTTCCTACCCCAGGATAATGATGCCAACACAAGTGTATCAGAAGTGGCCTGATGTTGAAAAAGACACATATTTCAGTGGTACAAACAGTACACTGTTTACATTTAGTTCCACAATGCCCAAACTATTATTTACTGTATACTCTTTTTATTTTACTCTGATGTGACAAACCCATCTGACAAATAAAACCCCTATTTTTTTCCATTTTAAAAATACCAAATGAAAATTTAAAAAAAAAAAAAAAAAAAAAAACAACCAAAAAAAACTCACGGTTCTTCTTTACCAAAAGCATGTTCCTGATTTTACACAAGACATTTTTTCACTCAAGTCTGCATCAAGTTATTATTTCAGAGCCAGATTACAAGCTCAGCTGTGACACAGTAAATCAGGATTGACACCATTAAAGTACATGGAACTACTTTGGCTTTTACAGAGAGCAGAGGCAAGGCCCCTGCCTGCCACAGCCTGGGCTGCAATCACTGCCACATCCAGACACAGGGAAGGGAAAAAGAGCTGGGGTGTGTGACAGGGCTTGTGGGGAATCACCTTCAAACTGCAACTGTAGGTTTTCCTGAGCAGGCTTCGCTCACTGGCAACATGTGTTCCAAATTATTCAATAATTTCAAATTATTATTCATTTGATCAAAAAATACATGTTTACACAGCCCTTAGTTTCTCTAGAGTTCTGATTTGTTGAACTGACTTTGTAAACTGCTGTTTAAATACAAATATTGCTACTGCTAAAATGTTTCCCACACTGCTAGTGTGAGTTCTCTGTTATTTCTGCAAGGGCCCTGGGGTTTTTGTCCAGTCAGTTCCCTGGCTCTCCCTGCAGAGTCCATGCTCTTGCATGGCATCATTTCATTTCATATGAATGCACACCTGGAGAGAGGGGATTATAGCTGCCGTTTCACATTTCCTCACGCAGATAAGGCATAGGGCTGGGTGAAAGAAATGAATTTGAGCTTTTCTTTAACATTTCAGTCACCCCATAGTGTAGGAAGAAGGCGTGTGCGTGCGTGTGTGTGGTGGGTCCTATAATCACTACGAAGGCAGCAGATAATTTCCCCTCATGAACAAGCACAGCAGAGGGAAAGATTTTTCTCCCTCAGACCATGTCTGGAGGCAGATCCTTCTCTCAGCCTGGCCACAGCTCACTCAGGGTTGTGTTTCTGAAGCATCATGGAGTCACATGAAGGTCTCCCTTTGGCCAGTGAGCCCACATTAAGAAAACTCAAGAAAATTGCACAGAGAAACATAAAGGGAGAGACACTCCCATAAGCCTAACAGAGCTAAAGCTCAAATTCCATGAGTCTTTATAAATCCATTTGGATGCTTTCAGTTGCAGAGAGGAGGGCAATTACAATTGTAGTAGCAAAGGAACATCTAAGTCCTTGTAATTCACTCATTCTTGAATTTCAGTGTAAGATTACTGACAGAAGCATTTCGGTTGGTGATAACCACCACAGTAGTTTCTGGAATTCATGGCACTTGTCAAGGGTTGAATGAAGCATGAACTTGGTTTACACAACTGTCAGTTGTCAGAGAGTGATTCCTTCAGTCACTCCCAGCTTCCAGCAGGGTCTAAGTGGTGACACATTGCCTATCACCAACTAGTCAGGCCTTCCCCACATAATGATCACTGAGTATTGCCACATTTTCCCTCCAAACCCTTTTGGAAAAGGAAAATTTTGCTTCTGACTAATGTCTGTGGAGGAAGATAATGCTGATCCTGATTCTGAAGAATAATTTTTGAGCATAAAATGGCAAAAAAAGATCACCACATAAAGCTTTGGCTTTAGCGTGCCATCTCTGTCCCAATGCTGTGGTAACACAGATCCTCATCCAGCCCACTTTAGATCCTCAGCCCTGTCAGAATATGTGCATACTCCTGAACCATTTTATAAAGGCTTTGGAGAATTGGAAAGGAACTTAAAAAATTACTGATAGCTTATACAGAACTGAACAAGATTATTGAGAGAACAAGGTGTCTTGCAGGAGCTCATTTTCACTGTCATTATCACACACTCTGGTATTCTCTATAAAGGCACATCAAACCCAAGATATCAAGCTGGTTCCCTGTTCTACAGCGGTAAAAGCTGACATCAGGATTCCATACATTTCCTCTGAAGCTGATACCATTCTGATTAATTTCTTGTGAAGCTGATATGATCCTGATTATGCAAATGCTTGACTATTAAAAGATAAGCACAATGCCTTAAATTTGTACCTGTATTTTAAAACATGCTTATTTATCATTTAACTGTTTTCATATACAAATTTGTGTGTAAGAGAGGACATATTTCTGTTTTATGGGCCAGTAGTTAGGAGAAATATCATTAAATGTTGTCACACCAAAATATTTCATTATTGATTCACAGACACAGTGTGGGACAAGTTCTTATTTGTATAAAAGCAAATGTTAATCATCTAAGTAAACTAGATATTTTGTTGATAATGTAAAAAGTGTTTCATTTCATGGGTGCTTGAAAATATTTTCAAATCTACTCTTACACTTAATAGGAAATTTGAGCAAGAACGACAATAAAACTTGAAAAAAGCAGAAAGAATGAATATCAACTTAATTACAAATAAATACTTCCTAAGCTTTTTTTCCCCCAGTATTTATGTGTCATTAATATTAATACTCTTTAAAACATAAAACCAGAAAGGTCAATAAAATAGTTGATTGCACTAACCATAAAGGGATAGATTCAGACAATCCACATTACATACGTAAATTTCAAGGAGCCAATATCCAATTTTCTGTGGTTTCTTTCTTCCCACATATGTCACACTTCAAATTCGTTTTGACATCTAAACAATGTTTCCTTTATTTCATTATAATTCCCTTATCTAGAGTCAAAGCTTCATGACAATTCCATACAAAGAAACATGAAAAGACTTTCTGGTAGATAGGTTCCTTATTTTAAAGATTTCTTACAAAGATACATTGACAAAAAATCCAGCTACATGGAGTTCCACAGGCAATATCTAACTCTTACCCCACTCACAAATCCCACTGTAGATCCAATTCTTATGATAAATATTCAACCTCCTAAAAATACCCCCCAAACACCCCAGATTGTTCTTCATACCTCATTTCTGCATGTTTTCTTTTTCCTTGAGGCTGAAGCATCTCTGTTAATTCCCTACCATCAGCATATACATTTTTAATTTACTAAATGCAATAAAAATAGTTGTCATTTTTTGTAAGATATATTCACTTATACTTTTTTCTGTTTATATATAAATGTAATTTCATTCATAATTATATAAGAGCATTAGAACATATTTCACAACAGGGATGCAGCCACTGCTTGCTAATGCACAGAAGCAGAGTGAATGAATGCTTACCCAGGCTCCCATCACCCAGTGGCTGCAGAAAAACTGAAGGCTTCCCAGAAGAAAACTGCAAAAATGAATCAGGAACACATTCTGAGACCAGTTTTCATGGCAGACTTGAGTCTAAGCATGTCTCAGAAGAAGCCCCAGAACTGCCCAGCTGTGGTTCCCAAAACAGATGCCCTGCCTGGCGAAGTTCAAGAGCCCTTTAGTCCTTACCCTGCAACTCCCACATCCACTCCTGCAGTGCAGAGGTGTCAGGAGATTTGTATGGTGCAAGCCCATAACCTGAGGAGAATGAGGGAATTCAAACCTACTCCTCAGTGCTCTGTGAGCAAGGCTAGAACTGGCCAGATATTATGACAGCACCACTGCAGAAAAGAGGCAGAGGGCCGATGTAGAAACAGCAGACCAGCAAAGTCATAACCAGTAAAGAAGAGCTCAAGAAAACAGTCACAGGATCTTTAAAAAAATCTCAGCTGGTGTATCCCCTGACTTTATGACACAGATGAAAATTACATCGTTGTTGTTCCCTCAGCACCATGCCATTGTGTTCAAAATGCAGTCTGAGACAGGTGGAAAGACCATTTAATGAATCCCAAACACAGGGCGGGAAGGAACCGCCTAAATCAAAATTAATTGCCTGCTATCACAAGCCACATCATCATAAAATCTGGCTTATAAATTAATCATATTTCATTTTAATAGTACCTTGGCATCTTTGTCCCATTTCTATCATCAAATAGCATTTCTGGCATCACCCTTCTCCAAGGATAGAGATCTCCTCAGAAATTTCCAGCCCAAATATCTGCTGAACTAAGACCAAGTGATACACAGCTTGTCCTTGTGCTAATATTTTCTCTACTCTTAAGCGGGGAAGGGGTTTTTCTTTGTCTGGTGTTCACTTCTTTAACTTGTAGAGAGCTTGCTTGCTCTCCTACATTTCCTTTTGCTGGGCTGAACTCACCGAGCTCTTTGAATCTCCTCTCAGCAGAGATGTTCTCCATCCCATAGATAATCCTTGCAGCCTTTTCCTACACCTCTTTCATTTAGAATCATATTGCTGGAGCAGAAGCATGCAATAATTTAGATTACATGTAACACTGTCACATATATGACCTTGGCAGTTCGCTGTGTCTTTTGGAAATGCTTCTGCAGGTGCATCAAACTTCTGTTTTTCTTCAGCAGCCCACATCACAGTGGTAGCTCCTCCTTGTCCTGTGATCTGCTAATAGATTCTTCTTTTTGTTATTACCAGTTGATTAGCCCAGGTCTTGCAAAAGAAACCCTTATGACTAGTTTTTAAAAGCATAGCATCATGCTTTGTGGCATTCAATTACTTTCCATTTCCATTATCCTCAGTCTTCAAATTTGTCTTAATGTCTTAATAACAATGACTTCATAAGTTAATTATGCTGTACCTGCTTTTTTCCCAGTGTTATTATAACAGTGATTCAAAGGTGGCCTTTAAAGAAACTTCCAATCAAAAGTTTCTACTTTTAGAACATTCTAGAATTCTTCAGCTACTTTACATGATTTCTCTTACTTACCTCTATTCCTTCCTTTACTGAAGCTAGGTATAAACAATAATAATAAAAAAATCCTTTACATGAATAATCTAATTCAGAGAGATGTGGCATAATTTATCTTTGGTAAATTCAGTGTGTGCTATCCAATTTTAAATCAGTCTCCAGAAGTTTTTCTTTGTTTATTCTAAATATCTTCTTTACGTCCTGATTACTATTAAATCTTAGAAAACAAAGAGTTACCTAGGCAAATCCTCACCTCTATGCATTACACTTCTTACACAAAACTTTTTATTTTTTGGCTTTTGGCACCATGTACAATTTTACTGGTCTTTAAAAAATAAAAGGGAACTACAGGAACCATAGTTTCGCATGCCCTTTTTTTAAAGACTTTTTCAAGTTTTTCTTTCCCCTTCTTTCTCCCTGCCAACTTTTTATATCATACTTTCCAAGCTTTCATTTTATTTTGGCTTTACTAAGATTATATTTTCATACCTTCTATTCTCATTAAGAACTGTGTTGCTTCCTTGACAACCCCACCACCATCACCCAACTCCAGCTGGTTTGCCAAAACTAGATTATCCTGGTCTCTATCTCAATTACATTAAATACAAGTCCCACTTTCTCTCAGCAACTCCTTTTCTTTAAAAATATAGAAAAAAAAGAACTATTTACCATTGATTGACACTGATTTTTTTTCCTCAAGTCTAAGATGTCTTGACTTTGGTGCTTGTCATGTCATACTTACTAGACAATTTTCCTACCCACAAGAGATTCTTCTTCTGTTCATTGGCTTCTTTCCTAAATTCTAGTGGATTTTTATCCTTCATAATCCTTCAGATCATTGCCCAGATTAACACCACAAAACTGGGCCTCAAAACCTCCCTTTCAAGTTTATACCCTCTGGCTCAAGATGCAAATTTCAAACATTTTTAAACCAAAAGTAGAGGTTTCTGAGTTTTACAGTCCAAGTAACTCCAGTGAATAGCTCTTTACTTTGATGTCTTTAAATCATTTCTTCAAAACCAGTCGTATATTTCTCTTTAATTTGAAATTAATCAAAGGATGAACCAAGTAAGAGTTTTCTCTGTGAACAGCTCCTTATTAGGTACTCACTGCTTACCAGAGCATCGGATTGCCTTTTATTTCTTCTGTGGCAACTTGATAAAGAAAAAAATCATTCTCACACTGAATTAAAATTGGGCCCTACCATCACTTTCTCATTTTTCATCCATTTTTATGCGGAACATTAAATCTCTGTACCACCACAAAATTCTCGCAGTGCTCTGGCAAACCATGTATCAGGGTTTTTTCCTGCCAACCAACACTTAGCCTGGTGGCACACAGCTCACTGCTGATACTCTTCCATCAGGTCATTGTTGAACTAACAGTGAGGCATTTTACTTCAAAATCCCTTGTTTCAGCCATCCTGTTGTTTTGTGTTACTTCACAGATTGATTAGCACAGAAAGTCCCCTATCACTTTAATTTCAATGTTTCCTACAGGTGCACACACCCTTTGAGAGCCATGTTTCAGACCCCACTGCTGCTTGCCCACCTTGCTTTCAGACTGAAGTGCCTGGTGCCCAGTTCATGTCCAGTCATCTCACTGGTGAGGCACTGCTCAGCCCATAAACACTTCTGAAGTTCCTCATGTCATTTGCCAGTTCTCTAATTGAATTAGGCATTTTTCTCAATTCCCTTGCAACACACCTGATTACTGTTGCCTCTCCTGATTAATACTCATAATGAGTGCCACAAGGCTACACTGAGCTAGGGGAACTGTCATAAATTCTTCTGAAGTTTCATTTTCTTTTAATGATAGATTAGTACACTTTTCATCTCCTTAGTTTCCATTTCAGGGTAATATTATTTCACACAGTTATCAATAGTTCTTTATATGTATATTAACACACTCAGGTAAGCTGCCATAGTTGTCATAGAGACTTTCTTTATATAATTTCCCTTTTATTAAAATAACTTCTGTAATTGTCACTCTTCTCCTTGGAAAGGCAGCAGATGCTATGGCTGATAATGATTAGCTCAGAGTCTGAGCAGTGACATCAATGCAGCCAATCCCCACTCACAGCAAAGGGATCAAGATTAAATTCCTGCCAGAGCTGCAGTGAAGCACTGGGATCTACTGTGAGATTTGGTGTTTGAAATCAAACACATTAATAGGAGTTTAATTGGCATCTGGTGGATCCTAAGAATTCTATAATTAACTCCACCTTTGCAAATTCTCTAGATATTATGGCTACTACTTAAATAAAAGCTCTCAGTAATATCTCTTATATACAAGAGATTTGGGAACAAACTGGATCAAAAAAAAAAAGGGTACAAAAAAAAAAAAAAAAAAAAAAAAAAAAAAAAAAAAAAAAAAAAAAAAAAAAAAAAAAAAAAAAAACCACCAAAACCAAAAACACCACAAACCTCCCTCCCCACCCATTTTTGTTATGGACCTTCCCCAATGCAGACTTTAAAACAGAATAGAATTGTTGAACAGTTTTACACCTGTTCCCTATTTGACACTAGTTTATTACTACATGATAGAAATATTTCATTTTGAAGCACGTGTTTCTTCTTGGGAAGTAAAAGATTTATAGTTCTAGCAAAGGTTAAGGTTTAGGGTTTTTGAAGAAGTCTTTTTTTTTCTGTGATGTTTCACGACCCTTTTACCTTGAATGACCCCATCAAATGACTCAGGCTGTCAAGAGTATGTTAGAAAGTTTGATTCTTCTACAAAAATATAAAAGTAAAGAAAAAAAGTTAATTGCAGGCTGCATGCCTTTCAGAAAGCTGTTTTATCTCTGGATTAAGAAAAGTCTGATACTTTGGGACCAGTGTTTCTGGAGATGAGCAAAGTTGTTAAAAGGAAGTCTCATTAGAAGGACATAGTCCTCTTGCCACTGAACAGCTCAAACAAAATAATATAATTGAAACCATCCAGCTTTAAGAGAGAAAATTCTGCAGTATTTACAGCTGTGCTGTGTAACAGGTGTTCATCCTCATGAACAAAACCTACACACAAGAAAGTGATGGGCAGAGACACAGTCAACATCCCTCTTTGTTCTCTTCTGATACCTCTCTATTTCTGCCTGGCCCAAACAGATATCAGAAGGAAGCTGACAAAATGAACATAACATTTGAAAAGTAATTAAAACGAGAATTAAATTGAGGGTAATTAAATTGCTATTGATTACTATAAAGACTTTCAAAATCATACAGATACCATCTCACCCCCTACTGATGTTTACTTAGAAGTGAAATTATTTTGTAAACAACTGACTGAAATGGCAGAGAGAAGTAGAAAAGTACTTACCCAAAAATGAAATTACAGTAATAGAGAAAGAATATAGCTCTGGACTTACAGCTCTGGTCAGCTTTATAGCTACTTCATATTGCAAAAACCTGAGTGCAAAATTGCTCCCTTTGCAGTACAATGAAAAATACACTCAATCCTGACCATCAGGAGAGGCTGTCTGGTAGAAAACAGTATGTGTAAATGCAGATGAGAGCAGAAACCAACAACAGTGAAAAAAATCAAAACACCAAAGAGTCTGAAATGCTTTCCAAAGCCCTGGTAATACTGACTCAGCATGGTCATACATGGAGATGTATCCCATCTGCAAGCAGTTGCATCCTTCCTACCTCTTTTCCATTTTACGTCAGCTACATAGTGCCAAGGTGCCATGGAGGGAAGCTGCCACTACAAGTCTGGAGCAAATAAAATATGCTGAAGAAATAAGGTTGCTACTTCCCAAAAATATTCTATTACATGCTTTGCTGTTCTCTCACTTCCCAGGCAGCATAAAGGACTATTTTTCCATCAGGAAGAGCCAGGTTCTCTAATGCATTCCTAAAATTCATCCTATTGTGCTAAATAGCCAGAAGACTGCTTACACTACCATGTTTAGCACATACCACTGGCTTTGTTATATCTCAGAAAAGTTTTGCTGTAGTCTGGTCATCAGTACTTACCACTGTCACTTTCAGGGTACTGACAGATTGTCTGACAATGCTGCTCCTGTGTAGCAGTGTTGGACTGCAGATACCAAAGTCTGGCTGCTAAAGCAGAGATGTCTTGCTTATAAGTGATGGTCACAGATGGGAAGGAATTGGCTGTGTCAGACTTTCCTCTATGTGAATCCCTCTGAGAATCCCAAACATGAGGAAAAAAAAAAAAATAAAAAAAAGCATTCCAGAGAAATGTCACACATATCTTTAATTTCTATACTCTATGTCCCGCTTACTTAAGGAAATAAATATTTTCCCTCTCAACAGAAAAACTATGAATTTCTGAGAAGATACTTAGTGCACACATAAAAATAAACTAAAAAGCACTACTTGAATAGAATTATTTTAAGCTTTTTGAAATTATTTCAATCAAATAATATCAAAATGGGCCATATTTGCTAATATAAAAGCTGAGCAGAAAGAAACACAAACTGATTGAGGATAGTCAATTTTATTATTGAGCATTCACTGTTGTCACCTTATTTTCTATTATTCTTCATCTAAGAATTGTTTGAAAGTTAAAGAAGCTTGACTCCAAGAGGATGTGATTTATACAAGGATAATATGGGTGTAGTTTTTCACCAAGAAATTTTTAAGGAGAATAGAAAATCTTTTTATATGTTGATACATATTGCAAGAATGATAGAGCAGGACTTAGAAGAGAAAACTTTTGGAGCAGTCTTAATATCTGCTTTTCATTTAGGTTACCTGTACTGGGCAAACAAATGCAGTGCAAACATTCCATCTCTGGGGGCTGTGGGGGCACTATTACAGAACTTCCAGGTAAGAAATGAGGAAATTATATTCAATACATGCATGAAAGCTCCCTGAATGTGCTCTCCATATGAGTTTTTGCTTTAACTATACAATATTGTACCAAGTGTCATTAGCTATGCTACTCCCTGCAAGTAACCAAAATATGAAAGAACTTGAGATGTCTAAATCAGAGAATGTTTTGGGTTGGCCATGCTGGAGCAGATTTCCTGGTAGGACTTGTCACCCCTTGGGGGACTTACATGGGAGCAGGCTGTTCCTGAAGGAATGCATCCCATGGGAGAGTGACCCACATTGCAGCAATCTGTGGAGAACTATTACCCATGGGATGGACTCACATTGGAGAAGTTAATGGAGAACTGACTCCTGTGGGAGGCACCCCAGGCTGGAGCAGGGGAAGGACTCCTATCCCTGAGCAGAGGGAGAAACAATGTGTGCTGAACTGACCAAGGCTGACTTCCCTGCACTGCAGGGGAAGGAGGAATACCCCCATAGAGGACCTTAAAGATCATCTTGTTCCAAACCCCCTGCCCTGGGCAAGGACACCTTCCACAAGACCAGGTTGCTCAGAGCCCCATCCAACCTGGCCTTGAACATTTCCAGGGATGGGACAGACACAGCTCTGGGCAGCTGTGCCATGGCCTCACCACCCTCACACTGAAGAAATTCTTCCCAATATCTAATCTAACCCTGACCTCTGTCAGTGTGCTGCCACTCCCCCTTGTCCTGTCACTTCATGCCCTTGTACAATCCCCCCCCTCCAGGTCTCTTGTGAGCCCTTTAGGCACTGGAAGGCTGCTGGGAAGTATCCTTGAAGCCTTCTCTTTTCCAGGGTGAACAACCCCAACTCTCTCAGCCTGTAAGAGAGGTGGCCCAACCCTCTCAGCATCTTTGTGGCTTGCACTGGACAGATCATATTGAAGATTTAGGTTATCACATATTCATACAATCTGGAATAGCCTAACCATCCACCTGCACATACTGATCTGCACAACTGTAAGCAGCTAACACAGCTTTGACCAAAACCTTTAGATAAGATGAAACAAGTATTTAATAAAAAGAATAGTTTGTGTGATTTTAGGTGCTTTCTCTGGCACTAGTTTTGTCCTTGGTAAAATGCAATTAGACATGCACCATAAACAAAGCATTGATCAGAAAGTTGCATTACAGTCTCAGTTAGCATTGTTGCAGACAGTGCTGTTGCAGTAAATTGTTCAGACACAAAATAAGCCAAAGGGGTTTTTATGTGTATTTTATTTTTCCATACACATGGTATGAGAAAGCCAATAAATATTTGCAGTAGCAGTAGTATCTAGTGTTTAATAGCTCACATACAGCTTAGGCAATTATAAGCTGTTTTCTTTGCAAAGAATACATTAATATTGGCCAGGACAGCATAAGGATAAGTCATGGTGTTACTTGTGTGAGACTGACTGCGATAAGGAGATTATATGAGCTTGGCAAAGTGATAAGCTTCTGTGGATTGAATAATTTCAGAAGCTTGGGAAGACTGGAAGTGCTTTTGCTGCACTCAACAGCACAGAATGCACAGATCCCTGAGCCAAGCTACCTGCAGAACCAGGGGCAGAATACTCACACCAGGGTAACACTGTCCCATGGCTAATTACCCATTTTTGTAGTTCACTCTAATTATTTGGAAGAGCGGTGCATGTGGAATAACAAACATCATCAGCAAGCAAGGGAAAACAAATAATAAAAACTAAATATGCTGGAAAGAACCAAACCCAAAACAACCACACTGATGATGCAGACATAATTTATCTGAAATTTTCTCCTGCACACTCATAACTTTACCTGATTTATTTAATTTTGTAAACAGAATAAAAGACTGGTAAGGCAGACACACCAGGATATTATTCTAGAAAGCCACGTACAAATGGCAGAATCAGCATCAGTGATTTGTGACTACTATTGAAGAAATTAGAAATAATTGCAACCTTTCATTACAAAACCTGTCATTTGGTATCTGCAAGCAATTTGGTGTAAAACTAATCTTGACGACTGAGTCATTGCTAAACCTAATAATTTGCTGCATAAACATTAAACCATATAATTGATCAAGGTGAATGCAAGAATCTATAACATTAACTGTTGCTATATCAAGACCAAACCATGCAGTTCTTGACTCAAAGAAATTGGAACTGTAGGATCAGGCTTTTAATTTTTTTTATCTTTGAACATAATGAGGCTTAATATGAACTCAAATTTCAGGAAAAAAATCCATCAGTGAAAGACATAATATTTCCATTGAGCAAGCTTATTTTGGATTAGTCATATGAACTGCTGAATTCACAAACACTGGGCTCAGGATTTTGCAAATTTATACCAAAACTGCTTCAGCAAAAAACAACTGCACACAATGTGAAGAATCCATTAGCATTTATCACAAATCAGATTAAACACAACAGATTTTTTTCCACATGTAGACTGTGGATCAAACATCTCACCACACACAGGTTATAGTTATGCCTGGGTTTTACATTCTCCTTCCATTTCTAAACATTTCCCCTAGAGGAGTTCCTACCCAGTTTGCAATTTAAAAAACCCAAACCCAGCAATATATTTTATACCATAAAATATAATTGATCTGTCCATTCACCACCAGAACTTTCACCAGTTTCTTGTAAACTTCATATGAAGTCAGCATTTCTGTCAAGGAAATTATATCAAAAGCTCCATTTGCAGCCTATTGTGTCTTGCCATCTACCATTGTTATACCTTAATAACTGTATGAAAGTATTTTAACACACTGCTGTGGGTTTAAGCCCAGCTGGACACCAGGACACATACCTTTATGGATATCCTGCTTTTCTGTCAATTCTGTTCCAAGGATTTGGAGAGAAAGGTGGATTGACAAGGGATTTCAGATGCTCCCACAACATGTGAAAATAAAGTTCAAGTCACAGCATGGTGCAAAGCATTATTGGAAGAGAAAAAGGAAAACTCTGTCCTACAACATGTTGAAAGCTTCCCAAATGGTGAGAGTTATTTCAGAAAGTTTATTTTAGGTAAAAGAAAGCTTCTTCAAGGAAGTGGTAACATAGGATTACACATTACAAAAGGTTGCTTTCCAAAGCAAAGTAGAATTATTTTACTTATACTTCTCTTTTCAATATATCCTATTTCTCTAGGACAGAGAGAAACTGTCTGGGAAAGACAAGAAAATATCACCTGGTTGACAGCCATATGTGTGCATGTGGGTAGTAGATTTTATTTTTTAGCAGAACTCCAAGCTAGAAACTTGTTCCTTTAAAACAGACAATTATTAAATGAAAAAAAACCTCTCTCACATGTTAAGTACTTGAGTAAAAAATACACTGAGTTTCCACAGAACTATAAAGATTTCTCTGAATACTATTTTTTACACATTTCAAGGAGCCTTGCAAAATGAAATGTTAAAATTTCATTCTACCAATTCTACCCTAAATCAAGTAGCTGCATCCTGAGGCCCAAATGTGGCCTGTTTTCCTTAGCTTTAATCTGACACAATCTTAGGACTTAAACAGTTACTTCCCCTCCTCTCCTACTTCTGAATTAATAACTTGGAAATTAATTTGACTGTGTTGTTGTGAAGCAAAACTTCCAAGACAAATAGACTGACTTTTTACAGTAAGCCTAAAAATAAAATGAAATCTAGGATTTTTAAATTGTTATTATAACTCCTACAAACCTTACAGGGACTATAAAAAACAGAGCTCTAGTAGCTACAGTTAAGAATTGAGTCCCTGGAGGGAAAAGGAGTAATTTTTTACATATTGAAGTTGTCCCTAGATTCAACCAATGCAAGGAAAATATTTGATTTCTTTCATGAATTTCCAGTGCAAGTGACCTCTGTATACAGCCAGGCACCTACATCAAGTGTAATGTTAGCCCTGTTAATGCAAACAAGTTTTTTATTGATCTACTGTAGTGAAGACTTGAGCCTACACAGTAAAATAACAAGGGGGAAAATCCCTGTACAATTTAAAAAAGGATTTTTTGGTTTGAATTAGTGGTTCTTAGAGCTCACTACCCACTACCATCGAAAGCTACTTCAGTCAATTTCACATAAAAGGGAAAATCTTCAACCATTTTTGCATTTATCATGATAGTCAAATATTCCAAGGTACAAATGACTGCAACAACACAAAAAACAGACAGAAGTTTTATCTTATTAAAGCTATTCAAAGAAAAGATATCCCCTCCTGGGCACAGTGGTATGGATGTAACAAACAGGTACAGTGTGGAAGGTGTAGGTCATGTGGATATCAATAAGACAAGACCCTTCTTAATGAAACAATAAGAAAATACATACAGAGTTAAAAGGGTAAACTTTACAAGGAAGATCAGTAAATGCAAAATTGATTTTACTCATTTATTCCCCTAATCTTGTCATGCTGTAATAGAGTTTCAAGTTAGATTTTCCCTGCCCCCTCACCTAGAATTTAAGCAAGCAGCATGTTAAATCACTGCAAATGGACTCTGGCTTTCTAGACCCCGAGAGAGTGTGTCTGTTCACTAATGTATATCTAAAAATAGTTTCATTTTGGGCAAAGCTCCTCTTTGTGCTCCCGAACATTAAATGGAGAGCAGATTTTCAATGGCTGATCACTGCAAGATTAATTTTACTTCAAATTGTTTCCACATGCAATTCAATGAGAGAAATTCAAATTTTCTTACTTTCATTCTAAACAATGCCATTACCCCACTAATTTATTTCATTGTCTAAAGCATGAAAACCTGTAGGGTTTCACATCAGATGTTTTCTTGGTTGTTACTATGTAAGAAGGACTGAACACTTGAGAAGGCCTCTGCATAAATCTGAAGGATGAGAAATACTTGGAAAGGTGGTATTCTGTAATCAAAATCTCTGCTATGTTATGGTTCCTTCTCACGGACCAACACTGAGCTTCAGTTACCAGTGCCTGTGTGCACAGAAATAGGCTTCCAACTTTGTATGGCATTTGAGAACTTTTAAAAAATACAAAAAGAGAACAAGTAAAAACCCCATTTTTTTGCAATACCATATAGATGAAAATTTTGTGGATAAATCATACATAAAGCAGAAGTACAGTTATAAAAGAAGCCTCAAAATATATGTTATGCAAATCTTAAAATTATTAAACCTAAACTCCTGGAAGTCCACTATAATTGCTTCTTTCATATCTGGCACTGCACTTCAACTGCTGAATTCCTTGGCTTCCAAGAGCAGACTTATGGAGATACTGTACTATTTGATTTGGCACTATTCACAAGCCTTGGTAGATGATCAAAAATAGAGGGCACAGAAGAGCAGGAAAAGCCTTAAGAAACTGTCTGGTCTGCTGTTGTTACTGCCTCCATAGGCAGAAAACTTGTAAGCACAGAGTAGCTGTATGATTCATTCTTGTTTAATTTTAGACTGCTTTTTTATGTATCTTGACAAAATAAACATCAGCATTTCTTCAACAGATATTGATTCATATCCAGGTTAACTCTCTTCACTTGCCAACAGGTAGAAATTTTATTTTTTTCCTCTTTGCAGTATTTTGGGATATGTGAGTCATGTTGTACATTAATTGAAAACTGAAAACAAAACTGTTACAAAACAGCAAGAAGTAAACAGGACAATTTAAAAGGTACTTTAAAAATTCTCAGATTAAATCATGATTAAAACAGGAAGACTTAAAACATTCTGTGTATAAATATTCAAGGGACATAAAACTGATTTTTGCAACTTCAAGAGGACCCAATAATGAGCTGGGGAGTCCTGAAAAGCTGCCAAGAAAATTGTGCTCATGTGGAATACCAGAGGGAAAGGGAGGGGAGGATATCCAAGTCATCCAGAGGCAGTAGAAGGTTGTCCTAGGATGCTTACAAATGACTAGAAATTCACAGGAAAACCTTCCATGTAAACAGGAATCCCCAAATATCAATACAGTCACAAGAAAAACCTTTTACATGCAGTGCTGAAATCCTCATAAGATCAGGCTGTGTCCAGTGGCACGGCCCACAGAAGATGTAAGAGTTGCTCACCCATGTCCCTGTACCCCTGTTTTCTGCCACCAGCAGCAGGTCCTGGAAACAAAGCCTTGCCTGCCTTGCCTCTGCTGCTGCATGAACCTTCCAAAACCTGTACGGGCAAAGGAAACTTCACTGCTGCTGAGCAGGGCTATGGTGGGAGCAGGGAGGGAAAGAGCAGGCTGATGACTATAAGGGGAATTAATGCTCTGAGCAGTTTAACTCCTATTCAGATTTTGACTTGGAGAGCTGCCAGGTTTCCAGGGAAGCAAGTCATACAGAGCAGCTGCTGCCCAGTTATGATCTTCTCTCTCCCCAGACTTCCTCCACAAACATAGAGCAGATTCTTGTCGGCAAGCTGGGGCTTTTTAAGGCCCCCAGAGCCAAGAGAGGGCCAGAGCTCCTTGCCTGCCTACAGCTTTGGCTGTTTGTCCTCCCCAACTCTGCACTGCAAAAGGACAAAAGCAGATTGTGTTCTGTGCAGCATGGCAGTGCTGGGTGATGCCCTTAGAAAAGGCAGTGGGGATGAAACACAAAATAAACTTTCCCAGTTTGTGCACAGCCCCTTCTGGCTAAAGAGTGAGGAGAGTCAGATGACTGAACCTATAGTCCAGCCACCAGCAGACACAGACACACTTTGTAAACAGCATCACACTCAGCTACAGAGCTCAGTATGACTGTTGTGCATGAGAAATTAATCCTCACAGAGGATTACATAAAAGCCATCCCACAGTCTTCCTCCTTTTTCAAGATTTTGAGATTACTTTCCCTTTCCTCCTCCTCTGCCACTCCTGCGTGCACCATGCTTGGGGACAGACATGTACCTTAGCCAGCATGAATGCAGAAAAAGTGCCGCCTTTTGAACAATGCTTTCATCTCCTTATTCCAAGATTTTTAAAGTCTTTTATGGTCAACTCTGCTCAGATTTGGCACATTACAAAAAGTGAAGCAAAGCTCCCCAAAGTCAGATGTTTTGTCTCAAGTCCCTTTTGAAAGAGTGCCTGAAGGCTCTACTGCTAAATACGCTACTTGCATATGTACCTGTACATGTGCATTAAACTGAAGCTCTCTATTTCTAAGTTAAATGTTCAAGTGCTTTACTGTACTACTTTGACAGGTTTTCTTGTGACAATTCAAAACCAGAAGCATTCCCTACAGACAAATATTTTTTACTGATTTCCTTCAAACTTCCTTGCAGAGTGCACTCTCTGATCACTGGGTTGTTGTTCTAAAGCAGAACTACCCAAGTGAGCATCACCCAAGAGTGATGCATGTCTGCACAGTTGTATTAGTCAAAAAAAAAAACAACTCATCTAGTGGCCAAATTCCAGTTGCATTTATGGTCCCTTAATGAAATTACATCTTAATGGAACTGACCTACTTATACATTAAGACTACTGTACCTAAAATATTACATAGATGGAAACATATTCTTTACCATTTAAGCTGCAATTTGCAATATTGATTTTAACCCCAGATGAGACCTTGATCTAACTAAGTGCACTATGAATCCAAAAATCCTGACCTCCAGACCAAACATTTGTTCTTTATTATAAGCACAAGCAGACTGCCTCAGGTTTGGGTGATGGATGTGACCCAAATCTCTCAGTTAACACTCTGGTTCAAAGAGTAGTCCTGCTGCATGCAGCTTTTTTTGGTATGAAAGTTACACCAGAATGCTCACCCACACAAAGTAATGACTCCAAGTTCTCAGCAACATCAAGAACCACCAGGGTATTTTCATGAGAAACAGGAAAAAACAAGGCAAACCCAATAGATAGCGTTCTAGTTTGCAAACAGAAAAAGTAATCTTTCATTCCTTTACACCAGACAAAATTAAGGGAAAAAGAGTGATTTCATCTTATCTTAGAACAAACAGAACTGTTCAACCTCCCATTGCAAGACCCTCCTGCCCTGATGGAGGCATTCTTGAAAGATTTGTTCATTGCAACCCAGAACCACAGGAAACCTCCAGAGATTTATAATACCATGTGCTGGTTCTCCCTATAGCAAGTGATACCTAGACTTTCCACAGGTATTAAGGTGCTCCTTTTTTACTGGTTTAACTGGGCACTTAAATGCCTTTACAATTATTTCTGCCTCCCCACCCCTCTTCCTCCCAGTACATGAAGATAATACTATCTCCTTGCTTCAAAGATGGTTAGTGTGAATAAACTACTAACATCACGGAGTCACTTCAATTTATATATGGTCAGCTAAACAGTTTTGAGGACTTGGGACTCAGTCTCGAATTACAGGCATAGAGTAGCCCCAGAGTGGTGCAGGCTTACTACCTGCAGTGAATGAAATTTCAAAAAGTAATTTAATCACAATCGGATTTAGAAATTTAAAAAAAAAATAAATTAAAAAAAAGGAAATTGTGATTCTAAGGAATAGAGGAGACAGGTTCTCTAATTCTGCTCTGTGCCTTTCAAAAAATCTCTTTAAGGAATTATTAGATTTTATATGACTGAACTACACCCTCTTTACAAAGTTGACTGCACATCTAAACCACGGAACAAATCAAATGTAGTGGACTCTTTTAATCCAGGAGAGCCTCTCTGCGTGACCAGCAAGACAGACTCTCTTTAAATTGATCTATTTAGTTTGAGAGGCAGTTATAAATGTTCATCTCTATTCCTTTCTTGCAGACATGAAGGGAGCAGCACTGTCTCGCAACTCATACTCTGGATATCATTTTACATTAAATCATTGGAAAGTAACAGCACATAGGAAAGAGCAACAGGAAACAGAGGCAACTATTCTGCAGTACTATAGTTACTATAAAATTCAGCTTTAAAAATGGAAATCCATAGGAAAAAAAAAAACAAGAACCCAAACAATCCAAAATATAATCAACCTCCTATGTACTAGAATTTCAGCTGATTTACTTTAATGGAACCAGTATGGTGTGCATGGAACTGGGATTAAGACTATAGTGGCTCACTTGCCAATACTTCTGATTTGTAAATGAAAATAAAAAAAAAATCCCAACTGCAGAAAACTTAAGAGCATTATCAAAGTTGTTAACAACTGTAGAGGACACGAAATTAATTCATTCAATGTCCACAGATCTTACTGAACAGCAGCAAACAACAGAAATTTTCAAAATGTCAAACATGAAAGAACACAGTCAGGTCTCACTTAGCATGTGACCTTTGATCAGTAACTTTCCTCTTGGCCCATAATTTCTGGGTTGTGTTTACTTACACATTACAGTGTTGCATGAAATTAATATTGGTTAAATGAATTCAGTGCTGTGAGGAACTCAACACTTACTGTGGTCATGAGTCTGATCCAGTTCATAATTCTTCTAAACACTTCAACTATTTTTGCATGCCTCAGTCAGTCTTCAGGATACAAAGAACAAATACTTAGCATTATTATTTAGTAAGTGATTTCAAAATGCTCAAGAAAGACAAAGAGAATACTACTAAAGAAAAAAGAGACAGAGAAAATTATTTTCTGCTAGGAAAAAGAAGTGTCCTCTTCCCACAGTAGTTCTCCCTACTCTGTGACAGTTTATTTTATGCCTACAAAATGGTTCTATTTTTGAACAGGATAACAGGGAAGTTCTTGGAAAGGTACTGCTTCATGACCATTATATAAGTATTGCAATGGTGCAGGTAAGATCAGAGAATTCTGAATTTTGCTGACAGAAAACATAACTTTCTGCCAAGATGGGAATTAGGAAGCTTTGGAAAGACCTAAAACTTCATAAACTATATGAGCAATCACAAACAACCCACCAAACACTTTCACCAGAACTCTGTGAAAGGAAACAGAAAAAAAAAATACATCACAATGTACATCAGCCATTGCAGAAGCACATATTACATTTGCCCTTCAGACCAGCTCTGTGCAAATCATGAATGATACATTGGACTCCTCCCTTTCCTCAAAACTTCTGTATGGAAGGAAAGAGTTGAGGACACAGCAAAGTAGAAGCACGTGTACCTTAATGTCATTTCATATTATGAGCAAGTATTGTTTTAAGCCATTTTACTAACACAAGAGATTATTTCTTATTACATCTGGTTTTCCACCCTTAGGCTGAGAGTCCTGTAAGGCACTGACAGGACCTTTTTGGACAGCATCCAACTGTCCCCTTCAAAATTGGGATGTATACTTAGCGAGAATTAATTCAATTATAGTAAAGTACAGCAAATAACTGAGATGCTCTGGTTTGATTTCACAACGATGAGCTGCAGTGAAACTGAAATAAATGATAATGTCCAAGGAAAAATTCTTCACTGTTGTCAAGTGTTCGGAAAGTGTTAACACAGTTCATTCATTTTCAGCTGCAATACCATGTTGAAAACATACTTTTGCTGGTCTGCAGTTGATTGATGTACATTACTCATATCAGGCTAATGGCACTTTATTTTCCAACAGTAGCAAGTAATGAGTGACCTTGAGTGCATATTGTTTTGCTGAGAGGTTTTGTTGCTCCGTGTTCTCTATGAGCACCCCCAAGGAAATGAGGGCCCCATATTGGTGTTTTTCAGCAAACCTCATTTCTTTCATGGCTTTCTGTAAAAGAATTTGATACAGGGATAGAAGCTAACCTAAGTGAGTAAATGAAATATTGATCCACACTACTCTGGCCTTGCCTTCACCTTGTCCCAGGGCTGTGAGTTACTGACTTTTCCGTTTTGGCTGTAATAGGAATTATTACAACAGGCCTGTGCGAGTAATTACTTGGCATGGCAAAAAGGAGGGTCCATCATATATTTCTGTAGAGACGTTAGTTTCCATCAGGCCAGCAGTCTGCTTTTTTGGCCCTGTCTTTCCTACTCCTGATTCAATTCCTTTAACCATCATTAATCAAGTTCCTTGTCAGTAGAAGTTTATCAAAAGTATTAAGTGAGCAAGGTTGCTTGGCCTCCTTAAAAANAAAGCACTTAAAAAAAAAAAAAAAAAAAAAAAAAAAAAAAAGTCAAGAAAAAGAAGCACCAATGCAGGGCAGTAAATTTCAAAATATGGAACACTGGTTCCATGATATATATGAGTGTCTCTTCAGCTGGAATGAGCAGTTTGTTTTAATGATAGATATTGTAGTTTGAGCCGTGATAGAATCCTTCTCAAGTTTATATGCCACAGACTATCATTTATGAGAGACCATGTGTTTCTAAATGGTGAAGGTCACGGCTGATGGCAAAAGTAAAAGCAGTGGTGATTCATTAAAAATAGTTAATAGGGCCTGCTGTTGACAGGGATAAATAGCAACACCCTGCATTTGCAACCCACAAGCAACTGGTTTAGGCAATGCTTCTTCCATGTTTTCACCACCCCCAACTGCCAGACAGCTGTGAACATACACGGAGACATCAACAAGATTGCTTCCACCCTGCTAATAACAGATGCACCATGGGTTTCCAGTGTGAATGACTTCTCTGGATACAGATTTTCCAACCAGTAGCTTTGACAGACTGACTAAACATCCAGCTCACACTGATTTGTTAGCTAATAACCAAGTTTACACTGTACACTGAATTCTTAGGGACCAAACACATTTGTTAACTACACCCTGCTGGGATCTCATCCTTCAGCTGGAACACCAGCAGATGTCCCAGGTGAGCCCACATGACATCAGTGGAAGCTTTGCTGCGTAAAGGACACTAGGACCTCATGGCCTTGGAATGACTAAAATACTAATGATCTTTATTGAATACTCAATCAGAAAAAATGGAATTTCCCAAAGGTATTTTTGTGCTATTCAGAAAATGAACTCTCAAAATTCAGTTAGAAAGAAAATATTTTAACTGTTTGCTGTGATATTGTTCCTTTTTTTTTTGTTTTGACTTTATTTTTAAAATGCAAACATACAACAATCATCATTAAAACAGATGTACTCCACTTTGTAAAATCTACAAATATATGTTGCCAAATAGATTTGAGGTTGCACTTTAAAAACAGAGTTTGGTGAATGTTCTATCATGGACACAACTCTACAGCACCTACCAATGATAGCCTATGGATTGCCTATGGTTTTGTCTGGCTGGTTGTTAAATACAGAGGGAAACTATTAATACATACCATATTAATATTGACTTTGGATAACAACTAATTTATAGTCATTTCCCCAGACTAAAATACTGGAGAGGTGGTTCAAATTTAATTTCTGATCCTCCTTTGCCAACCTGTTCTATTGCTCCTGGGACATTTCCCAACCTAACACATTGAAGTGAGCCATTATCACTTATTTTAGGAGAAAATTTTGTTGCTCATTCAGCTCAAGTCATTTCCTCCTCAAGTGAGCTTTGTCTCAACTATTTAGAGAATTCCATTTCTTAGCTGATCTTGAAGCACCATCAAAATGAATACAATTAATGACTTCCTAGGAGCTGATCACGCACTGCTTGTGTAGACACTGGAACAGTGCAAATAACAACAGTAAACGGAAAAATAAAAAAAAAGGAAAGAAAAAATTAAATCTTCTGGTTAATTAAAATTAGTAATTAAGAGAGAAAATGTAAGTGAATCCATTAAGGCTTGGTTAATTCTGCCATCTCCAGTCCTTTCTTCTTCACATGATACATATGCTTTGCAGTTGCCTTGATCAGAGCTGAAATCCTGTAATTACAGAAGTTCCCTGACTTTCTTTCCTCTTCCTTTACTGTGGAAAAAGGAGGTTAATTTTTCCTTACTTGATTGCTGAATAAAAATGATTTTATAAGCAAGCTAGGCAATGGGTCCATGTTGTCTAGCTGATAACCCTTCTTAAAATGTAGTTTTGTCTCAAATGTTTTTACCTTTTCAAGGCACTGATTAAATGTAACTTCCATTGGCCAATCACCTGCAGAAACAACACCAGCCTCTACATTAGAGAGGCAGACAGTGAAAAATACTTGATTACTAAGTAGAAAGGTAAATGAGATCTGTTGTGATTATTGTAATGCTTATCTTTCAATATTTCTATAAAAGAATCAGTTACCCTAATATAGTCATCTTGAGAAAGACAGTCTGCAGTGGTTACAAATTGACTTTTTATGGAGAAAATAAGACTGTTCCTAACCTATTGCACTGATATTATATTTTGTTAATATTTTATGAAATAGAAGTCCTCCCATTAAGGGTGGCAAATTGCTTTATAATTATAGCACTTCGCACACTAGAATGACTACTTCATTTTATGGGAAAAAGCTCCAAATACAATTTCATTATCATCCCAGTGTCTTTTCAGGCTTCTAAGGGTTTCAGCAGAAAGCACTGTCATATGCATCTCCAATATCTCCTTTTTCAAATATTAGTTCAATTTAAAGAAAATTATGACTCCTGTTCCATGCTGCTCACTGTTAATAGTTGTGTACAGTGAACACTTGTACCTAGATCTAGACGAATCAAATGAACATAATGAACAACTATAAATATGGACCTTTTAACTTCTGCATTCCAAGGTTGATTTATATCAGTCTGAGCACTGAGTTACCTCAAGTGGTTTAGAAACAGATTTAGTTAAATCTGTGCAAGTCCCTGGTGCAGTCTCTCTTAAATCAGTTTAAGAGAAACTTAAATCAATTTAGCCTGATATTGTTTATAGATCTGAATTGGTTTCTAGACCAATTTAGTTAAAATAGGTATCCGAGTTCTAATCAGACTGTCTCCCAGTCAATCACTCTGATCTCAATCCGAATCAGCACACTTTTGCAGTGTTTCTCACACGAGATCAAAATTGTAGAACCAAAGATTTTTTTTTTTTCATGTTTCCTCGTTGAAGCTTTTGACAGAACCATTAAAGCCTTCTTCTGGAAGGCATCAACAGTCTGGCATATGTGCAGTCTTGTCTCCTGCCAGTGACACTTTTGGTGCCTAGGCCTGTAAGCTCAAAGGTTATTCGATTTCCACTGGAGTGATTTGCTTGTCTGCTAGAAGATAATCATTGCAGCACTATCAATACTGCAATATCAAATCTATATTGCAAATGAAAACTCAACTGATGTGTGTTACTGGCAAATGTTGTCAGTAAAATATTCTGATTCTAGAAGCATTAGTTCTAAAATACCGTAATCAGTCATGATGCAGAAACAACTATCAATCATAACAAACAAAGCTCCTCCTTCCTCAACTGTAAGAATTTTTGGAATGACTTCTAGAGAAAATACTGACTCCACACAAACAAAGCAATAGTAAAGCAGAAAATCACCCCAAACTCAAGCACAAATAGACATGCTTTGAACATCAATAAGCCTGAAATGTAGCCTTTGGGCACTGAAAATTTCAGCCAACTGGAATGTCAAAGTGGGAACAAACTGATTGTCTTGACATGTCCAAGAATTAAGGATCAAGAAATTAAAATTCTTTAGTATTGTGAACCTTTCCCTAACACCACATAATATATAAATCCCTCTATACATAAGGTTTGGTTTGCTTTTGGTTTGCTGTTGTTGGTTTTTTTCCCCTCTACACACAGAGAGTAAATCTTCTATTTTTACTTTTTTTTTTTTTGTCTCTCCTCCGTCTCGTGTCATTCGTGCCATGACATCTTGTACTGCAGTTTCTGGTTTTACAGTTTTAATTGCTAACCAGCAAGCTTCAGTGCTTGAGGAAGGTGCAGGATGCATCTTCTGCATCTGCAGGATAAATGTCATTTCCTCCAGTGTGGAGCATTGTCCCTGCACCACATATGTTTAATAAAGTCTGGTATTTACTTGCCAAGAAGATACAAAAATAAGTTGCCTTTAACTCTTCCATTGCCATTATGTTTTATGAATTTCAGCCCTTCACAGCTAGTTCACTGCACAGAAATGCTTGGTTAATTTAAAAAGGTAAATTCTCCCTGTGGCACAACTTGTATGGTCAGACAGAAGAAAACATGTCATTATTTCTGTTAGGAAAATCAGTCTAGCTAATGGATTTGCATTTAAATATACTTCTGACTTCTGAGTTAAAAATATTAAAAACAATTGAACTCTAAACTCTGGACTAAGGACATTAAAACTTAGGCACACATTTCTATTCCCTTCTGTCACTCTCTGTAGATGAAATGAAATTCGGGCTTTATTTCAAAATAAGCAAGCAATATATTGCTCAGTCAGGATTTTATGAGGTTCTTCNTATTCATGTCATTTTTTTTTTTGCCTAACACAGTTGGGTGTGATGCTGTTGGGCTCCATTTTAGGGGACAATAAAAGTCTGAGTGATGTCAGAAGGACAACCAAGACACTGAGTTGGCAGATGAAGCTGAGGCAGCACACAGAGAGGTGTCTGAAACTTGCCTTTGTGAGTGCTTCAAGAGAGTTATGAATGTCTTATGTATTTTAAATTGTTTCTTACTGTCAGGGACAGATTCCAATGTTTGGGGTTTTTTTATATTTTTGATAGAAGCTCGGGATCCCTGCACTCTTAGAGTGGGAAGGATATCAGTGACAGAAGATGTTTTTACCCATCTAGACTATTAGAATGCAAGCCAAGGATCAAGTACTGTTTTGGTTTAAATGTACCCCCACACAAAACATTTCCACATCTCATTCATTGTTGCATTTACAGACTGGAACATGAATGGCTTCAGATTTCAGTTACAGTGTGGAGGAAGAGAAGAGTTTGAGCCATCATGGTGATAGCTGAAAAGAGAAAGAGGGAGAGATTTTTTCCAGTCTTGTCCCAGGCTGCAGACCCCCCTGTTACATACTATCTGGCTCTGGGACCTTATCACTTGAATGTAAACCCAGACCTTTCCTTGATTCCCAAATTCTGTTACATACTACAGTTTTTACACATCAGGAGTCTTAGATTATTTCTGCACTGGCTCTATACCAGTATAAGCACTGGCAAAAAATTGAAACATTTTTCAGGGAATGGTTAATTGTGTAAGTGTTCTGAGATGTACAACAAATATTCACTCACTTGAATGACCCTCTCAGGCTCTTGTTAGAGAAGATGATTTTGCAAAAGCTAAAAGAACATTCTGATTTCAAACAAAAGTGTAGGGCGCACACACTCCAGCCAACAGTCCCCCCACTATAGATCAACTGATGCCTGTTCCTTTCCGATTTTTCTTTTGTCTTTTTATTTTCATTCTAGTAACGCAGCTTTTGCTGCTATAAACAAAAAGATGATACAAATGCATATTGAAATGCAGCACATTACATTTCCCAGCACCTTTCAATGGCACAGTATTTCAACAAACTGTCAAAATAGCTAAAAACTGCTACTATTGAGAGTCTCCTGCTTCCAGCAGAACAAAGAATAGGAGCAGCCCATTTCACTTAAGTCAAAGGCTTACTTTAAGTTCTGTTTTGCTTATATACCATTACAAAAAACTTACGAACCTCTTTAAAGATTGTTTTGGGAAAACATATAGATAGACAGAATAGATAGATAGGTACTGCCACAATCCAAAGTAAATATTTGTACTTTCTGGTAACGAACAGTGCATCAGAGCCTACAGGCTTTTTCTTCCTCTTTTGCTTCCTGTTCTCATTAAAAATATTTTTAAATGAAAATGTCATTGGTATGTCACATTATTTCACCCACATTCAACTTTCAGATGCTCATTACTCTTATTCTTCAGACAAATGTTGGTCTAAGAACAAGAAGCCTTTTTCCCCTTAGGAAAAGAAGGATATAATAATAAAAAAATAACTCATCAGCAAACCCCATTCAATTCAGAATACTGTTTTAAGTGTTCTAGTGTTAATTTAATACTCTAAAATTGCAACATTCACTTAATTCTAAGCACTATCTTAAATTTTCTTCAGTATACATTGGTATATGGAAAGCAACCTTTATTTAATATACTGAACAAGACCATGGAATTCTAGAACCAAAGGGTTAGACATTAGAGAAAATCTGATTAGAGACAGATTCAGAAAAGCATAGACTCATAGAAGTAAAGTACAGGAAATCAAAGGCCTGGAAATCTAATGCTGCTAGCCAGTGCTCTCAACCTGACTGTTTAATTAATGTTTTTCCAATCATCATTATTCCTAGATGAATCTCCATAGCAATTATTAATCCCTAGATAAATTATTAGTGCACACACACATATGTATTCACTCTAATCGAGAGAGTCATGCAATAGAGAATTGAAAGAACAAAAGGACAATTACCAGAAGCAGGTTGAATTTTGGAACTCTAAGGCTTAGTATCCAAACTTCATCAGCCAGAGAAAATCTAACTAAGCCTTGATATGCATGTGAAACTTGTTTCTGCCACCTGCAAGTAAGGATGCCTAACTGTAAAATTGAAATGCAAAATGTTTGAGATATTTTAGGGTGGCCGACTCGGTAAGATTTAATCACAGCAATGACTTGCAGGCTTTTTGTGTCATTTTTCAGACACTGAAAAGACTGCTGATACCATCAGTGGAAAAAATTATTAAAGAAAAAAATGTCCACAATTGGAGACTAAAGTTTTATCACCTTAGTTCTAAATTATCCACATTCATAAAGGCTAATGCCTTCAAAAAGCACTGTAAATGCAGCTGATCTTTGAGTTCACCCATCATGACCACAAATGTGACGCCTGTCCTAACATGCACACTTTTGGGGAGACAGTCCTCTGTTTTATTTTGGTCAGGAGCTCATTTCTGACATGTGCCTGTTGGGAAAGAAGGGGCAAGAAAATAAACTCTCTTCTGACAGTAATATTCACAGTGAGAAAAACATTCAAATGCTGCCTTAAAATTGGCAGGTTATTTAAATTATTGCCTCCTGTAAGTTTAGATAAAGTCAGATACAGCTTTTGAAGTCTGTAAATGGAACCCTTTATTTTCAGAGGCTTTTGGGTCATAGCATGACCCAAACTAAAGTAAAGGTGTAGGTAATTATGAAACAGAAATTTCAAATCAGATTCCATCTTTCTGATCCACAAAGCCCATTTTCTCTCTAGTGCTTTCCTTTAAGCCAAATAATTAGTGCTTTATGAGAGATCCTAATAGTAAAACTGAAGGTCCATCTTTGACTGTTTATACAACATGCATTCCTCATAATGTATTACCAGTGGTGCAAGACAGAAAGATGTCTATTGCACATTCCTATAGTTTCTTGAGGTGATGCCTTTTGTTTGTTTGTTTACAGAAGAAAGAAGTGTTGCTAAAAGAGTGATTTCAGAAATAGCTGTAAACTGCCACCAAAAAAGTTAAAAAAGGGTTTTTTTGCAATACATATTTAAATACTAATTTGTCAAGCTCTCCCTTAAAATGTCCTTAAGACAGGTAAATAATATTTATGTTTTGAAGGAGGTAAGAGTGCCTACAGAAACAAATACACACAGAAAGGAAACCTTCCTTTTCCCTCTCTAACGGTTTTCTGAAACTTGATTTTGAAACATTGGGAAAACCAAAAAGAAACCGTTAGCTGAAATACTGTCATATTACAACAAATAAAACATTTTTGTAAGCCTTGCATTCAATGGCAAACACACAAGCCAGGACAGACGTGGCAGAGGAAGTTTCTGATGCCTGAGGCTGTGCTGGCAGGGCTGGCAGAGCAGTCTCCCCTCTCTCCACCCCAAAGAGCAGGGTCTTTGTCTTGACTGCCTGGAGGGGAGGATAACCAGGGCCATGCTCCCTGAAAGAGCAGCACCACCAAAATCTGTGTGAGCACAAGGGGATGCAGCCTGGCAGCCACTGGAGACAGCCCAACTTCCAACAGCAATGAACTACAAAACTACATCCCTGAGCCTTACAGGGTTTAGTTGCAGAGGTTATAATATAAAGCTTGACTGCTGCTATTCTGCTTCTCAGACTTCATATGCAAGTCAGCTTTTAAAAGTTGTCACAGACATATCCAGACAAGTTTCAAACACCTTGATGTTGATACAGAAATACAGCTCGAGCTCCTAACAACAGAGTTTAGCTGATCACTTGCAGTTTGGATGTAAAACCAAAGTGCTGTTAATTCACACTATCCTACCCATAGCTATAATTAATGCCAGCATGGCAGATATCTTCATACCCCAAGAATTTGTTTGGTATCCACATGAGTGCGTCCACAAATATCTTGCAGCTGAAGTCTTGTAGCTTCAGAAGCAAACCAGTCACCTTCTCACAAACACTCTTAACACCAATAAAGCTTTCATTAGCCACACTTTCTCCTACGTAGGGGGTGTATTTTTACTTGGTGCCTAAAAAAGCTGGCTCCAAGTAAAAATACCCCTCTAAGTAGGAGGAAGTGCAGTTTGGTTTTAAATCCAGAGCATATTTGTCACAGATAAATAAACATATGGTTTCAAAATAATATTTACCTAACCATATTCCCTAAACAGTTTTAAATGAGTAAACAGAAATGAAGTTTTAGCATGTAAAAGGCTGCTGTTAAGTACTTCCCCATGGCTCTATCTCCATTTTGGCTCCCACAGGGCCTTTGCCCTTCCCAGAATATTCCTTGTCCAGAAGAAGGCTAAGACTTGAACACACCACCACAGAGAAATTACACAATTTTTGACTGAAATCAGACTTGAAGTTCAAATAATTTTTAACAAAACACATCTAAAAGAGGCACAGTGTTCCCAAAGCACTGCCTCATCCCTCCCCAGGTGTGCTAAGCCAGCAAGGAGTGATTGGGGTGTCTGCCCTGATGGCAGGGTGGGACCAGTACCCAGGAAAAAGTGAGCTCCCTCCATTTCCACAGAGCCTTAGAAAGTTGCTGTGTCCGCCACACAGGCAAAGGGATTTGCTGACTGAAAAACAGACGGGGCAGAGTCAGCCTCATTATGCACAGCAACACAGAGAAAGATGCAGCCACGTTCTTCCTCGTCCGACTGTGCCGGTCCCTCCACAGGCGCCGGGGGCTTGTGCCGCTTCCCCGCCAGTCATCACACGGAGCAAACTCCATTCCAGTGACTGATCCTGCTCGGTCACGGCTGAGTGTCACTCGGCTTGGAGTCACTGCAGCATCCCTGGCCTGGGACATTGCTTCTTTCCCGTGACAGGACCTGATTGCCACACTCAGAATTGTGCCCAGTCAGGGGGCAGCTGCAGGCCCTGCACAAGGAGCAGCTGGGATAAGGAAATGGCCCCGGGGCATTTTCTCTGCTTTGCCTCATTTCTACAGACCAGTCACACCTTAGCTCACGTGAGCCACCTCCCCACTGTGGGCACTGCTCAGGGAAGGAGAATCTCCTTGGCACCTACAAGGCAACTGCTCTGCAGGAACTCCACTGCGCCCCTGAGAAGCTCCCCAGGTAGAGCCTGAAGTTTTTGAGCTGTGAGAAGTCCCAAAATGTTGCAATGCACTCCAGCATTGCCACCTTTTTGATGTGCCTAAGCTCATTGAATGGGTTGCACAAATGGTTATTTTTCAGCATCGTACTCCAGGACTCCCTCCTCAGAAGGCTGCTCATACATCATGCAGTATAAAAGCTAATACAATTCCAGGAGCTGTACTACATGGCCAAGGTCAGGAACATTTTATCTGCTCTCACACTTTTTGAGCACTTAACAAAAGCTTGCCTTAAACAATAGGTTTGTTATGATAAAGACGAAACAGCCCACAATCCTGAGGAGCAACAGGATTGTATTTATGGTTTTAACCTTTGCAGGCAATGAGAGTTAAGAATGCAGAAATTCAAGGTAATGCACAATTAAGGGGCTAATTTGTATGATTATTTATCACTATTTCTCACACATAGCAAGTGCTACTTACCAATGGCCTGCTAAATACATATTTCTAAATACAGATATAGGATTTGTGCACAGCAGATACCTTGCCTAGTTTGACTGCATGACTACAATCCAAAAGCCCTAGGAAATAATGTATGGAAACCAGACTGCAAGTATTTAAATAATTCAGAACTACAGTATCCAACCCCAAAATTTTGCTTTATATATTCTGAAAAAAATACACCAAATTCAAAGGTCTTCTATTAAAATGAAGTTCTAGGAAGAAAAACCTTTTAATTACAAACCTTTTATTCCCAAATAAGACTATTTTAAGTAAATATTAAAAAATGTATTATTTGTATTACTTTAATATTGGTAATGACTATTAGTAACACATTTACAAATGCTACTTGAGAAAAAGTAGAACATAATTAAATGCAATATTAACAAATAAAACCAGCATGAGTTTGGGGCATCTGAATGTTAGCCTTCCTCATTAAATAAATTTTTAAAGCTTGAAACAATACATACAGTACTTTGCCCACATTGTAATTTGTCAACTGTTGAGGAAATTGGCATGTCTTTTCTGCTGATTTATTGGTTAATCCCAACAATTCATTGCAGAAAAGGCCAACAATGAATTACAATGTGAGGAAAAATTAAGCAGCACATTTTAAAAGTGTTTAACTATACAGCCCTTAAAGCAATTTCAAAGTTCTCATACACCAAAAATATTTTGGGTATTACAGTAGACAACATTTTCTTTCTATTTTCTGTGTAATATCCTCTATAGTAGCTTTGCTACTATTGATTTCAAATGTTTGGAAAATATACACCCCCTGGGTTCCCAAAATATAAATGATGAAAGGATGTTGGAGCTATTATGTTGATTTTCTAGGTACTGGAACCCTGGGTATTTCTGTGCATCAACTAAACAAATTATTTAATTTAAACCAATGACTCTTCCTGCTTATTGTAATGGATTTTTTTTTTTTCATGAAGCAGGTTTTGATATAAAAATACCCCAACATAGGACTATGCACTTCTAGACTTATCCCATTTTCACATAAAATAACCTGCAGACCTTTAAAATATTATCCATTTAATGGAAGTTCCTAGAGAAGTGTAACAAAAGTCAGAGGTACAGTTTCTTGAACTCTGAGGGGACTCAAGTGAGGCACCAGGGAAGGCAGGACTGCAGGTGCCCCTTTCTGTGTCACTCCTACAGGCACACACAGCCTCCAGCTAGGTCTGAGCTGTCAAGTTTGATACTGGTTGTCCCATTGTGTTCTCAGCTTCAGCTGATATGTGTAAAATATTGGTAATCAGACTTTGCTTCCTCTTAGGATTTATCATGCAAGAAGTGGAAAATAAGGAACACCTTCAGCTGAGGTAATAGAAGCCATGCAAATTAAACCACATTTGCTGCTTTGGGACAGAATTCAAAGCCTATCTATAGTCAATGGGAGTCCTGAAAAAGTACAGCAGGTTTGGAACAAATGCTTTTCGAGGGCAAACCTACACTGCATAACACAGATTTGTGCAAAAAAATACCAGAGGCAACTTACACTTTACAGCTGGTTTATAACCTCAGCTTCCACTCATTTTTAGGTAAGGCTTTTGAACAGAACATTGGGCTCCACTGTGGCTCCACTTAGGTCTTCTGTCTCCTGGTGCTTCTTTTTGAGAGCTGTGCCAAATTCTCAATAACTAGTTTTCAACCTGAATTTATTCAATGCAAAATTATACCCATTTGTTCTCCATTTGGATCCCACCAGATCTGCTTTAGCTTAATTATTGTTTTGGGGTACGCACAGAACATGATTGTTTATGGGTTGCATCCTTTAATTTTGGCCCTAAATTTTTTCTGTTGTAACTCTGTCTGATGCTCTGTAATTAGGTACTTGACTGCCCATTTCATTGGAATTCTTTAAACTGAAGTTCCAGAGCTTTTCAATTCCATGTACTCAATTCCCTAAACTCTTCAGAGCACTTCATTTCATTGATCCATCCTTAAGCGATATATTTCTAAATTCTTCCCTTCTGACATTACTTTGATGTTCATGCACCTTCTTCCATGTAATTTAAACTGAATCACTTGTGATCACTTCTTTCAAAGTTATCACCTCCGCATTCCCCGAAAGTCACTAAATTTAAAACTAAAGCATCATCATGTGGTTGGAATCCACACACCACATGCAAAAACAGATTTTGCCACCTTGAGAATAAGCATAAAATGCTTTCCAAGACAGAATTCACTGCTTCTGTGTATTTTCAGGCACAAAGCATCACCTTTATTCTGCTCCCAAAACTAAGCAAGCAAATCTTGTCTTTGCCATGGCCACCCACT
This sequence comes from Aegithalos caudatus, assembly GCA_013389925.1. Taxonomy (NCBI): domain Eukaryota; kingdom Metazoa; phylum Chordata; class Aves; order Passeriformes; family Aegithalidae; genus Aegithalos; species Aegithalos caudatus. Next base: position 110,461 of record WEIU01011323.1, on the reverse strand, counting down.
CTTGGAGGAGTGAACTCATCAGAATTTAGTGAAGATCAGTAGCCTGTTCAGCTGGGAAAGGTGAGGGACATCTGACCTTGCCTTGTGCACTCCCCTTTTGCACTCCCACACTTTGCTCAGCAGTGGTAAAGAACAACCAGCAGTGAGGAGGCAGAGTTTTCCTGGATTATAGAGTGCTGTCTTAAAGCCTGGACAAAAAAATCCCTGTGTCTTGGTCCTGCACTGTGAGCAAAAATGACCAGTGTGTGGCAGACAGTGGTATATGAAACATGCCGGGGCTTTCAGGAGAACCTCAGCTCCACTGATTAACCAGCACTTTATTTATATTTAACATTAACCAGATGGCTCTTTTAATTGGATAACAATGCTATACTGTGTGTTCATTTCAGAGAACAGACATGCTTAGATTAAAAATAACAATTAAAAAAAATCAACAAAACTCAAACCAAATTCAGACAATAAATTCTGCAGAGTCCACAAATTGGTTTTCTTATTCTAGTTATTATTTCTGTAAATTTTGAAGTATTTTTCTTGCAACCAGTCAGCGGGCTATAACTAAACCAGAGAACCTGGGAAAGAACAAATTTCTAAAAATAACAAGACATTATTTAGAACAAATATTCTAAAATAACAAATAGCTGTTCAGATAGCGCTAAAAATTAATACCACTTTTCACCATCACACGACAGGCTAACGTGTCTAGAAATATCACAGCAATCAGAATACAAGGCAGAAACTAAAAAGAAAAGAGCTAAAAAAAAA
>WEIU01011323.1:97488-109647 GCA_013389925.1 Aegithalos caudatus | reverse complement strand
AAAAAAAAAAAAAAAAAGAACAAAAAAAAAAAAAAAAAAAAAAAAAAAGAGGAAATCTGGGGTTTGGTCAGGTTTTGGGTCCCACCTAGCCCAGAATGCTTGACACAAACCAGTAATAACCATGACTTTCCAAGAAGGGAGAAAAAATTCTTGCAATTCTAAAAGCAAACACCTCCCATGCAATTAAAGTTTTTTCTTTCTTCAGTCTTCGATACACTCACAAACTGCAAAATTTGGCAAAACATCACTTTAATCCCATATTTTTGCCTGTTGCTGAAAAGGACTGTCATGCAGACAATGTTCTTTCAAAACCAACATCACACCAACAAAACCCAAGCAAGAACACACATGCAAAATTGAAATTATTATCAAAGTAATTTACCAGAAGGTTTAATTTGGGCCATCCAAGACTTCATGGCCAAAACTAATAAGAAATTTGTAAGAAACCCATCAAAATAGTCTTAGAGAGGGAAAAACCATTTTTGAAGGTGAATATTCTTATTTGTCAGCTATAAGCAGCATTTTCCAGTAACAGCAGTACAAGGCCAGATTCAGTATACTTCTTTGCTTAGGGAAATCTGAGCTTTCATTTCTCACTCCACAAATGAAACTCACACCCAGCCTCTGCCTATGTGCTCTCAGTTTCTGCTGTTGATACTCCTTCAGTTAGAACAAAACATATGAATATTTAGTAAGACAAAACTAAACCAAAATAAAAACCTCTATCATCAGAAAAAAAAAAAAAGAGTCTGTTGCCTAGCCTTACAGTTAATTTTCTGAGAGATCCAAGTTCAAATTTATATGGGAAAAGTAGTGAAGCAGCAGTCTCTTTGTGCTCATATGATTTGCTCAAATTTCCCTTTTCATTGAGATAAGACAATAAATGGTTTAGATTCGCTCCAAATTAAAGTAAGTTTCTTACTGGCATTTTTTGCCCTTGGCAGATGACCTGAAGACTCTAATAAAAAAGTTATTGTCAGATACTTAATTGTGACTGCAATCTGGAGCCAACAGGATTACCAAGAAGAGGAACAAGTATGAAGTCCATCTGCTGCCTAATAGTCTAGAAATTAGAATGGAACTATTATATCCCACCAACAAATCACATTCCAAGAAATCACACCAGAGCACACAGCATCTCTCAGGGTATTACTGGGAAAGATTATTTGGGCCAGGTTGTTATTGGGAAGCCTATTGACAGCTTATCAGCAGGCATTCCCCAATATTGCCTCTGGGGAACTCTGCTGCACTGAGTGAGGAAACACAGAGACATCACTCTGAAACAAACCAGTGACAGAGCAGATGAGGAATACTGCACACAGCAAGAGCTGATAGCACAAAAACCTCACCAAGGCATGAATCTCACCAGAGGGTGAACTGCAGAGATGCACCTGAGAACTGTATGAAGGGACAAAACTGCACTCTTCAAAAGCTATTTGGCTGCACTGGCACCACCTTGTAGTAAAACTACCACTCAGCAATTAAAAAAAAATAACAGAACTGTGACACCAGAGTGGACACTGCAGAGCTTTTGTGCACGTAACACAATGATCTCATTTCACTTGCCAAACTATGTATTTCACATCCCATGCCTCTGTCTTGTACACACAGATTCTCAGCTTTTCAATGGTGATGTCATTTATGAGCACTATATGCACCATGTTATTTGATAGAAATCCCATATGTGTGAGGTCATTAGTTCAGATAACTGCAGAGGTATTTGATTTATCCTGTAAGAAAAAAACAACAACAATGTAATCTCTTTTCCACATTAATTTAACTCCTTAGCTGCTGTTTATTTATTACATTGAGAATTTTATCATCTTTCCAAACTTGACATCAGCAATCACTGCTCATTGCACTAGGTCATTTCCTTGGTCCTTACTCTGCTGCTCCAAAGGAGTTTATGGGACCTACAGCTCTGCTATAGCAGCAGCTGGGGGATCCCCAACCATGGGGACAGTGCTCCATGGGTCAGGCCAGCAAATCCTGCACTACCCTTCCGGCTTCTGCAAGAATACCAGTGCTCAACAGCATGGGAAAGGCAATGGAGGTGGAGAGGGGAGCACAGGAAAGCCAGCACAAACCATGGCATGCAGCTCCCAAATGGGAAACGGTCCCATCGCAATAGCTGGGAGCTAGCTGAGGACAGTCCAGCAGCATTTTTCAAATACTGGGAGCCTCCCCAGAGTGGCCATGGGAACCAGGGTTGCAACAAAAGTGGTTTAAAATTACATATAAAGCACAGTTGAAGAATAATCCTACAGAATGCATGAAATGCCCAAATTCATTCTGATTTTAATGCTTATTGATTTTATTATACTGCTCTTCCATGTTGTCTAGTAGCACTTTATAAATTTTTTATGTAAAATAAATAATTCAAGAAAGACACAGCTTTCTTCAGTAAAGTTTATGATATCATGAGAGCTACTTTTTGTGACTATGCTGACTGTGATGATAAAAGAAAAAGGAAAACTGGGATCTAGACATTTCAAATGTGACCATTTTCCAATTCACAGCTCTTTTTCTGTTGCAGCAACACCACGTTCAGAACTGTATTAGCTACATAGTATATATTTTATATCTCTAGATATAGATATTAGATATAACATAGTTCTGTCCATTTCTGATGTAATTTTTAACATTTTTCCTCTCCTCTGATCCCAATGCCAAGTCCTTAAATATAGCAGATTGCAGTTTGTTGAATTTTGATAAAGTATTTTGTGTATGTCCCCATGATGCTGTTTGTTTTGTTCTACTGTGTTCCATAGCACTTCCATTATATCAAAGAGGAAACCTGCAAACTGAAAGAGGCATTTCTGACTCAACTGAAAAAAATTGGAATCACTTTATTTAACAAAATTTTGGTCTACTGACTTGGCAACAGCCAACCAATCATAATGATTTAAACTCTTTCTAATAAGACTATACCTGCCCTTATTTACACTCTCCCTGAAAACCTTTCTGTCAATTCTTGTGGACCACACTATAAGATTGAAAATTTACCTATACAATATCTTTAACAGTGGTGTCTCAGTGTCAATGTGTTTTATATCAGCACATTAACATTTACACTCATCACTGAAAGGGAATTAATAGATTATAAACCATGATTTCACTGCTGTATTTCTTACAGCTGTATACCCAGCTCTTAATCCTTCCATACATAATGATTCCTGACTTTACAGAATCATTGCAGCACATTGAAAATCACATGGAATTAATAAATCCTGCCTGAGGCGCACACACACACACACAGATAGTGTCGTGCAAATCTTGCTGCAGGTCATCATAAAGTCAGAATGCTCGTCACCTCCCAGGAGTCTGTCCTAGAAGGCAGACAGAGAGACACAGGGAAAGAGACCAAGAGCTAGAAGCATTCCATTTTGCTAATTTTGTGCAGAAGGATTTTCTTGTGCATTTTTACAGTGGTCTTCAAATCTATTCAAGACACAGTAGAAACTCAAGGATAATTCCACTTTCTTGAAATTTAATAAGCCTATGGGCAAAACTCCTCCTTACCTCCAAGAAATCATCTCAGCACTTTATAAGAGAAGATTGGTGGTCTTCAGATAAGCTCAAACCTCACAAAGAGCAAGTAAATAAAACGAGAGTTTCTGTTCACTTTTCAGTGAAAATACTGAGCCATTAAATGTCAAATGCCATTCACCATCTTTCATTACCTTACTCACTAGAGCCCACTACTTGCAAGTTTCTTAGCTCTAATTGTGACAGCACTGTTTTAGAGGTGTTAAAAATGCTAAAAGTGCTGGGTGAATGAATAAAACAAGTAAAAAAAAAGGGCATTGTTTCAGAGAATAATGAAATCATTAGCATTTTTTTCACCATTATTGCTTAACAATCTGACAATTTGGTCTTATACATCCATACATTATATTCTTGTCATATTTTTTAAAAGTGACACAGTCTGAGGCCAGCTAAAAACCAAATCCTGTCAAAGACTGAAGCGGGGTTAACAGCTGGAAAGCATAATTGATCTTTACTGCAGCTGATAGAGTCTCACACATCAGTGCCGAAACAGACATTTCCAAACCACAGTGCAGTTGGATAAGAATCTTCTCATCTGAGGTACAAGCACAGAGATTACAGCTGGCAGCAGTAGGAAAGAGATCCTTCTGTCAGAGAGCAAAGTGACTTTCTGAAGGAATGGGAACCCTATGCTAATGCCTGCAGAGATTACAGGACCAGTAGGAATAGTTACGATCATTGTTTAATCTTCTGAATATAATAAGCTTTTCTCTCTTGTAACTTGCCCTTATCCATTCAGTATTTGAACACAATCATCCAGTGTGCAGTGGTAGATGATGGGCAAATGGCACCAACCCAGAATGATGAAGCAGCACAAATCCAGTTTCACTCTGCAATAAGCATACAAAATACACCTCTAGCAGTGCATCAATGTTGCTATTACTTCTTCTGGTAGGATTTGAATGAGAATTCAAAACACCCACCACACATTATTTATCAGCCTTATTTCATGGTCTCCTGAGAGCAGGCTTTACTGCAGATTCATATTTGGGGTGTCTGATCTGCTTCTGAAAAAGATGCACACGTTTTTCCTCCCCACAGTGCCGGTATTTATCTCTGCCAGTTATTCCAAGATGTCATTAACACTTAGAAATCATATAATTGAAGACTAGAAATGTATATAGACCTTAGGAAATTGCTGGTGTGAAATGTTTCATCTTCACTGACTCCAAATGTGCATGGCCCACGAGAAAGCAAAATTAAAGTGCTGGCATGCAAATGCACAAGAGACTTGTAAAGCACAACTTCTGCCTGACTCTTTTGAGGGAAAGTCAGTGCCCTGCATGTGGCCAGGTGACTGCTGAGCACACTCTGTAGCAATCTAACCACATTGTCCTGCCTTCTACACTCAGTCTTGGGCAGGGATCAAGATGTTCAAAAAACAAAACATCAATACCATCACCATGACACCAGGACACGTGGCTGCTTCTTATGTCCATGGCTCAGCACAGTGTCTGCAGCAACAGCGAGACATTCCATGTAGCTGGTAAAGTGTTTAACCTAAAACAAAATTGCAATTTAAAAAAAGAAATATTTCCCAAGTCTAATATGACCAGCTATCTCAAAATTGAGCCCTGATATTAAAACTGAGCCCTGATATTATTTGCTTCCTCAGAAATAGTTGTCCTAAAGTTCCCAAGGGCCACAAAGGCAGTGCAGGTAGCCAAAAGATGAATAAAAACAGGGGCTTTGCTTGTTGAATGAGAACTCCCAGCAGAAATATTTTGTGTAGGAATCAATAAAACAAGTACAAGTTATTTTGCTCAAACCCTACTGAAAATTTTATTTTTAAAGACAAAAGTAACATATATGCATTTTTATTTCTGCCAACAGCAGAGTTAAGTCCTACAGAAAGAACGTGTTTGCTATTACTAATAATACACAGCACATGAAAGGCATTTACTGAGAGGACACTTCGTGCCAGTCAGAGAGGTGAACCTCTGACGGGTTTCTGAGCTAAACAAATAACGTACCAAAAAAAGTTTAAAAGGTCTTTTGATTAAGTTTTGAATGAACAGGCAGTCTCCACACTTTTCACAGCCACACATTTATCACATAGATTAGAACAGATGTGCTCTAAGATGGTTCTGTATTGATATAATATCTGCCACAAGGAACAGACCAGAATCAGGTCCTCTATCTTGTAAACTGTGTGACAATCACATGTTTATATTCGTTTCACATCTCAAATGGCAACATTTCTATACAACTTGCTTTCAGACACAAAATGTTCAGTGAACTCCCAGATCCCATCTTCTTTCTCTAATAGTGAGGCAGTTTTGATGTGCCCTTCTGCTAACAAAGGGTTAAAACCTTTCCTTATGTTCCTAGAGGGTTGTAAAAGAAACTGCTGAAGCTGATCAATGACCACTGTTAAGACCTGGAAACCAATTATAAACCTGAAATTTGTGATGAACAAAGCTCTGAAACACTAGGATGAAAACTACTGAATTAGTCTAGTTCATTAAAATCATTAATAGTCATGAAATGAAAACCACCAGAGTCTAAAAAGGCTTAATGCCCTATCCATATTAATTAGATGGGAGCAAATCTGAAGTGAAAAGCAGCACATGCTTTGTAGAATTAGCAATTGCTCTCTACAGACTACACAGATCTCTATTAAAATTCAGTTTAATTAAAATTGATCACGTTAAGAAACTGATGTGGTTAATTAACTGAATTCCTGAACTTCTTTTCATACATTTCACAAATGCATTGTACACTGTTTTCCTGGGTGACAGCTTATGTTGCAGTGAAAATCTTGATTTCACAGGTTAATGCTGCATGTTTCATGAGGCCTAAAGTTCCTGTGTACCAGCCAGGAAACCCTGACAGCACAGAGAAAATGACAGGCCTTAGAAACTTCCAAAATCTACCACCAGAAAGCCTGGCTGGAGCTTTAAACAGTTTCTTCTTTAGAAAAGTGTGGAAGTCTGGGCATATATGAGGAAACATCCCAAAAGCTGTGGTCTCCTAAGGTCTCTCATTCAAACTACACAAATTTTACAGGAAAGCTACCAACAGACCAACACAGAGATATGCAAGTATCAGCACAGACTGATATAAACAGCCAAAGGCCCTGCTCCATGCAGTTAATGAACACAAACATGCAGACTGCAAGCATTTCAGCTTTTAAAGCACATTGTCTCCATGTGTCTCACCAGCATCCATGAAGAAATAGGGCTTAATGAAGGGTTTAAGCCACAAGATGCCCAGGAACACAGAGCTGGCTGAAGCTGCAGTGGTTATGTTCTGCACAGAGACTCCCAGGGCAACCCAGTACCTCCAAAAATCTGCAGGACCATTCTCCAAACAATGAGGCAACCATTTCTAATTAACAGCAAACTTGGCAGTGCTGGGTTAATCATGGCACTCAATGATCTTCAGGGTCTTTTTCAACCTAAATTATTCTATGATAAAGCACTAGTGCCCTACCAGCTCCAGGAGAAAGACTGAATTGTATCTCCTTAAGATTCATTTTTATCGTACTGTTTTAAACTATAAGGCACTGTGAAGTGCACCCTCCTTTTGTTGGTAGGACAACTTCAGAATTTTCCATGTCCTGTTCATGGACATGGTTTAGTCTATGGAAGCAGCTTGGTTATGAAGTAATGCTGCAAACAATTCTCATCCTTTCACAGAATCACTTCTTACAAAATATCAGCAAATGGTCCAGCGCCTGCCCCTTACATCATGCTGTAAAAGAGGACATCACTGAGGCTGCTGTTTGAAAGGAAGTGGATGGATGGATGACCCTCTCCCTGATACAGCACAGAGAATCATCCCACAGCATCAAGATTAACCTCTGAACTACCAACCAAGTGGCTTCCCAAACTTTCAGGGAGCAGAGTGACACATGGATTCTCAAAGACTGATAAGCAACAGACACAGCCCAGCAGACAGCTCAGAGATAAAACCCAAACTTTTAGAATAAGTAGTGTGGTCAGACAACTACTGAAGGGGTGTGGATTTAAGGTCTGAAAATGGCACAAAGTTTAAATGGAGGCTAAAATAATTACCCAGGAATTTTAATACAATAAATATATGACAAAGAACAGAGTTTTATGTATAAATTTTACATGCCTTTTATTTAAATTCAAATCTATATGAATAACATCACTGAATTTGGTATAACTGCATCTCATTCCTCATTACTTCCGACCGCAATGTAAATGCTAAAGTGGTATTTTCTTCTCTGAATTCATTTTGCTAAAATAAAGTGCATCTGACTAGGATATAAGATACACGACTGACTCTTAATTCCCACGTGGCCAAACCCTTGTTAATGTCTTGGCCTGTTTCAGTAAAATGATCATGGTTCAAGTAATGTAAAACACATGCATTCAATCATTTTCCTTTTCCCTAAAGGCAAATACTTTCTTATCATGGTAAAACAGGAGTCGTGTGCTGATGCATCGGAGAGCCAAAGTTCTTTTAAGCCTCATCAGGAAACTGAACACTTACTGCAACCTATTGTTTGGAGCTGCAGAATGAAACAAAAGCATAATGCAAACAAACACAGGAGGTTCAGTCAGCATTATCTAGTATTGCATAAGCAGCTGCCTTAGAAAATGAGCAAAAACCCAAAATCAAATAGAAAAATTTAACTTCAGAAAAAAAATCTATTCATATTTAAATCAGGATTTCTTAGTTAATAGTTAAAATACAACCAATTGAAATGACATGCTCATAATATGCTTGCCTTGGAAGAGGGGTTGTTTCTCCCAAGTAACCACAAAGACATCAAGGCCTTAACACAGGAGGTGTGCACTCTCTACTTGTGCAGCATCTTTTGTAATCCTCTTTTTGTAACAAAAAGGGAATATTCATACTTGGAAAAACTGAATGACAGTACAACTGGATGAAACAGAATAACAGAAACTACATAGTAATTAAAGCAGGTTCTTTATTGGTTAAAAAAGAAAAATCTTAGAACAAGATTTTGTAATTGTACATTGTCCTACTCAGGTTTCTTACAAATTCCTGTATTGGAGCTTCTGTTTCTCAGAGCAGCTTGAAATTTTCCTGGGCTACTATGTTGAACCACATCTCTTCCCCAAGAAACAGCAGAATAAATGGGAATTGTCCCTATCAAAGTAAAAGTCAGGCAAGCTGACTGGAGCCGTGACAGTTGACAGAAAGGGAACCAGAAACATATGAGGATTAAATCCATCCATTAGGAATGGGGTCAGACCCCAAGCCCTGAATGACTTCCCAGGTGCTCACTGCCAAAGGTTCAGTGTTCTCTGAGCCATCCTAGCCCCAACCTCTCTAATACTCTGCTCCCTGAACCTGCAACTCCACAAGCTCCCAGTATGCCATGGCTCCTCAGGCACACACAAGTAACACACTCTGTATTTCGAAAGGGCAATGAGGAAGACCTCCCCCATCCATCCATGCATCCATCCTTTGCCCATCACATCTTTCCTAGGAAAGCTGATCTCCAAAAGAAGATGATCCAGGTACATAAAGGGTCAACTCTCCACTGGTCTCCAACCAACTTCCTTTTCTTGCTGCTGACATGGCTTAAACACAAGCATTAAATCCATTTCAGCAGTGGATGACACAATCTGTCATTAGTCTAGAATGAAAGGTGTCATTGAGCAACAACAGGGAGCAACCTTCCTTAGTAATTAAAATAGGATTCAAAAATCAGATCATACTTTCCAGTACCTGAAGCCCCATAAATGAAGATTTACAGTTTATTTGTCCCATTTTAGCACTTCCTTATCCTACAAGTACTTTTCTGGCAGAAGAATCATCACAGTACACGAGGAACAGGACTCATGAAACAATTCCATGCCATGAACAGGCACATCATTTTAAGTCAGACCTCATAATAAGTACTTATGAAGGAAATTATACTCCACAAAACTGAATGACACTTAACACAGAACACAAATCTTCATCTGTTTTATAACCACACACAGCTATTACAAATCTATTTCTTTCTCCCACTTATATGTAAAACCAACAAAAAAGAACAGAGAAACCCCTTAACTTGCCACTGTGTAACATAATACACAGCAGCCCAGTTTAAACCAACTAGAAAGACAAAAGACCCATACTAAAATCCACATAAAATTCTTTCACAGCTAAAAGTCAAAAACTTCAGAAGATGTTTACCAAAAGACTAGTCTAAAATCATTAATAGCAAAGTATTATACTCCTTTATGTTGTCAACATCAGTTAATTATGCTATATTACTTTTGCATTCCTCATACACAAAGTATGTAAATTCAACAATTCCTCCTCTGGGCTTCCAAATACCTCTTGGGCCTATTCCCTGCAGTAGTAGGTACAGAATGCAGACTTTGTCTGGGCTCAGCGTAGAGGATGATGTAAATCATTTAAACGAACATGTGGAAAATGGAGGCACTGCCAAAAAATGTTACTGCTGGACTTCATTTCCAAAGTCTGCCTGAGTACATTAAAGGGAAAACGCAGAGAGAAATTCTCACACTGACTTTGGAAAAAAGTCAGGCAACATCAATTCTCTGTATAGAAGAAATAAAGCTACACTAGGGTACAGTTTAGTCTAGTATCTTGTCAACTTGTTAGCATAAAATCAATGAATGTATAGAATTTGTGTGTCTCATGCCTTCCTATGCACAGATTTAAAAACTGCATGGAATACTAGAGATTGTTTAATTTCTTGATGAATTACTAAGCAGACAAGGTTATGTAACAGCTGCAGTCAAAATGTGGAGCTGATAGGTACTTTTCCCTAGATTCTATTTATTCATTTTATTTCCATAATGATTATATAATTTACATAATCATTATAATTCACATAATGAGTATTTGTATTCATGGGTACCTAAAAGAAATGCTGAGTTCATACACTGAACATTGACTACTTTCTGAAAGTTCAGGCTCATGAGGATATTTCAAGGGAATGTTTACCTTGACTGACTTCTTCAACCTTGATAAAATTCTCATCAGTTTCTGCAGAAGGCAAGACGGACACTGCACTCAAAGTGCTTCATTAAAAACATCAGAAGGCTCCAAGCATCAGCACCTTGTTGTTCAAAAGTCTCCCATAACTTTTCTCTGTAGCCTCCCAAGGGCAGCTCCACACAGCTCTGGCTCTTTCTCTCTTCTCCAGTTCTGTCCAGCTCCTTCCTGTCCCTGTCACGGCCACCTAACCCTGACTGTTCTATGGATGGCTTCTTATGCTGTCTGTCCCTTTGCACAACCTCCTGTTCCTTCCTCCTCACAGCAGGGCCAGCAGACTCCAACTAACACCCTCCTAGCTCACTCACTCTATCACATCCATAGCTGGGAGGGTTCCTACTCTTGGATAATTAACACAGCTGCAATACAATAAGGGCAAAATTGTCTTCAGCACCATCTCCATCTGTCTCCCCACAAGTTTCTGACAGACTTGTTGTCATCTGTCTTTTGTCAACTTCCTTATTGTGACCTTTTATCCTACAAAAAGCATCAAAATTTAAAACAAAGTGTTTAAAATGGAAACAACCAAACTAAAATTTCAGGAAAAGAAATTAATAATTGGATTTTATATATGAAAGTCTCCTACGCTATACAATTGCTTTTGAATGAAAAACTTCTGTTCTTCTTGCAGTTTGGGAAGGTAATGTTTTCTGTGGATGAATGAAGTACATAGATGCTTCATGCTAATTATGTACCTTCCCATAAGTAGAATTGTCTTACTTGGTAAACACATTAAAGTTCATTACTGGTAAAATATTCCTACAGTCAGATTACAATCTTCATCTTGCTGCTGAACTGAGAGGAAAATGTTAAAAAAATTACAAGTTAAAGAACCTAGAATGATATGGAGCATGCTGGACAGGAAGGAGGATGATACACATGAGGAGCCCACCCTCAGTAAGTTACAGTTTATCATATCACACCTGAGCCCCTGTTTCAGTCATCTGTTCTTCTGCTGTGCATGGAGCAAGCTTTGAAGCAAACTCTTGCATTAATTTTACATGAAAACACCATCTGGCCCTAAACAACTATCTGGGCTATGGATCTGTTTGAGCCTAGATATGGTCAACATGATATTGAAAGGTCAAAGACAGGTATAATTATATGCCTTAGTACTTAGAGGCCATAGTCATTGGAGCATGAACATAATCACTCAAGCCAAACAAGACTCATTTATAATTTTAATTATCAGTGAATCAGACATCTCTTGAAGAGTTATCCATGTAAAAGAACTATATGACTGTTGCTCAAAATAGCTGTCTTGTCTCTAAATAACCCCTTGAGACACCCCCAATAATTCTCTGCTGATATATTTAGAATCCATCCATCTTCTCAACCACTGCATGTTAACATATTTGGAGTATTGTATAATTGCACACAAAAAACTGCGCCTTGTGTTCCAACAGTATGGTCTGTTACAATGGAGTTATCAAAAATCCAGAATTCCAAACCTGAGATATATCAAACTAAAGCTGACCATACAATGCCGTTTACTCCCTTGTGTGGAATGATGCAACATGTACAAAACAGACTGCAATTATATTTTAGCAAGTCTCTTGCCTCGTTGACTGTATATGGTAGTGTCCTTTGGGTGGTGGGAAATGAGCTGTAACTAAAGGAACACCCACTCTGGCTGCTGGGAAAAAAAAAAAA
>WEIU01011323.1:75851-91725 GCA_013389925.1 Aegithalos caudatus | reverse complement strand
AAAAAAAAAAAAAAAAAAAAAAATCTTTGGCACACACAACCGTACTTTAGTTTTATTCTTATGGCTGATGTACTATTACTTTTACATCCTAAATTTTTTTTTTCACTTTCTTCATTGGGAAAAAAAATCTACATTTATGTTCCCTCCTTTTATTCTTGCTCTAGGCTTATGTCAAAGTTTGTGATTAACTATCTTAGCAAACAAATATAACATGACTTTCTAGACAAAACTTGTCATTGCTAGGGCTGCACTGTGCCTTAGTATTTTTAAATAACTGCCTGTTAGCCTGTTCCAAGGAAAATAGGATCCATTTACTCCTCTGAAGTCTACTTCTGCTAACTTCCTTAATTATTTGACATGAAGATAGAGAGCTGTTATTTAACACTTCTTCCAGTCACAGGAAAATATCACACCATTTGTGCACTCATTATGGCTCTTAACTTCAGACTCATTTGAAAGCTTTAACTCTACAGGTGGGATTTTCAAAGCTGCCTCTAAGTCATTAATTTCTAATTGGACACCGCAACCCCCTAGGCAAGCTTTAAAAATCTCATCCTAAATAATCAATATTCTACTCCTTAATAACCTGATCTGCAAAAGAGTTGACAGGACAAAACATTTAGCTACTAAGGGAGACTGCTGTGATCATGGCAGGAAAAATAATAGATTGAATATCCTCATCCTGCTGGTAGGATTATTTCCTACTCCCCAAAAGGTGTGAAAGGGGCCAGACTGACAAAGGACAGAGAAGGAGAGGAAATCCTCAGGAAAAAAAAACAAAACAAAACAAAAAAAACCCACCCTTTTTGAATCAGAGCATCATAAATATCAGGAAAACAACAGATTCAACAGTGCTTGGGTGTATATTCAGGATAAGTCCAAAACAATATGATCATATGGCAACCCCCCCACCAACAGTTTAAAAGGATAACAAAATGCTGTATAATGCCACAAAGCAATGCATATGATAAAAAGAAAACTAAATAATTAAGGTATCATTACAAATCTAACCCCACATTTTTGAAATACATAAGATGGAGATTTAAAATAAAAAAAAAAAAATCAGATCTTGCAGGCTTGACTTATAGTTAAATTATGAAATAAGATCTCATTCAGGGTATACATCAGCCTGAGTGACCTAATGAAAATGAGAGAACTAATTATATTAAATCTGAGGCAACAGCAGGAAAAAAAAAGTCAGAGAAACGTTTGGGAATATTTCACCAATTCAAGACTGTAAATAATTTGAAACATACTCTCCAAATACATCAGAAAGGGGGAGAAGGTAATCTAATATAGACCATCCCTAGTCTAATTAGCAGGCTTTTGAAGAACTGCATTTTCTCAGAGGGAAGAAAAATAACCCTCCCAAAACCCACACATTAAAAATTTTAATTATTATTTTCTCTGAGTTTCCTACATTCTATAACAGTTACAGAACTGGCTAATAATTACTTTGTGGAGTCCTTCCAAAATAAAATACCCTTAGCCACCATGCAGCAGAAAAAGGATTCCATCTGGTTTTACATACTGTATTTAAAAACACCCCAAATTTTTACATATTGACATCCAGGTAATTCAGCGCAATCAGAACACAGCTCTTTCCCTTAATGGTTCTCTAAAACCTCCTTTACCTCTGCCTTAATTTTTGCACAAGTTACCCGATGACATGGTTTATGCATGCAAAACCACAATAATAATTGTATATCTTTCAGCTATTTTGTTTTTTAATCAGCCTCTTTTTTTTTTTGTCATTAGGTGCATGAAAAACAACCAAGATTTTAGTACAGCATCTGTCAAGGAAATTCGAGTTTCCTTACTTTGATAACTTCACATCTGACTCTTCATATAATTGTGAAGTACCTATTTCATATTTGGTCTGACCTGAACTGGTAATCTGAAATATTTTAAAATATTCTGTTACTAATACTGCTCTGTAAATCAGCAGATAATGTCTGGAGAGATGCAGTGTTATGAATTTCAGATATTTCAAAATATTTTAAATAGATCTTTTTATTTTGAGCATAACTAGGAGATGCACTTCTCACTGTTTTATGTTATATAATCACTGGGTATGTAAAATTTGAGGAAAGTCACAAGAAATTTTGCATAACGAAGAAGCTCAGCTTTTTAGTGCAGAGGCAGTGTGGACTGAGCAGGTGGAGGTTGTGTTCCTGAGTAAGATCAGCATCAAGATTTTAATGTGCCTGATTCTCTTTAAGACTTTACCCAGTCCTAGCTCAGACTCAATTAATTCTGCATTCTCCAGATTTCTAGCTGTGGCAACACATTAATGGTGAGATTGATGATATTGGGACATTCTTTGAATTTCTCCCTCTCACAAAATACCTTAATGAAGCTCTTCTTTCTAGTATGTCAATACTAGTGACTTTGCTGCCATTTCTCTAAAGAGGTATTGCTGCTATAACACAAATAAAACTCTAGAGCTGCATCAAAGACCAGCAATTGTTTTTTAATAATCCCTGCTGTTGAAACCAGGATATCAAAATATTAGAAATCAATTCTTCAGACTAATTACACACACAGTTGAAAACCTAAATTTCATTTGAAGGAACTAACACACTGGGCTTTCAAAAGGTGAGCAACACTGGATACCATCTGACCAGTAACTTCCCTTTCCTATTTTGAGACTGCAGTTTGGAGTTGTACTCAAAAGGGCTCTGCAGCAATCCTGAGCAGACATTCACCATACATCCAGGAGTGAGCAATTCACCTAACAATCAGCCTGTGCAGGGGAAATTGATTTATGCAGTTAATGATAAAACATGCTATGCTGGAGTTTACTTTAACCCCCTACTTCATTCATTTTATATGAAATGGCTGCAGCCACTGGAGAGACAGTGCCAGTTTCCCTACACAGGACAGTACCAATGCTTCACAACTGCTTGTGCTGCGTTCTGCATTAAGAAATCCTTTGTGTTTTCTACATCATCCTCAGTGGCTGGAACACAAGAGGAAAGAAAGAGACTCCACCTTTTGCATCGGCAACAACACAGGCAAAGCCTTGACACCTTTTCTGCTGCCACTGATGTTCATACACAGAGGTACAAGGATCCAAAAAAAACCAGAGTCCTCAGAAGAGCACAGATCTGCTTCTTTGTCCCAGTCATTTCCCCCCCACGCTGTGCTGAATCACCCCAAGCAGTTCCTATGTGAATGTGTACAATTTTCCACAGAGATAAATAGGCAATTGAAATGTAAAAGCCCATGACCGTTCACTTTCTATATACAAAATGCTGTAATCTTGTAATCAATATGCTATTTAACACAAAGCCAGCGCAGCCCCGGGGGGAGGGGGAGCTCTGCTGGGAATATGTAGTTTGGGTGGTAAGGTTTGATGCTGTCTTTCTGGTTCATGGAAACAAACAGGACCTAAACATTACATCTCAACAATGCTATCTGATGTTCACAGTGCCTCGGATTCATCAAAAACAACAAGAGAAAACAACAGTAAGCCAGCCCGTGAAAACAGAGCATACCTGTTGGTTCAGGCATCCACATCATAGAGGTGAGAGGGAGTTCCCTGCCACATGTCACAGGGGATTTTAGAAACTCATGGCCAGCTGGGGGAGGCTGAGAAACTAAAAAAAAAAAAAACAAAAAAAAAAACAACAAACAACCAAACCCCCAAACCAAACACATGCAGCATTTTTTTTGGCAGAATTAGAAACATTGGCACATTTTTAATAGTTTCTTTTATGAAGGTGTTGTTATGTAGGAATGACATTTACAGATTATCACACTTTAAGAGAACTCAGAGAAGCAGCAGCACTGGTTTACAGAGACTATTTCAAACCTAATGAAATTACTAATCCATTCTTTTACTCTGATGTTCTACTAGCAAATATAACTTTTGAACAAAAGCATCAGATACTACAATTTCTTTGGATTTAATTAGACAATAAGGAATAAAAAGCCAGCTAGATAAAACTAGAAACAGTTAAAGTAATTTGAAATCATTAAACTATTTCTAGATGTGTATTTAAGTAAACTGCTGCCTTGTCCTTTCTGACCGCTGGTGGAGACAGAATAGTGAATTACACAGATAAGAGCTGAATAATAACTGACTAGACGCAGGGTATTAAACACAGAAATTGTCTCGTGAAATAGGAGGATTGTTATCTTGGTTTTAGTTTGTATTTTTATTTGTATTTAGGAAAACAGTGTGATAATTACAGCTGATCATAATTTGAGATAAGTGGCAAAAGCATATGAAAGTACAAAATTTGAAGAAACTATATAAATGAGAAATACATGCAAACAAAATATAAATCAAAGCATGTAGAGAAGAAAAAAATCACTCAAGCTGTCAAAAAAAGAGTATTTCCCTGTGAGATGCTCCAAATCCTATTAAGCAAAGTTCAACTTTCTTGTTATTTGCCACCTCACCCTCTGCTGAAAGCTGCAGAGGCACATGCAGGTGATGTGTCCATTCTTCAGTTTCCAGTTCAGAGGCAGGCACATTATAATATAAACCTCTATTGATTTCAGTTCACTTTAATACCCTGGACTGTGAACTGTGGTGGTGGTGGACTCCAATTCATAATCCCTGTCATATTTATTTTCCACAGCTAAATCCACAGGGGTTGTGAATAAGAGAACTTAGAAATCATTTCAAAGGGAGATATGATCCAAACAGGCGAGTACAGTTTGAGGATATATACACTGAATCAGAGGGTAAATTACTAACTAGCTCTGCTCCTAAGAGGGACAGTTTAATTGAATGGACACCATGAACCAGGAGCTCAGACATACCCTGTTATGAAAGCACTGCCTGTGTGTCACAAGGAAAAAGAAGTCGTGGCAGAGCTCCTCCCATGTTCTGGACACTGCAGTGCAACACAGCAGCTCTTCAGGGAACAATTCCTCCATGGCTCTTTCCTCACCCTCAAAAGTATCTCCCCAAAAGAAGTGAGTCCAAATACTTTATCAACCCAGTCCTGTGAACAGCCTCCCATAGATGTGCTGCAGTCTCTGGCTGGGCACCAGTAGTGCTGCTCAAAGGTCTGTGACACCAAGCATTGCACACAGGCTGTGGGGTCCTTGACACTTTGCTTTTTTGTGCTTTTCCTTCTCAAGCCTACATCTCTTTAGATCATAACCTTGTATGGACTCCCACCCTCCAAACTATAGTTCCTTCACTAAAGCTAAGGATTTAAATCTGTAGAAGCCTTCTTTTTCTAAAATTAATCATGTCACAGGTATATTCTTTGTCTCCACCAATAAAACTCCACAGTCACGATATCTAGTCTAGTGGCAGTTATTTATTTATTGATGCATTCAATACAAGATTAATTATACCTCAAGTCACTAGAAAAATAACTAGGAGTCAAGAAAAAAAAAAGAATAAGAACATCAGATTAACTACAAAAAAAATTCCCTCTATACATGAAATAAAGATGTCACATCTTCAGTTTTTAACTTTTCTAAAGGATTGGGCAGAGGCCTCTAACACATGGTCCACAAGTAAAGCTCTGACGGACAAAAAAAGTTAACGATTTAGCAGCAAGTTCCTGATTTTCCATCAGCAAGTCTTATTATTAGCCAAACCAGTAACAGCAGCCAGACTCTGCTGCCTATTGATACCCAGAAATACCTCCCCAGCATTACATGACTAACTAGAGTATATCTCATCCCCATAGCTAGAATACTTCTGTAATTTAAGAAAACAAATCAAAACCCAAATAATGGGATTCAATCAAAATGAGATAATAAACAACCAGAACCCTATTTTCATTGCATTTACTTTTGCGACATTTTACAGTCTGCACTTTGGCAGGCAAGTTCTGTTGTCATATACACAGAAATAGTTGTAAGAAATAAACATGTCCAAGCCCTTCCTGCAGGTCATTATAATGTGTACAAGTTTTGAGAATGCAAGCTGTAGTCCACATATACATAGCGGAATCCCAGGGACCCGCCCAATTCATAGCCCTGGGGAACTTGGCAGTTCACAGGGGCAATATCAGAAGATGAGATATTTACAGTGACAAACTGGCACCACTGAGGCAAATACTAATGAAGCAATGTCAGAAAAGAGCCCACAGGGCTCAGGAGCTTCTACAGGTATTTTAAGAGAAACTTATGATCTCTGGTATCAAAAGCCACAGGAAGATCAGTAAGAATTAAAATTGACAATGTGCCAGAATCCACCTACTATGAAACAGAAGGTCACTACAAATCCTCATTAAAGCTGTCTCTCTGCTTTGGCCTGATTGAAATTTTTCAAACAGTTTATTATTACCATGAAGGTAAGGGCTGAAGCTGCCCTACCACAACCTTTTTCCAGGACCTTTGCTAGAAAGGTAGATTTGAAACAAGGTGGAAAACTGAGAAATTGCCTGAGCACAGCAAAAGGCTGCTTAATCAACTGCTCCAATTTCCAGCAAAGACGAAATTCTTCAAGATGCCAAAGAGGTGTTAATGATAGATATTATAAAAGGGAGCTGCTACAGTATATCTTCCAAGGACTGCTACAAAAGCCTTGCTGGCAAAAGATCAAGAAAACAGCTTGCAAGTGCAAGATGATATCTATAATAAAAGTACAATGTGACAGGTTTAAAATCCATAAGCTATGCTGAAGTACATAGTTCAGAATCCCAATGACCCAGCTGGAACTGAAGTTATTGAGAGCCTTGGCATTTAACCACCACAGAAAAAGGAAAGACCCCAAAGCCTTCTCTCATCTTCTCACATCTCTCTGCTAGTAGACCTTATGCCAGGAAGTGTAGAGCCCACATTGCTCCTATGTAACCCACTTAGAAAACACTTGGAAAACTTCAGCAGGTGTTAATCATGAAGAATGCTCAACAATAGAAGAACAGCAGCATTGGGTAACACAAAATAAAACCCCCAAGCCCACCACAGCTCCTCGAAACAGTGTGACAAGCCGAGCAGCTGAGCATGTAGTGGCAATGATGGTCTCCCAGGAGCTTCCTGCGCTCTGAGGCAGTACCTCAGCAGGCAGCGAGGCCATGCACTCAGAGGTGTACAGCGAGGTCCGCCTAGCTCAGTTCCTCTGTCTCTTCACTTATGGTGCTTTGGTTCCTTTTGCTCACCACATTCATTGCAGTCCTCCCTGTCCCATGCACATCTACTCAACTAAAGAGCCACAAGGAAAATCTGGGAACGTCACCTGGTTTTTTCAGGACCAGCAGAAGTATCACCATACCCCCAAAGTCAAACCAAACCACAAAATCTCCCAACAACCCAAACCTCTTCCCCACAAACCCCAAGGATGATAAAGGAGCAGCATTTCAGTGTCACCCTAAGTCTGAGAAGGATCACCATTTGTTCATATCTTTGGCAATCTCACTTCTTTTATGCTCAACAAGCATTTCAACGGAACAAAGTTTAACTTTGATCCTACTAAACATTTTCTTTCAGCAATGGATGGCACCATTATTAAACATCTGGAATAAGCAAAAGGACTGTATGGAAACAGAACCCTGAAGGAAAGCTATTGGGAAAGGAGTACACAGTCATACTCAGGTCCTAAGATATGAGCTGGTGAGAGTGCTGTGTACTCTTGAAAGGAGAAATGCTGGTGTCTGGAAGAGATGGTGTGACCATGAATGTTGTTGAAGGAACAAGCAGATGTCTGAAGAGTTGGAGTGAAGGGAAGGAGATGCATTAGTATTTCATACATAGATGAAGTTCAGCAATCAGGAAATTCACTAACAAAATGAGGTTGAGGTCTTTTGTGAGATTGCTACTGAATGGACAACAAGGGAACCAGCAGTAGAACAGGTCATCAGTGACATATGATGAGGAAATGCTGAAAAGCAAATAACTGAAAAAAACCAGCCAATACTTCAGATATTGGATATCTCCAATGTTAAAAGAAATGGATAAATTCTGGGCTAAATCTCTGCCCTAACACACCATCCTCTTTACAACAGCAACTGGTGCCAAAGCCTCTGACAGCATCTAAAAAATCCCCTAGCAAAAAATTGTGATTTTTGGAAACGCTTTTTGTCTGCTGCTCATGCCCTTCTCTGACTCTGTGTGCACTTCTACCACCTCTGTCCTCAACCCAGCCAATGGCATAATTTATACAAAACATCCACTTCTTATACAAAATATCCACTTTTTTCTCTCTCTCCTGAAACCTCCACCAGCCTCTCATTTACCTTCATAGCAACAAGCAGCAGCTGTTTGACTGTCACACTAAAAAGTAACATTAAATAATTTTCTCTGAAAATTTAAAACATCCTGCATCTACCTTACTTGTATCAATACCATAACCTTCTCAGCTAAAGGAAGAGAGGATAAAAAGTAACAGGTTTTTTTTTTGCTGTAAAGAAGTAGTGAGGTCAGACCTGAGTATTTCATACCAGTTTTGTCTTTGTTTTATACAGATGTAAGGAAATAAGGACTTCATTATTTTATCCAAAGCAAAACACAGGTCAGTACCATTCCTGACAATATCACCTGTTTGTCCTCCAACAGCTGTTTATTTGTTTCCTATTTACTATAAACAACGATCAGGGCTCTCCTCTTGAGCTCCATCTCTGTTTTTGCTGTACTACTTAGATGTCTCAAAACTGTTTTCACATTTGGGCTCCTGCAGGTGATAATCTAATACTGCACTATAATAAATGCATTAATATAAACTTTAAACACCTTCTTTTAACCTCGCTTTCCTCAGACTTGAGCCAAGCAAAATACAGGACTGCATTGCATGTGTGCTGAACATGGTGATGAGAGGTATGACTGGCACACAAATCACACAGTAGGCACACTGTGAGCTCATTTTTTTTTCTGAGATGGAGATGTAGTTCCCTGGTCTGGCACACAGAAATGTGAAACTTTGCAACACAGTTATAAAATCCATCACAGCTCTCACACAGAGCCAGGTCTATATTTCAGTTCTGCTGGACTGAACATGTGGAATATATGGATATCACAATCTAGCTAAGGGGAAAAAATCAGATGGATATCTTCAAATTCTCGCTGTGAGAATATAAAGTGTGTAAAATGCAGTTTCTCTGCCTGTGTTTTCAGTTCAACTTCTCTGTGTTTGACTACAGGTTATCATGATGAATGATATTTTCTTTTGAATTCATTCATTCACTAGGAATCTTTGGCAAAAGGGTAGTCTAAAGTCTTTGTATGATGATGTTCAAAGTTCCTTAAAGTTTTGTCTGCAGAAGCTGAGCACTTATATAATGAAAAACACAGGAGGACAGAGAATTACTTAATTCCACAGCTTTGTCACAAGAAATAAATCTGCTGGAACCCTGCAGTTTTACAATACATGATCCTCTTAAAGCATGATCTATTGGTTAGATGTCTACATACAAACCAACTGATAGTGCCTGATATTGTTTCCCCTAAGAATTATGTCTGAAGCTTTTCTAGGAATATGGTTCACATAATTACCCTTTTGCAGGCATGCAAGAATTCCCACAAAAACCAATAAATCAGCAATACCTGTGCATACAAAATGTATTTCACACCTCCACATTTTCAAGCTGAGAGAAAAGCTCAGAGTTTCCACCTGTTTTTCACAGCAGTAGGAAGCCCTGGTCACCTGAGACATCCTATGGGGCTCCAGATGCAAACCATGATGTGGTGACTCAGCAGCCAGGCACTCCCCCAGCCCCAGGTCAGTGTCCTGGGGCACAGAGCTAACTGAGCACGGAGTCACCTTCTGCCAGGGAATGGAGCAGGAATGTGACTGCCAACAGAATGCAGCAGAAATGGTGGAGATGAACCCTCCAGTGCCTGGCTGTGCCTTTGGGGTGAGGATTAAACCGATTGGCAACTTGGGAACACAATTTCATGTTCTTCCAGGCAGCTTCCAATAAGTGCCATGATCCCACTCTCAGCTTCTTGCATAGATCAAACAGGAGAAAGGAACAAATACAGAAGAGCAGGAACTAAGATTCACCATTCTCCTCACTTCTGACCCAAACAGGAAACAAGCTACCACCTTAATCTTGCCAACAGCATGTATTTACAGGCTGGTCCACAGAGGAAAACATTTCTCCTTCCCCTTCAAAAAACCTCCTGTTTGGGAGATAAGGAGCAGAAAAGATATTAGCATCTCATTATTTATGCAAACAGAAGGCATTCGGGTGTCTGGATTAAGAGACAATGCAAGAAAGCATTTGGATAGAATCGTAGAATCCCTCATGTTGGAAAAGACCTTTAAGATCATCAAGAGAAACCATCAACCCAGTACCACCACCCTGTTCACCATTAAACCATGCTCTCAGGTGACATACCTACATTATTTTTTAACACCTCCAGGAATGGTGACTCCTCCACTTCCGTGGGAAGTCTATTCCAATATTTTACATCCATTTATGTGAAGAAACTTTTCCTACTACCCAATCTAATCCTCCCCAGGTTACAACTTGAGGCCATCTCTTCTCATCCTGTCACTTGTTACCTGTGAGAAGAGACCAACACCCACATCATCACAACCTCCTTTTAGGCAGTTGTAGGGAATTATGAGGTTTCCCCTCAGCCTCCTTTTCCCCAGGCTAAGCAGCCCCCATTTCCATAAAACAAAATAGGGAACAATGAGGAAGAATCCATTCTGGTAGAAGCTGGGTCATTCTTGTGTGAATATATGGATGTGCTGATATGATAAGATGAAGCTTTAGTACCATTGTTCATAGGCAAAATATATTTTCATTTTTCCATAAACCACAGGCCAAACTTCAGCAAAGACCTCTGCTTGCCTGGAAGCTGACCAATACATTGCTCCTGAAGTAGCAAAGTACATCAATAATATTCCTCCAAGTCTTTTATTTTTCACTTGGCAGTAATTACTTTATTTATTTCACATCACCATTTCATCTTTATAAAGATGCATGGAGACCCAAAATAAGCTCCTACTTTAGCACAGCATTTAAGCACATATTGAACTTAAGTACCCGTAAGTTGCAGGGATATTCACCTGCTCAAATCGCCCTCTGGGATCTCTGAATTCAGACAAGCACCATTATCACTGGGAACAAGAGCACCCCTCACCTCACCTGTCCATCACAGCCCAGAGGAACAATTGTATCTGGCCCCAGGAGCGTGTGGCAAACACCGAAATACCCTCACTGGGGAGAAAACTGACTCCTTCTCCAACATGAAACTACTGCAGCTCTGATGCTACACAATAAACAGCAAGAACAATTGGATATAACATTAAATGATGCTGTTACAAGTGCCTAGGGCTGTGGGAAAGAAATGCTGAAGCATAAATTCTTAAAGTGAGTAAAGAAGCAAAGGAACAGCCATCATGGACAAAAATAATTCCATATTTTCCCTCCAAAAACTGGTACCACAAATGAATATGTAAAGCATCCTGGCCTGGGCAATTAAATGGCAGCCTAACTACAACGAAAATCTCAGCATTATCTCAGTGTTCAAAGGCTGACTTCTATTTAAATCAAGAGGTTCCAGCTCTTTTATTTTTAAAACTCTTGAGTGCTGCCTGACTGGGTTCTTCTGTGCTACACAAATGAAAAGGGAGGCCTATATTAGTTAAAAAGAAAAAAAAAATCAGAGACAAAACAAATACATATATTATAATAAAAGAGCTGATAAAGAATATCTTGCCTAAAAGTTCATGCCAAGCAGGGGCAAGAACCACATGATGCTGACAACAGGTACTTTAAATCCCAGGTCAAGGATAGTTGCTATATGCCCTGTCAATACACTGTTAACCATGATTGATTTGGTCCAGTGACAGATAATCTATTATGAACTTATACTTCAACCCCACTAAATCAAAGATAGCTTGACCAGCAGAACAAAATGACACAATATAGGAGAAAGCACTACAAAATAGTAAGTTTCTTTTCACCCAGCATTCTCCTGTGACAGAAGGCAACCAACATATAGCAAAAGTCTAGTAAAACACAAATGCTTAATTTCTGCAGGATTCAGAAGAGGAAAAGGAGAACACTGTAATTTAAAAAATATATACTGATGAAAGAAAAGCCAAAATTCTAGCAAAATGTCAGAGAGAGTTGCAAATTGCCCACCCATAAAGAACAAAGTATGGAAAGAAAACCTGCCCTTGAAGTCAAGCTGTGTGGAAATATTTATCTAAAACTTCGCAGTGGAGGAACAGAACCAGACTCACCATTTCTCATCACCTTCAGTACAATGGGGGAAAACCGAATCGGATTCTCTCCAAGTACCAAATAGCACAGTTTACATGCTTTTATTGCCTGGCACAGACTTGCAGTTTCCACCTTATTCTTCCTCCTGGTCTTTCCTTATTTAAGGAGGATATCTGCCTAGAGACAAGATGTCTGGGAACAACATCTTCCTATGTTCATCCCAACACTGATATCCTAAAGCTAAGGACTGCTGAGTGCCCACTGCCTGCACAACCCACCAGTCTGCATGACAATGGAGTGCATTCATCCTCTTTTATTTATTATTCACTCTTAATATCCTGACATTCTCAGCATCAGGAGCTTGTATTGGTAAGAGGCAACACATTTCTGTGAAACAAATGAACTCCACTACTCTGTCACCCAGACACCCTTTGTTGATCACAGGGACTGAAAAGAAATTGACCCATCCCATATAAAGAATTAGCAGGGGGTGTAAGTAACCTAGGAAGTAGAAGACAGGTGCTCTGTGCACATGCAGAGCTTGAAGCTGAACATGGAATGCTCTGCTGGTTGGCACCCCTACCCTGCACCCATCCATTTCTATATGGATAATAAACCAGCAGCTGGTTACTCTGAGCTGGTTAAAGGCATGACAGGCAAAACCCCAAAGGGCTGTGCAGACACCTGCAGTGTGTGATTATGGCACAGCCCCAGAGCAGAAGTGCTGCACAGACTCTCCAGGGCTAGAGGGATGTGCTGCTGTGGCCACCGTGAGAGCTGAGCTGTCCTTTGCACACCAACCACTGCCTTTCACAGCTGCACAAAGGCATCTGGGGCTGTGCTGAAGCACTTGATTGCCATGCAGGGGTGTAAAGGGTTACTAAATAAAATCTCCCCCTCAGGCCTTTTCTTTTGGAGGTCTACATAGCGTGGGCCAAAACTAATTTTCTCTCCTAACCACATCTCGCAAGAAAAGCTCAACCATACACAGAGGCTGTGTAATATTTGACAAGGACAAAAAGACTTGGAGAACAGTGAAATATTAACCTGGAGATAGTGTTCATGCCCCTTACCATTTAATATGGGACAGAAATAAGTGGGTCAGCCCTCATCACAGAATAAATAAATAATATTTTACATTCTATTGGGCAAGTACAGTATACATTTCAGTGCAAAGTCATTTTACCAAAGCCAAGTAGCCTGCAGATATTTTCACGTTCCCTCAGCTTTATTATTTCCTTCTCTTACATTATACAGATTTTTCTTTAATTAAAGTAAGTATACTACAGCTGTGTATAATTTTTCTTCTCAAGCTTTGCAAAGTGTTGTCAAAGCAAAGGAGGAAAAAAGCCCACCATAGCATTGATGATGACCTATTTCACTTCTGTGCAGCCAGCAGAATCAAATTTGCTTCAGCTTTAAATGCACTGCCAATTTGAAAAATTTAACACAAGCTTTTTTCCTTCTAATAATAGAGACCATTAATAAGTAACATTTACAGATTCCTTCCAGCCTTTACAGCATCTCCAATATGGAGACCCTGATATTTTTGTAAAGGCTGAACTCCAGAAGACCTCCCAAGAGGCACATGGATCAGGCCTTCAGATCATAAGAACTTACCCTGGTGCCTCCAGGGGTTTAGGGAAACCATTTCAACTTAACCTGGCTGAGGAACTGGCTCACAGCTTTAAAAGGTATTTATTTTCATACTCTGACTGATACTGCAGGCCAACTAATTTAAGTATTTACCCCATTCTATGCATCACTGAATTAAACTTAATAATACTGAATTTATAGACAAAGAGTAAGGCAACTACCTAACTACATGTTTGCTCCAGATTGCACAGTAAGTCAGGACCAGGGCAGAAATAAAAATTTGCATTTCTGACAATACGTCTTGTGTCTGACCAAGAAGCCATCCCATCCTCCTTTTAAAAACAAATCACATGTAAGTGTGACCACAGAGGTGACACATGTTCAGCTGGCACAAGTGGGCACAGCTCTTTTCTTGTCAGCACAGCTGTGCTCCATTTCAGTAGCTCATCTGATCCAGAGTTTGTGAACGTGGAAACTGACTAAACACAAGAGAAACAGAAAACTTAAACACGTGCAAGGTGTGTTTATATGGTCAATCTAAAATTTATTTCGTTACCAATGAAGTTCTCCCCCCAAAACACTTAAATTCAAACCATTTAATGCTAATTAAAGTAGTTGTTTTTAAAGCAGCCTATCTCCCCTCAAGCAGTTAAATTAGGCCCATGAAAAGAACATCAGATGACGTACTCATTTCTTATTACCAGAAGAAGAGTGACTTCCTTGGCTGGATGATTTTTAAAGAAATCACATGGTGGTGATATAATTTCCCCCTGGTTAATAACTTTGGTGTGCCTGAGAGGCAAAGAGAGCGAAGAAAGATCTCATTACATCAAATAAAGAGCAATTTGAGAATACCTACTGTCAACTTCAGCAAGTCAAAACAATTTAGCCATATATATTCATATATGTTCAGTTCACTAGAAACTCTACATTGAAGCCCAGATCATGCTTGACTCAATGGAGAGCATTCCTTGGACACAAACTGCAGACTGTTTCCTATAACAGACAGAGAAAACATATTAAGAAAATTGAGTGCTTGAATATCTTGCAAATAGAGAATGTCTGCCTGAGGAACCTGCCTTGCAATCAGTTCTCCAGCCCCAAAGGCATAAACTTGTCATGTATTTGCTGACTATGACAGAGCCATACGCTATCCAAAATGCATCATTTTTAGGAAAGGCTTGCATCAAAAGTAGGTGGGTTTGGTTTCTTTCCAGGGGAAAAAAAAAAAAAAAAAAAAAAAAAAAAGGCATCACACCAAAAGGCACAGTCACTTGGAAGGAGGCCACTTCCTCTGAAAAGCAGTATTTCTGTAATATTTGATGCATGAATATTCCAACCCACAACCAATGCCTCAGCCCATCTGTGCCCTGCAGCCTTGCTACCCTGAAAGCAACACCTGAGAAATAAATGCAAGTGCTATTTCAGCGTATTCAAAGGGGCTAATGAACTCACATTTTAAATAAACCAGTCATTGAAGCTTTAGTGCAGCCATATATTAAGGTACGAGTATATTGTTCTCGGTCCAAGAAGACTTAACACAGGAGACATTAAACCATAAAACCTTTACTACTTGGCCAGCAGAGCTGCTGTATGCCTCCCCATGTCGCTCCCTGCACTTCCACAGCCCAGGGAAGTGCTCCTTCAGCTCCCAAGGGAATGAAATAGCTCACCGGGCCCGGCTCCTGTAAAGTATATATATAATTTTAAACGTGTGTCCACCTAGGAGACGAGCTGTATTTGCGCACTTGGGAACAACTCGGGTAAGACTGGCGGAGACCTCCAAACCACAACTAACAAGTAAGGAAGAGGCCACTGAAATGTATGCACTCGAGACTGGAGCACGTTAGGGACAAGATCTGAGCAAGAACGGCGGGGTGTCCGCCAGCACCTCAACGCAAAGCCTTTCCTCTCACAAACGCAGCGAATCCCGACCCCCACGTTCATCTTTACCACGACCCACCCAAAAGTTGTAGGAGTTTGTAAAAAGTAAAGAGAGTGGCCCTGGGCATAAACTGGAAGCGAACTCCGTCAGAAAAGCCCTCAGTGCTCATTTCCCGCAGTTGGGTAGCGGGGCCCTCAGCGCAGCCGCTCAGCCCTATCCCTCCCCTCAACCCGGCCCCTCAGCCCTGCCCCGCCCCTCAGCCCCGTCCTGTCTCGTAGCCCTGTCCCTCAGCCCGATC
>WEIU01011323.1:1834-67185 GCA_013389925.1 Aegithalos caudatus | reverse complement strand
CATCAAAGGAAGAAAGACAAGTAAAAATTCTAACTGGTAACTTTTTAGTGTTAAACCATTTTTTTTGTGGGTATGATCATGGTAAGTTTTTCAATCTTACCTTTGAAGAAAATACTACTGATGTATTTTAGGTCCTTTAAAGGCACCTAATGTAATACCCTTCCTTTTTTCAGGATCTAATAATAATGAACAAGAGCAAGATGAATCCTTAAATGGAATAATGTCAAGTTTTCTTTTTTTCCTTTCTGACTTCTGAAAATAGGATGTTCCTTGGAATCAGTGTTTCCTTTACAAAAGAATATGTTGCTAGGGTTGGAATTTTAATTAAACATGATGCACAAACCAACCCTGCTCTGATATTAGTACTACTGTTTGTTGATTTTCTGCAGCGATTCCCTTGGAAAAATAACAAAATCCTCAAAAAGTAGTTCTCCATGAGTCCAGAACTACCAGGCTAATGTTCTAGTGGGGACTGAGCTGTTAATATAAAGCTCTACCTCTGAGAGGCAGGATCTCATTGTGACAAGGTGAGTTTCTAACTGAATTAGCAAGCCTCATGTAGCCAGCAGTCTCTCTTGGGGCAAATGCTAACAACATCAACAACTGTGAACTGCTTAACCATCATGGTACTGAAAAATCACACGAGCAGTTAAAGCTAGCTTTTTATTCTCCAAGATATGAAGATGTCCTTAATTTTAAGCAGAAAAGAGTCCCAGTGAAGACAGCTGACATTTCAAGTTGGCTAAAGATACAGCTGCTCTTAATGGTTGCATCACACTTTGACCCTGAGCATGACAAATTGTTTTAGCTGGAAAGCAGAAATTGTAAAAGATTCTGCATTTGTGTGGTATTCACACTGCTTGCCACTCTTACTTTCATTGTTAACAACTTTTTGATCCTGTGGTAGTGTACAGGTACCTTCTCATCAACACATGCACAAAAAAAACCCAGTTAAAGACTAATTCATCCCTCAATGCAATGCAATCCCTTCTGAGGAAGTCCTGTGGAATCACGGGGAGTTCTAGGATATACTCTGTGGAGGGCAGCATTTCTCCAAAGATCTGTTCTGTAAATTATATACAAAGCTCTTTTTCTCTACAACTGTTTAAGAGTACTGGTTTTTGTATTTTCTCTTTTTCCAGGGTATAAGAAGATCCATTATGGTTGCCATTTTTTCTGCCATGTGGTTTTTTTCCTTGCTGAGGTGCTGGTTTAGTTTAGCCAAGTGTGTGAGCTTGACTTCACTGTGGTGATCTGTACATATATAACTTTGCTAGATAAGGCACTCATCATGAGGAAATTCTCCTCAGGTTTGAACTTGCTTCATGTTTACAAAGTCTTCTTTTACAATTTTCTGAGAACCAAGCCCTTGAGACTATAGGATCTTTTGTGTTGCTGTCCCATGCTGTGGACAGTGTCATAGCTATTAAATATGTGATAATCACACCATTTCTATTTCTGGCCAAATTTCTCCCAGAAATATGGCTTCCAGTCTGATACTAAGCTTGGTAAAATCACTGAAGACTTTATGCACAGGCTCAGAAAGACATTGATTGCTTGGCTAATGACATCCTGAGCAATCTGTTCTTCAAGCAGAGATGGGCACTGTTAGGAAGGCTTAGAAGTAAATCAACAGTTTTGGCATTAATAGAAAATTACAATAACCATAAATACATCATAATATTAACTTTTTTTTAATTCTTAAATCAGACATTGTTTAAGAAATCAGCAGCATGGAACAACATTGTTTTCTTAACTTCTTTTAGCATACATATGAATGCTAACATTTTATTATTAGAAAACCATCCCAAAACCTTAATGATCCATTAAGGAAACTGAACAGCCTCTGTCCATACGTAAGAAATCAAGTATTCTTCATGAAACAATCCAGAGAAAGAAGGCCATGGAATAAGGCTACCCATAATGTATAATATGTATTTATGTGTATAATTATAAGGTTATTCTGTCAGTAGAACTGTAAGCACATAAATTCTATAGAGATAAGAGAAACAACAAAATCCTGGTCTGGATTTGCATATTTTGCAATCTTTCAATGTATATCTCTGCTTCTTCTATAATTGATTTGAAGCTGCTACAGCAGCATTAAAGTGTCAGAGACTTCAATTTATATACCACTCTGCCCAAACCCATAGTCCAGTCACAGAAAGGGAGCTATTCACAGTCACAGCATGAGTTATTCTTTATTTTGCTTGAAAACACCTTGCAAATAAATGCTTTATGGTTCTCAAATACTCATGTTAATTATGGATAGGAAAACTCTTTAGACAAGAAAAGCCTGAGATGTGCAGACAAACACAGCTCTCTTGAGGGTGCTGAGTGTGCACTATGGTCACTGACCTGTCACTGCTGATTTACCTTTGGATCACCTTAATGTTCCTGGAGCAGCAGGAAATATATCTTCCATGGGATGCTGTCAAGCTCAGAGATGTTGGTACCTTTCAAGTTTAATAACAACATGGCTTCTCATTCATCTGAAAATACTGGATTCTGATTTGTGGCTTTCAAATACCTGATGCAAATTTTCAAAAGCCTTTCAGGAATTACTGGGTTTGTTAACAAGTCATGGTTCAACCAAACAATCTATTTAAGATTTAACCACAGGGAATATTTCCACACTCAGAAAATGAAGTATTTTTGAGGGAAAAATATGTAATCTACTTGAAAAATTTTCACTTAAGACTGAAGACAAACATGCTTCCAAATTTGTTTATTTTGTTACAGAAATCTCGTTGTTCAGAATTAATTTAAACTATGATAAAACTTGTTTTTATATGTAGCTAATAAAATACTGGAGTTTTAGGCAGTTACCTTTCCCTTAACCGTTGAATTACTGTAGAACTGGACACAACTAAGGTTTCTATGTCTTCTTGTTTTCTCATTTCTGAGTATTAATAGGAAATTAAATGAAACTCAGATTGGAGAAACTCAGTGAGGAGAACCAATTGATATTTCCTTGCCAGCTGTGATTTCTTTCTCACCATGCTAGAGAAAAGGAAGAATTGTTTCCTATAGCTGGGATAATTTTTATAACTTTAAAAATGAGATATTTAAAAATGAGAGATGCCATTCTGGAGGAATTTCCACTGCTTGCATTGTGGGGAGCAAGATAGAATCTACAGATTTCATTTCCGCTCAAAATGTTAGTCTAGTTCACCCACTTTGGAAAATAGCATTATGGAAAAATTTATGCAAGGAAAGTAGGTGAGATTTGTGAGTGTTCTGGCAAAATGGGGCCCCTTCATCAGGTCTGCAATTTGCTTGCAGATGAGATGGAAAAATGAGGGAAGAGTAACGAGCTAGTAACAGTCAGGTTTTGATTATTAATCCCAACTCAATATGACTTCTTATTTGCATGTTTTTAAAGTGGACTAGAACATTAAAAGCAAGTTTCTCATTTATTTTGGCTTTCTAAAAGACTAGATAACACACTTCTTAATTCACTTATTTGGAGAGCTTCTTTGGGTTTTGTGTTCTATTTGCTTTGACAGTTTTATTGCTTGTTTTCTACTGAAGAGAAAGCAGCCTATGCCACACTAAAAGGAAAATATTACAAGTGACAACAGCCCCTGGAAGTTACAGCCACAAATTAGATGACAAAGCTTCCTAGGACATGGACACAATTAATTTGATTCCAAAACAGTGTCACAGACATTTCTTTTAAATTCACTTGAATCTGTGGAAAAAATGAATAGATGTTAGCATGCATTTACCAATTTTAAGGCATCTGTGGCTCTTATAGAATGGAAAGCATATTTTTAATAAAATCAAACAAAAATCTTTGATTATCAGGAGTACTGTGTGTTTGATTTAGTGGGAATTTTAAAGATGTTAAATTCCTGCTTCTGAATTCTGGTAGGAGTAAATTCTACATAACTTTGAAGTCAGAAGGTATAACAATGAACTGTGTGGCCCTACTGTTGATGGGCCACTGTGATGGAATTAGTAAATTCTAATTGGAAAAAAGAAAATTGTAGCCACATACCTTTTTTAGATTGTATATATAATACCTGTGTCAGAACATCTGGGCTGTTACAATTCTCTGGAGGAGAAAGAACAGTATCTGTGGCAGATGGATCTTGCTGGTTTTGGATGCTGAAATAGCAATTAAAATTAGTACATAAATAGAAATGTATAAACAGTTACATTTATTGTATGGAGTTAGTTTGTATTCTGTAAAAAAAAAAAAAAAACAAAAAACATGCAGAACTAAATAAATACAAATATAACCAGATGAAGGAAAATACCAAGTAGACATATTATCACAATCGGGCTTTAACCCACACATTGCAGACTAAAAGCTGCTGTAGAAATTAAAGGGAATGCATCAGAATCTCAGGGTGGTAGTGCATCTATTGGTCAATTTACTATTAAAAAATGTTATATTTTGTGACAGCTGCCCGTAACCCGAAAGAAGCTATACGTAAGGAGAAATAAATCACAGTGGAAAAAAAAAATATTAGGAAACCAGATTAGATTGGCTCTTGAAATTTCTAGGTTATTGTATTCTCACATGTAAGGTTCCTGGATAAGGAGATATGGCTCTTGGTCCCAAATATCATTAGAAAGTAGTCCCAGTTTAGGGGGGAAGGCATTCAGTGGTGTTTGGTCCCACCCTAACCACTCAATGGAACATCTCTTTCCTAAAGCATCACTCACACCATTCCTAAGGATTAATCATTCCTGAGCAGCAGAAACAAAAGGAGATCCACATAGAAAAAACTTGATTTGCTGTTCAAACGTTTGAGACTGCATGAAATACCTTTCACGTATTTTGTTCTAATTTTTTTTCCAAAATCTTGGGGACCTCTGATGGCACAGAGCTCCATTGGAATCCATAGAAAGCTAGGATTATTGGTATTGCTCCTTCATCACCTCTCAAAAGAGGATCATCATTTCATCCCTTGCAGAAGTGGAAGGGATAATCAGGTTTTAGAATTCAAGCATTATTGGGATATTAGGTAGATTTAAGTTAGCATAAGGGGAATTGTAATACCATAAGCTATAGAGGTTGAAAAACCAAGGAGGTATAAAACTGTAAGCCTCCAGTTGCAGTATGAAGCAATAAACCCAGAAAAATGCTGACATCTCTAATGCATCAGGAATGCAAATGAATGCATTGTAACACAAATGATAATTGAGAACTCTCACTGATAATTTAGGATGTCTGAAAATTTTTAAATTTTGCCTGAAGCACAATGTAGAGCTGTGTGAAGCTTTTAGCTACGGTAAAGGTTGGTCTATTTCCTTAACTGTTTCTATTTGTTGCTGCTGCATTGCCTGTCTTTCCTGGTATTCTTTTGGTTTTGTATGCAATCAGAGGCATTATAAGGTTGCTTATAAAAATTACATTTCTGCCCATGTGCATGTCTTTTTATGGTAATAGTTATACTAAAACTTCTCCTGTATCACAGTTACTCAAAAGAACAAACATGGTATAATATGAAATTCAGGTTTAAGGCAATCTAATATACCAGCTCTTATTTTATTCATAGCATCCAAAATATTGTAAAGGACTAGTGAGAAGGCACTCAGTATACACACTACAACTGAAATGTTTGGTTACCAGTGGAATATCTTTTGGTCATCTTATTAAATCAATGTTTAGTATCTGAACGCCAAGCAGTTTATTTTCCCCTAAAGCAAAACCTCATGGTAGAACTCAGATTAAAAATGGCCTTAAAAAAGGACTTAATCTGATTAGGAGATGACAGATCCATCCCATATCAATTTACAGAAGTCAGAAGTGGTTAGTTATATCAGTTTTCCTTGGTTATTACATTCAATCTTGAATAAATGAGGGGGAAAGTCTGTCTGTGCTCCTCACATGCAGTCATTTAATTCACCGTTCTTTTCTGGCAAATCTCATTCAAAGGGCTCCTTTGAAATATGATTGGTGATGCCAATTACCACAGGCATATTGGCTGAACAGAATATATTTCATTTTATTAGAGAAAAAGACATCAGTGGAATCTGCTGTAATTTCTGTGTCCCTTTGCTATTTAATTCCTACACTGTTTATTTTTTATTTCAGAGGATGAGCATGCATCCTCTGCTTCCACTCAGTTTCTCATTATTTCGCCATTAAGTCAAATTACAATATAATTCAAGAATATCCAAATTGATGAAAAATTGTATTGCTTTAGCTTTTAAAAGCTAAAGAGCCATAGAATTAGCAGCTTCACTCATCTATAATCTTAGTCTTATCAGATGCTCAATTCAATTGAAGACAATATAAATGTAGGAGTTTGGAAACCAACAACCAAACTGATAAATTGTCTACAGTAAGGATATTTCATTGTGCAAATGTCAATAATCTCAGAAATAAGTTTTAAAGAACAGAAAATCCAACTCTAAAACCAGGGAGTTCATTGACATAAGGCAAATTATAATTTAAAACTGATTTTGTTAAAAGAAGAGAGTTTTATATGAAAGTCTTACTGATATTTTAAATTTCACTGAAGTTCTGGCTTCAAAAGAGTTTGGATTTTACCCCCAGTGTACAGCTACATCCATTCTTTGTTAATAACAGGCATGGGCTATCAGGCAAGGGTTGGCAACCTGTTCAATTTTTGTGGGGTACTTCTGATTCATTACCTTCTCTGGTCATGAACAGTTTTCCTGAAGAAACCAGCAGAACTGTGCAGAACTCACAATCCCAGGGATTGTGAGTTTCATCCTGGTGTGCTTAGCAGGCTCTTGCACACTGGGCTGAAAGGGGTAGTTATGCAGCAGATAAAATAACATATCAAGTTAATAATTGTGTGTTCTGCTATGGCTATTTAAAATAGACCCTTAACTAAAAATCTCTAACTACCATAAATTTAAAAAAGAAAAATAAATCCTGGTGTATAGTGCTATAATATAGCACAGCAGGGATTTCAAGAACAGCTGTTTGTGATTCCTGAGAACATGGGAGACCTCATGGCCCAGATCTAGATTTATGCATTAAGTGCACTAATAACTCAGCCAAAATCAAAGGTGCTACTTCATTCTGATGCTCACACAAATAATTGACCTTTGCTGCTGAACTTTCATTATGTTTTGAAATGATCACGCCACTAAGAGGGGAGGTAGCATTTTCCTTCAAATTTCCTCAAAAAAAAAAAAAAAAAAGAAGTTTAACAATAAGGCAATGTAAAAGATAGAGGTTGTCAAAATACCAGAAAAGATGACAAACTTGTGAATTCCCCTGATTAACAAGGGAGGCCCAGAGCTACAAATACTTGTTCCACCTCAATGGACACAGCACAATCTGCTGGTCCAGGATAGATTTATCCTGCAGCCTCAGCCAGCCAAGGCACAATCACTTTCTAACACAACCTGTTGGGAACTCACCAGCACTTCAGAATTGTACCTGGATCGCATCTACCAACTGCAAAAAGAATGCAACTTTTTTTTTTAATTTTATTTACTTGTAGCAAGCAACTTCTATTGATCACAGCCTTATTTTATGCATCATGTGGATGAATCCTGCCTATAATACAAAATAATCAGAAAATGTTTAAATTTTCTAACTATTTAAAATATGATCTTGCTACTTAAGTGTCTCCTTTAATTTTTAGTATATTTCATCAGACATATAAAAAAAGGGTTTTTACAATAAAAATAAATATGAATACACTATTACAGTTTGACTGAAAACTCCCTGAAACAGGATGGAAAGTCACAAGCCCTGGCGTATAATATTTTAGTAAAACCTACTAATATCCTTTGTAGAATTGGATGTCGTAGAAGACCCTCACTTAACAAGCATATCTTTGCAAATAGGAACAATTTCAGCTATGAGGAGAAATTTTGCTGGAGATATCTTAATGAAAGGATGAGGAGAACAGGAAGCTGTAAGACTGCTGTAAAACTGAACAAGAAAGCAGCAACATAATATTAGACACAGTGATGAAAATAGAATGACCCTGGAAAAAGTGTATTGGCAAGGGAGTTTTGGAAAAAGGGAGTTTTCTCTAATCAAACTAGACTTCATAATCTTTACTTTACAGTCTGTATAGTTCACTTTAATGTGGATTCCAGGAAACAGGACTGCATCATTACTCTATGAAAAAAATTAGATTTATTGCACCATCAGTCTATGTATGTTTCATTTAATACACACAGTGCATTATTCTTCATTCTCTTTCTGCATTGCATAGTTAATCTCTTCAGCAAGGGTTTTTAAAAGTCATTTCTTTGCAGTACATGAAGCAGATTACTTGAACTTCTTGCAGCTGCCAGGACATGCCTGGGGTCAGCTACAAACAAGAGCAGAGTGCTGAGGACTTGGTAATCCGTATGAACTGGAGAGCTGTAGGCAATGTTACTGTGCTTGAAGAGCAGCACAAACGCTTCAGCTCTTTCCATGTGTCGAGTTTTAACCCCAGCTGGCAGTGCTGAGGGCCAGGCATCCACTCACTCATTCCCACCACACTGGGATGGGGGGAGAGTATTGGTACAGTGAGAAAGCTGCTGGGCTGACACAAAGGCAGTTCAATAGGGAAAGCCAAAGTAATTCACACAAGCAAAGCAAAGCAAGGAGTTCATTCCTCCTTCCCAGGGGTGTGCAGGTGCTCAGCCATCCTCAGGGAAGCTGGGCTACATCCCACATGTTGGAGGTTGGACATTGTTTCTTTTGTGTTAGTTGAATTTTTTCCCTTAAGTTGCTAGGTAACTAATTGCTGGGTACTTAACCAAAACAATAGAGTGGCCAAGCACAAGTTTTGGGGCTGATATTTTCTGATAATGGGCCATTAACATTCACCAATGACCTGACACATTACATCATCCCATTGTGAGATGCTCCACCCATCTGGGAGGGACCCAAGCATTCCTACCTAGATAAAAAGGGGAGACATAAGAACAGCAGGACTTCCTTTTTCCACTGGATTCCCAGAGGAAGGCTGGACCCATCTCATCACCACTGGACTTTCTTCAGGACCATCTCTACTCCACAGGACTGCGTCTGTTTACTCCAGAAGGATTCGTCTGGACTGCATCTAGCACCCTGACCAACAGGGTGTCAGGTCACATCCCTGACCCTGTCAGGGCTTTCTGGGTTTTTTTGTTTGTTTTATTTGCATGTTTATTTTATTTTCTGTACTACTACATTTGTATCTTTGATATTCCTATTAAAGGACTGTTATTCCTATACCCAAAACTTTGCCTGAGAGCCCCTAATTGCAAAATTAGAATAATTTGAGGGAGGGGTTTTCATTCTCTATTCAAAGTGAACTTCCAGCTTTTGCTGGCAGATACCTGTCCCTTCAAAACCAGGACAACATGTAACAGGGACTTGGGGAGACAAAGGCCTCCACCCCGAACATCCCCCTCTTCCTCCTCCTTCCCCCAGCTCTACAGACCGAGCATGAGGCCGTGTGCTCTGGGACATCCCTTGGGTTGGCTGGGGTCACCTGTCCCAACTGTGTCCTCTCCCGGTTCCTTGCGCACTCCCAGTCCCTCTCACGTGGGGTGGGGTGAGAAGCAGAAAAGGCCTTGACTCTGTGTAAGTTCTGCTCAGCAATAACAAAAACATCCCTGACTTATCAACACTGACTCCAGCACAAATCCAAAGCACAGCCCTACACGAGGTACTAAGGGCAAAGTAACTCTACCTCAGTTCCAAACAACAAACTGTACTACTGAGAAGATTTACTGTTTTTTTCCCAATGTGTTGGTAATGCCATAATTTTTCATTTTGGGTCACTGACAGGATGTACATATCAAAGACATATCAGATGAACCCAAGACAACTAGGCAACAATCAGATGAATTAGAGAAAATCAGTTTGGACCATTTCTTCATTAATTATATGACAAACACATATAAAATAAAATAGCTTTAAAAAATAATATATATATATTCTATAGACAGTATATAGAGTAGCTCTCTATAAACAGCACAGGTAGAAACTCTAGTTAAATCCTCAAGAGCCTGACTGTGCTACAGGGATCTGTGGAAATAATCCAATAAAGAAATGAATCATAATAAAGAAATCAGTCCTTGAATCTCCATGCTTTTTGCAGTGAGCTTTATGTTGTTTTAGCTTCTCGGTCGCACAATGCACATCTTTTGAAAGTCAGATCTCTTTTTTAGCACTTTTAAGTCTGCAATTATTTTTTCCTGAGGGATAAGTTCCCTGATTGGATTTATAAGCATTCAGATAAGTAGAATTTTTTGCAGCTGGTTGATCATACAAACATCTGTTTGGGTTATGGCAGTTTCCGCAAGAATGAAAAATTTATTTTGAGTTGTAACAATGAACAATATGCCAGCGTGGCAAAATATTCAGGTAATGATATTATTACAAATTTCTTTCAGGATTTTAGGTTTGGTAAATTAAAAAAAAATCCTTTTAAATACTTCAGTATGTCTTTAAAAAAAAAAACCAAGGTACTTGGGCTTAGCCAACAGTGTCTTCCTGAGTGAAGTTTGCTTCTGGAATTGATTATGGCCAACAGATGGTCTAGATATTGCTTTATTTTAATTAAGATATTTTAGTTTATATTAATATTTCATAGCTGGATTTTTACACATGTAATACTGCAGAAAATAGCTATTTCTACCCTAATGCTCAATATTAAAATTCCTGCTTTTCCTGTACATTCCATGTTCAGAATAGAAATGTGTATTGTCCACAGTTTATGTTGTACAACATATGCTTGGTTAATCTCTCCAGTCTGATTTTGAAGCATTACTTGTTATCTTCTGTTGGGCCTTATTTCATTATGTCAACACCATCAAGAAACTGCATAACACGTCAACAAGCTACATAGTATTAAGGTTATTAGCACCAGTTGTTGTTTTGTGTTTTATAGTCCATGAAATTCCAATACAGCTTTGAGGAAAATGTTTCCAAAGGCAAAATGAAAAGATCCTCTCCAGTTCTACAGCATTTATCCTAAGATGTGATCACATACTCTCTGCATGACCAGGTGTGAAATATTGACTGCTTATCCATAGGAATGAAAAGGAACTTTTACATTCTGAAAGCAAACAGTGTCTCACTCCCTGTGCTTTTCACTCCTTGCTGTTTTGAGAGTCCCCCTAAGGAGCTATTAGCACTGAATTCAGGCCTGTTTTACTGTCTTGTATGTGAATATTAATGCACACATATGCACATATCCATATGACTGTTTTTTAGTCTCAATAAAGATCATAGTTCTTGACTTCTAATCAGTCAAAATATATTTGCACCTAAATCACATATATATTCAAGTCTGTTGGGGTGTGTAATTCTCTCTGTGGCCAGCCCTGCATTCGGCTTGACCAACCAGTAGCTCTGAGCTACACCCCAACAGAAACTTTGTGTGGGTTCTTGGCTCTGCAGCACATTTACCTTTGCTGTCACGGCCATGGTTAGAAAGAGGGGACTCTCTTGAGGCTTGGGGGGCAAAGGTTTTATTCGGGGATCACAGGGGAAGCCCCTGACCCCAGACCCAGTGCCTCTGGAGAGAGACCCCGAACCTGAGCTGCAGGGGGTTTTTGTCCAAAACAATTCAAGGGGTGGATACAAGTTGTAAACCAATAAAACAAAGCAAGGTGGCAAATGCCAACTGAATTACCTAAACAAGAACAAATCCAGGTAAATTGGGGAGGGGTCCCCTGGAGGATCCACCAACCACTGGCTGAACCTCTGGACCTTGAAGATGATTGATGGACAGAGGCGGGAAAGATACATTGTAAAGGATGGGTAGGGAATCATCCTGGGGAGGGACCAATGGGAGAAAGTCTCTGGGCAGAAGCCTGGGTTGTCTTGGAAACTCTTATCAACTTCTGATAAGAACAAATTCCAAGACAGGGGGCCCACCTAAAGTGGCTACTACACTAAAGTTACAATTAAAGCTATACTATACTTATA
Organism: Aegithalos caudatus; assembly: GCA_013389925.1. NCBI lineage: Eukaryota > Metazoa > Chordata > Aves > Passeriformes > Aegithalidae > Aegithalos > Aegithalos caudatus. Next base: position 55,319 of record WEIU01011323.1, on the reverse strand, counting down.
ACTAAAACTTATAAAACAATTCCAACATCTCCACACAAGTCTCTTGTAAAGGCCTTCACACACAGTGTAACTAATCTGATCAGGATCTCACTAAGGTCTTAAAAATCAGTCTTTGATAAAGGTCTTGAATAACATGAAAAATACTGTGTCAATCTTCTAGGATATAGAGTGTATTGAAATACCTCTGCACACTGTACATTTGCACTGAATTTGAGTTGTTCCTGAGTTTTTTAGTCCTTTTGCCATGCGTTTTCAGTACCACTGGATATGTCTCCTTGTCTGGTTTAAAGGCTGGTATTCACCTCCCTAAGATGAAAATAATGTATCTCAGGTTATGGAGCCTGAAATACTGAAAAAAATGATTTGTTAAGCAAAAATATAAAAGAAGTATTCAAGATCACAAAGCTCTAGCAAATGCCTAGATATCATTCTCTTCAGAACAAATAAAAAGACCAAATAATCTGATTTGTGTCTGAATTAGTCCTAGGGTTCATGTGTACAAAAATTTGTTAGATGTTAAAGCAAAAATAGCCTATGTAATTTTCTTTCCATATTGTGTTTAACTTGTGTTTAACAAGCCTTTTCCCACTATTGAAAAACATGATTTTGCATAAAGGATTGCTTGAAAGTAACCCATATTTACTTTGTGCTGCCTGTGCTTTCTGTCTAGTACTCTCCTAGGAGAGCATCTGCTACATGATGGTACACAGTAATAAACACTGCTCTATTTAACTCTCCTTTTTAAACTGTTGGGGGTTTCCACACTGAGGTTTATCTACTACACTTTAATATTAAGTGTCTTCCATTTGTCTTGAGTGATGTTCATGGATTTTTAAAAACTACATTGAATTTTAAAAACTACAGAACTACTCTTTTGTTTTTAGGAAGATGAGCATTTCACCCCTTCTGTGAAACTGCATCATTTTACTTGCTTTCTAATAGTTTTCTTCCTCAAAATAGACAATACTATTCTGCCACATAAAATATCCCTTTTGCCAAAAATCTGTACAGACAGAGCTTCATATGGCACAAAGGCTTTTCTAGGTCGAAAGATATAATGCTAAATTGCATGAACAAGTTTGTAATTGCAAAAATACTTACAACTCATAAAACCTTCCAACAAAAACTCCTAACTACACTCAAAGCAGTGCCTTGCAGGATGTTTTATTACATCAATCCTGTAGCTTTCTCCTTCTGAGTTTTTTGGCATCTAGGTCAGTAAAAATTGTATTATTTTCTAAATAAGTATCATCACCTGTTTTCCCACGTGTCAAAAATACATACAGCGCATCTATAGCTCCCAGCTCATATAATGGTCCCATCAATAGATTCATATGGATTTGTACTAACCAGTAAGTATAATCAGAGCTATTATGGAAAATAACTCTTAGAAAGGAGAAGAGTTAAAAATAACTGAGTGCCCAGAAGAAGTTCCAACAATCAGGTGGATTTACAAAACTATTTTGAAGTGAAAAATTGTATTTATTTTAAATGCATTTTTGACATTTACTTTTCCAATATTAAACACTTCCATCAGGCAGTGAAGATGGTATTGTGACACCTTATTAATGTGCACCCAGTACTTAAAAATCTTCCCCTTAAAAATGAAACCCAGGAAAAGTTTCTAACATTCTAGGATAAAGAACTTATTCTGATCTTACTAGTTTAATTTAAGCTACCAACACTATTTCATTCATTTGTTCATAGACTGAACAATAATAAATCAAAATTTAATAAAAGGTTGAGTTATAACAGTTATACCACAGAAGAAGATGACCAGGAAGAAAAATCTAATAAATATTATTTATTATAATAAAATAATAACCATAATCACCATTAATATCACAGGAGAAGAAGGTCACATTGCTGANTTTTTTTTTTTTAGTCTTTGTACTAAAACTGAGCTGCATGGGGGGATGCAGATATTGTCAAGTCTGAACCATTAATGCTGGAAGACAAGGGAGGTACACCAGTGACATCTTACAGGATTATAGAAGACAATTTGGGTAAATAAATTCTGTAAGATTTTTACTGAAACCCATTTAAATTAAACTCAAATACAGAAAAAATGAATTTTTGTGTCCAGTATAGTGAAAATCTCATCTTCTTGAAGCATTTTTATTGTTGTTTGGTTAATTACAGGAAAGAAAAAATTACTGTAATTCTTTATATAGGAAAACTTCATAGTAGAAAAAAAATTTAAAGATCAGGACTAGAGCATAAGACTGCCTTTTGATATATGCCTTCAGTAATGTTTTCTGAAACAACTGAGAGGCCTCAAGAATGGATTTTGTTTAGGTCATGAATCTTAGTTTTTTAGATGAAGATGATCTTTGACGAATCAGAAATTACTTTGTGAAGGACTAGGAAACCCCAGAAATTATTAAACCTGCCTAGGAAACTGCTGAAGAATGGACAAGTGTGAGGATCTTTAACAAAGGAAAAAATGTGGCCTTTTCTTTTGTACTGTTCATAAAGCTGTTCAGCCATTTTGGTCTTCATGGAAGGCTTAAAGATGCTGTTTCTCTGACACACGTCAGCCCAATTTGTCATTATAAACAGAACCTTTGTATTTACCTCCCCAAAATAACTCTACTCTCTGTCCATTTTGGTTATTCTGCTTTATTATGTTTGTGTGTTTGTTATGTATTTGAATTCTACCTGTGTTATTTGTGTCTGTTGTGAAGGATAAGAAAACTGTAGCATAAGCAATCTTTTAATTTCTGTGTTCTGTGGGTTTTGAAGGTCCCTTGCATTTCATTTGGAGCAAATTTCACTTCTGATGTACACAGCAAACTGGTGCAGGGATTTGTGGCATTAACAGTAACAATTACTGAGACTGCTACCTTGCCAAACAGATATAAGATGGGAACATAATGTGTGGTAATTTGCAGCTTATCTTCTTTTTAGCAAAACATTTGATATTCTAATGCCAGGGTATCATTGTTTTAAAACCTTGGCTTTACCAACAAGGAGGTTAGAAGACTCAGATTTACTCATCTAGTTCTTTCAGTGACAGCAGTCAGTTATCTATAGTATGAAGATAGCAGCTTTTAAATCTAAAAATGTTGTTGGCATTATAATTCTGAGTTAATTTATGGCTAAAACTGTATGACACAGAATGGTATGTCAAATGCAAAAGAATCAGATATCTCAATATTTATACTTCCATATGTTTATAAGAGTTTAAAACCAGCACAGAAGCAGATTAAAAGGTGGAATATCTCTGTATTTTGACAAGGACTACATTTTTGATACTTTGTACTTTTGCTTTAAAAATTCATATAGTGATAATGTCATGCAAGCTACAAAATAGAAGATTTTAAATACAATAGAGAGATTAGGAATTAATTTCCTAAGTCTGCTTTTCCCCCATAATTCTTATCAAAAAGAAAAATTAAAAAATATTTAACTACACAAATTGGTGGATTCAAACAGGTAACCACCATAATTATCCAAATTTGCATTACATACAGGCAAATGAAAAAATTTGCATCTTTTCTTTAGCGCACAAACTCCAAGATTTTCTCAATTCTGGAATATGTACTTTTAAACCATAGCTTAGGTAGATCAGGTAAGATGTTTTAAGAGAAAGTCCTAGATAAATCAGCAAGTCCTTATCCTAAACTTATATTCTTTATGCTATAATAAGGTATACAAAGAGCAGAGAGTTTTTTAAGCAACCAAGTTTAACACAGTTGATGCCAATACAATGATTTTAATCTGAAGTGTTGAACAGGAATTTGTGTCTCATTTATTTTAGAATTACCTAGAATTCAAAATTTAACACTGCACAATATTAAGGAGTCTCCAAGGTTCTTTTGGAGGAGGGAGAAAATCTGCATTTGAAGCACATGCAAAAACATCTTCTCTGCTACCAAATGGGTGGAATAATCCACTGCACAGGTACTTCTGTCATCTGCAGTATCAGTCTGCCTCCATACAGAGTAACAATGCACACAAGATATTAAAAGTGGAGTTTGAAAATTGCAGTATTGTTTTTGTTTGAAGTGAGGAGTCCCAAATAGGGTTTACATTCATATTCTATAGCACATCAATGCCAGGCAAACTATTTGACATTCTAAAATTAGAGAGAGATTTCTCCCTGGTTTTTCAAGTGTTCCTTTCCTTTCCTTTCCTTTCCTTTCCTTTCCTTTCCTTTCCTTTCCTTTCCTTTCCTTTCCTTTCCTTTCCTTTCCTTTCCTTTCCTTTCCTTTCCTTTCCTTTCCTTTCCATTTTTTTTGGCTTTCCCTTTCTAGACTTTCCTCTTTTTTGAATTTATTTTTGATACAGCGAATCACAATTCTTTCCAACATCATAGCTTTGCAAAAGATGTGTTTGTTTAACTTCTTTCCCATCTATTAATTCTCCAGGCAGCATGGCACTCATTAAAGTCAGCTGAAATGTATACATTCTTAGCCCATCGATTCAGTTGTGCTAGCAAAAGCATAAAAAGAAGTGACATTGGCAGTTTTTGAAGAAAGGCTGATATGTCAGGAATCCCTGCTGTTACTAGTTATACCTACAAAGTGATAACTACCACACAATCATCCTTTTATTATCACCTTTTATTGAACTTCATCGTTTTTACAAGCGAGGTAAATGGCGCTGATTTCCAGAGCCTGAGAACACAGCTTCACCAGGGTAGCAGCTACCTAGGGATGGACAAAGCAGGAGTGAACATTGGTTAGGAACTGGAAGAAGAAATGAGGAAAAGGAAAAAGAAAATTATCAATTGAGTAGGCGTGGATCTAATCACTGTGAAGCAGAAATTGCTTGGAGTGTTAAAATATAAGTTTTGGTGGATATTTTCAAAGGTACAGGAGGAACTGAGATATGCAGCACTCATTGCACTTCAACAGAAATAACAAAATACTTGTTTTGGGGTGTAAAAAAGGATTGAAGATGGAAGGCACTGAAAACCAAGGAAGTCACCCACAAAACAAGGAAGTATTACATTGTTTACTGAAGAGTACTTCACTCTTCAGGTCCTTGGTTTAATACAGTATTTTTGTTTACAGTATGTTTGTTTTTAATTTTCCTAAGTCCCTCTGATTAGGTTTCACTATGTGCATGTAAGTAAGTAACTTCACCCTCAGCTCTCTTCCGTCCTGAGAGAGTATCCAAGTGGGTGACGCAGCAGGACTGGGCAGGTCCAAGCTCTGTGTATCTGAGCTGGGTCTTCATGAGCATGAATTAATGAGCCTCGCTCCTTGTGCTCAAAAACAGGGCAGGTGCTGCCCATCCCCTGTTTTGATGGCAGACTTTAACTGTTAAAGCAGTCACTGAACAAGTCACAGAGCCTGATTATTGTTGTCTCACTCTCAGGAACCTGTTATAACATAAAATGCTGGTCAGAGATCTCTTCACTCCATGCAATAGGTTATTATGCATTTAAAACTAATGAGAATGGAGAGACAAAACCTAAAAAGAACTATTTTCTTATGTGTAGCAGTTACGTATTTAACAAAGACAGAAAAACTTCATTTCTGGTCTTTCTGTTATTGGTTGTCCACATGCCTTGAGTGTAATTAATTCAGTGGTATTGTATGGAACAAGTTGCTGACTTCTGAGCCACCACTTCTATGGTACCTAAGTCCTGGCATTGATTGCACAACTTCAATTTTAAAACCTTCAATAACTGCCATGACATTTGGGGATGGTTGTAATTCTGATCTGATCTGAATTTACAGGACCGCCAAACAACTAATGATCAGACAATATAATTATGAATTTAGCATGAAATCCCTTTATATTTTTTGTATTTGTCACTAATCTTTTAGCTAAACTCACACATTTGTTTCCATTCTATTACTCTTTCAACTGACCAGCATATAAAGTGGATTCATGATTCCAATAGTCACAGAATCACAGAACATGCTGAGTTGGATTCCAAGTCCTGGCCCTGCACAGGACACCCCAAGAGTCACACCAAGTGCCTGAGAGCATTGTCCCAGTGCCTCCTGAGCTCAGACAGGATTCTTCTTCTTCCAATTATTTTAAAGGCATTAGGATCAATCAATCATTACATACTCCGAGACCTATCAAGTAAGCAATAAAAATGATTAACAGTAATATCATAAAAATTCATCAGAAGCCTATTCTGAAATGTGTATCCTCTTGCATTCAATACTGATCAATTAATAATTTGTAAGTAGCCCAATATTTATTTAATATAACTTTTACACCAAGTCTTATTTTCAATAGCATTTAATTAACCTGTGCAATGACTGCAGTTGTGTACATAGATTAAAAATTTGTAAAAGTAATGGTCAGTTAGGCAGCAACCAGTACAATTTGTACATACAGTGACATTAATTATGCTTTCAAATTAGGCACATCATTGCTCTGGATGATGTGGAATTCTGGCCTTATAAGTGTATTCCATTCAACTTCTCACAAACATTTCCAAGTAATATCTGTACATAGTGCAACTCATTCTTAGTCCAAAGAGCTCCTATTAAAATACAAAAATAAAAAGTGTGTTTATCCAATGTTAATATATTTACTAATAAGGTTATTTTTTTTTTCTGTAAGAAAATAAATTTAAGGTAAGGGGTTTCCAGATATAGTTTTAAGCATTTATTTGGAAAAAATATTCTTTTGGCTCCATAACAAAATACTAGAGGTAAGAAAAACAATCTATATGCAATTTCACACACAAAATGTAAAGCTAACTCAAATTTTGAGATTTTCTTTTTTACCTGCAGTCACTTCTTCACCAGCATCACAGTTTTAATTTTCCCTTCACACTTGTGCCCTGAGCATGGCTGTTGTCCTTTCACAGCCTGTGATGCTTTCTTGGGCTGCCACCAAAGAGGTAAACAGCAAATTTGTGTAGCACTAAGTAACAGTAACTCAGCTAAAAGAGATCCCACTTGTTCAGCTGAATATTTTTAGGCAAAAACTCAATCTGGGTTCTGCATTTATGAATCCTTTGTCACCAGGTTTTAAACCCCAGTGCAGGACAATTTCAGGGGCAGAAATCAATGGTAATGTGCAATTCTCTTTGAGCGCCTTCAGAAACAGGATGGTCCCCAAACAAACTCTTCTTTCTCTCTTTCTTCTGTTCTTTGGAAGGTAAACTATTGTAGGTAAAAGTCTGTTCTCTGGGTGAAAAATGAGTATTTTCTGGTTTTGATCTGACTCAGAACTCTACCATGATAGGAGTGGTTCTTTTCTCTTTCAATGGACAAAGAAATTTCTTAAATGCAGTTCTGGAATGCCTCTGAATTTTCCCAGTTCATCCTCAAATGAACAACCATTCCTGCTATTTCCTACAGTAAAAAATTATGAGAGAAAATTCATGAGAGAAAAATATTAAAATGTCAATGTGTTAACGAACTGGAAGGAGATACATTTTTTTGATGGAATGAGCAAACTTGAAAGGACAGTCACTCCTAAAATTTTCTTGTTTGAGTCTTCCCCAGGAGGTCATAGGTTTTGAGTGTCTGGGATTTTCACAATTACCACGTAGTGGTTATCTTTTCAGACTAGGAGAGAAGGAAATATTTGTCATTAACTCTGCTCCCTATATAATTTAGATACGTGTGATCCCTGCCCTGCACCATAGCATGTTACTAAAGTAAAACAACCCACAGCCCCTTGCTATTTTTCCTTTATATTCCCAGTTGTTATTTTTAAAGGCACAATATTTTATACTGCAGTAGAAGAGTCTGCCTCTATCATAGAAAACATTCTTTAAGTGCCATACAATGACAGAAATTAAAGAAAATACTGGTATATAGAATTACATAGTTCACATTACAAAATAACTTCAGACCCTCAGTGGGGTCATTTGAACACCACCTTCATTTTGCCTGGCAGCTTGTTATATGAAATATGGACAGGAAATCGCATGGAATTTAGGACTTTGCCTGCTGCTTTAGACTAAAATAAAATAAAATAAAATAAAATAAAATAAAATAAAATCACAAGGTCAAATTCAGAAGAAAATCTAGTGTGTCTAAAGGGATTTTAAGTTGGAGTGGTTTCTATTCCTCTGCTGTACCATATCTGAAACTTGTTGAGGAAGGTTGACCCTAGCCAGCAGTTCATACCCACCCAGTGGGATGGGGTAGAGAATAGCATGGACAAAAGTTAAGGAAACCTCATGAGTTGAGGTAAAGACACTACTGAGTGAAAAAACCCCCAACAAACACAAAATCAAGTGATGCAAATCAATTACTCCCCATGTCCTACCAGCAGTGATGCCCAGCCTGTATCAGCAACAGCTTGAGAAGGTATTATTGTTTCCCATATTAGCATAAGGAAAACTACTTTTACCGAGTTAGTTCTTATTCCTTGGATCCTCATACCAATTAAAGCTGCTTCTGCCTGATGTGATCAAGAAAACATTTTCGCACTTTTATTAATGTTATTCATAACTTCCACTACTTCTGTTAAGTTTTATTTTTACTTCCATTACCTGTTAGAGAAATCTGACCATAATTATTTTCTCAAAAAGAAGTCACCAGAATAACTGTGAGGGTAAGGGCTGGACTTGATGATCTTTTCCAACATAAATGATTCCATGACCCTGTAACACAGTGGAAGCTTGCCTGGTTAAACACAAAAAATTGCAGCAGCAATTCTGCAGTGATACTGTTCATACAACATGCACAGTTGTGGCCAGCTCAAAATGAAATATTTTTATAATAAAAACCATAGAGCATTGTCTCTGGAAAACAAAAGATTTGATATAAAGAAAAAATGATGCTGAATCATACAGAAGAAAAGCATAAAAGCATGTGGGTTTTGTTTTTGTGGGTTTGTTTTTTGTTTGTTTTTTTTTTTTTTAGATAAAAATCAAAAGGGGGTTAGGAGAGTAAAAACATTTTAATTAATCAGAGAGTATTAAATAAGTGAGCTCTGATGATTTTCTTTTGAATTCTAGTTTATGCAAAATAGTTAAACAGGTTGAGATATAATGAAATGTTGCTTTATCAGAAATGTGTGGAAGAACTTGAAAATATAGTCCTGGGCATATAAATCCTCGGTATTATGGATTAGTTTTGATTTACAGGAGATGCAGAGAGAATGCTGCTGTTGGAGTCAGACACTTTTCTCTGTACATGAAACCTACTTTGAATTTCTGTTGTTACTGCTGAAAGACAGTTTCTCTCTTCATGGATTCACTGACTGATTTAATATATCTTCTGTCATGCCGCTGCTGTGGATTTCATCTCTTAAGGGAAACAAAGGTAGAGAAAAAAAGTATTAAACTGCACAGCAATCTATAAAACTATTGGCATTTCCAGCACTGTCAGTGTGTCTCTGATTAAAGGCAAATAGTGCATACATGCTGATGTTTTCTCTCTGTTTTTGAAGGACATAATGTCTGGGTTCATTATAATAATACTAATCTGAGCCTCTTCAACAATATCCTATTTTTGTTTGATGATATTGTGGCCCTAAGATCATTCCTCATGTTGGGAAAGCTTTAAAGCAGAGAGCACTTCCCATATCTATCCAACAGCCCACTATTGAATGACTGTGATTCATTAGTGAGATAGGAAGAAAGTTTCTTGAGCTCAGCCCTGAAAGCAATCTGTCATTAGAGTGGCACATTAGCTTTCTTCAAATTCATTTGTGAAACTCTTTGCAGGAAATAGTGCCTAATAAAGTAAGGAAATGACAGAGGAATATTGAAGACCTATTGAAGACCTGTTAAAGCATTAAACCGGAATCTTTCCCAAACACAATAAAGGCCAGCCAGACAACCATCTGTAATGTTGCATTAATTTTCTAAGAAATAGTGAGGAGTTTGTGTTCATAACACTAGGGCTTTAACACACAAGCCAGTGCAACCCTTCAAATTGTCCTTCTCTTTGCACAGCTGGCGTGGCTGATGCAGGCTGGGGACTCCTCCTCTGCTGTCACCTCAGTCCCAGCACCCAGGGCAGAATCCCCCACACCCAAAAACAGACCCTGGGAAGGCAGGGGTGTGCTGTTCTCTGAACCCAAACCACTGGGTCACAATTTCTAAAAGTCTTGAAAAGACCTTTGAGATCTGAATAAACAGCTTAATTTCATGCTGATGAAACGTTCTGTGAACTTGAAATATTGATAGCTTTATACAAAATTAGTCTTCAGAGTTGATAGTTTTTACTCAAACTTCCTTAAACTATATCAGAAGAGTAAGTATGATGCAACCTTGTGGACAAGGAGACAGAATTGGAAGCTTGTATTTTAAAATAAAAACAGAAAAAGCAAAGGAAGAGAAACCGGATGGGAAAATATTCCAAAGAAGGTATAAGGGCATTGTTCTCTTGTGATTTTTACCAGTTCATAATATCAAACGACTCATCATTCTTGTCTTTTGGGAATCTATCCTATGATCAATTTCACCACTTTTCTTGCCAGGAGTATTTGTGTATTATAAAGCAAGAATTCACTTCATGTTTTGACTTGGCATGTGAATTGTTTGAGAAAATAAAATGGAAAAGATAAAACTATATTTTATGCAAAATATGTTCTGCAGTGAACACATTCTGTGTCCTTAATTTAAGGATTAATTTAGATATATATATATATGCATATATATATGTGTGTGTGTGTGTGTACACATTTTTTTCCTCCAGTATGAGTATGTTAATACAAGAATATTCTTTTCTGGAAACCAGAGCTAAGGATACTTTGTGATGTGTAGGAACCTGGCAGTGGAGCATCTACAGTCCCATGTGTGATTAACTGTCCTCTGTGTCAGAGACAGGAGAGGCTCACTTTTTATTAAATTGAAATACTAGAGGAACACTGACTATGAGATTGATCTCCCAGTTGGTCTGCTTTATGGACAAGACAGCAGAAATTATGGCAACTCACTTGGGCATCTCCTAGTGGATATTGGAAGGAGTCATGGTCTCCTGGCTTGCTATGAGTTTCTCTGGACACTCCCAGGGCTTGGCAGCATTTTGCTGAGAGCTGCTCCTCGTGCTCACATGCAAAGGCCAAGCACATGTGCAGTGCTGCACAGGGAATTTATGGAGTCTTTTTCAGCAAGTAGCTAAATTAGCCTCTTCACCTCTCACAGACCTGTGTACTGCATCTTTTCTAAACAGGTAAAATCTCTTTTATTAACAGTGGTCCTCAAGGACCATCTTTGCCCTGATACTCTTTTACATCACATCATCTTCTGGACTGAAAGGCCACGCAGTAATTAAACCCAGAGAGTGACCTTCACAGGGAAAGGCTCTGGAATGTTTTTATATTTAAGTTCTGGATATGTAAAAAAGGCATTTTCATGTGATAGTTTGCTCCTAAAACTTGCATTTATCCATAAGTGATACATGCACTGAGTTTCTGAGAAACTATTTTTATGCTGGGTTTCAGTAAATGTCAATATATTATTTATAATTGTTTCAGAGTGAGATGCCGTAGCTCACTGTCCCAACACATAAGAAAATATTGCCATCTTTTGCTCCATGCAGGAAGTGCAGCTGCTTCCTCCAGGTCCTCCAGTTTTCATTTCCCTCTGCATGCTGCAACAACTCAATTGTTTTCAGAAAAGCTGGGCCACTTCTGTTTCACACTAGAAAGCTTAATTTCAATGAACTTACATGGTAAAGTGTCAAAACAAACATAATATTTGTATTTTGCAGTGGTGGAGTTGGTTAAAGATTAATGGGAATTATGTCATTGAGCATAGGGTGATTTCTTAATTTTTAGAGGTTCCTTGTTGAGGCAGCTGCTGAGAAAAATAACAGTGCATTAACGCACTGTTACTTAAAAATCCTTGGCTCATAACTTGGTGCTATGGCCTGAGGTGACTGTTGTGGAAACTGTTTAGATTTTGTAATTGAGAAAAACATGGAAAGACTGATAGTTCTATTCCAGTCTTATTCCAACATGTGCTCCCTCTAAACCTCTAATACATACTATCTAAGAAAGGTTTTTTATTTTTACAGTTTGTTTTTTCTTTTTGTTCACACAGATTCTTAGGATTACAATTGAAACTTGTGATGCCCTCCCACCACCCCACCCAAAAAAAAAATAACCAAAGCAAAACATTCTACACAGAACAAAAATTCTCCAACTCCAAACAAAATTTACAGTGCCTACAGTCTTCTGTTTTATTCCCAATTTGTTCCTATCAGCTTGAACACTTCTAATTTCTCAGGTCAAGTTTTCTTGTTTTACAAATAAAAGTCACACACAAGTATTACATCTTATGAAGAGGGCTAGAGAAATTTTCTTGTACTTAGGAAAACTGTGGGTCTTTCAAACTCAATCATCTGCATTTGAAACTGCTCTTGGATTCTTGCAGACATGCATCTTATGTGACAGGAGAGGGAGCAAAGTAGTGCTCTCCAGAGGAAGCAAAAACCTTGATCAGTGCAAGTTTAGCTTGTTCTCTCAAAAGTACTTCTTACTTTTATTTTAATTCTGACTTCCTACCTCATCCTCACCCTCACCCTTCCTGTTCTCTCTCTGTCTTCTCATAGTTCCAAATTACAAACGGTATCTTATTTCACCCTCACTACTATAACTTCTTGAAATTACAAATAGTTCAGCATTGATGCCAGCTTGGTCTTGTTACATTTTGTTCATAATATACTATTCCCAAAAGGGACAAGGTTTGCTCACAAATGTGGATAGCACAGTCCACAAGACTTTGATTTCTAAAGGCTGAATTGATGGATGCTCATCTAAAACCAACAAAAATAGGCTTCCTGTTGTGGTTTGTCCATTGGGCCCTGAATTCCTGCAGCACCAAGCAAGGCCATGAAGGAATGTTGGCCTCTTTAGGTTAAAGTTAGGGTTTGTGCATGTTGTAGTGCCTGTTGATATGCCATGATAATATGTAGCCAATAGATATCTGACTTGTAAGTATTTTACATTTCTTCTTTTCACGTGCTAGAATCTATGGATCACAGATGTGAATATGGAGTTTCAGATTCTTACATATCATATTCTAATTGGTTTTCTGTATTCTGTTTGGTTTTGGGGTGTTTTGTTTTGGTTTTTTTTTTTTTTTTTTTTTTTTTTTTTTTTTTTTTTTTTTTTTTTTTTTTTTTTTTTTTTTTTTTTTTTTTTTTTTTTTTCCTTCTGTTTGCTCCTCCAGCTCCTTATTTAATTTGTTCTTCCTCAAAAGTAGAACATCTACTCACAGAAAATCTGGCTGCAGCTGTACTTGCCTGGTACTTATGCAGCTAACTATGAACATAATCACCAAATCCTTTGTTACCTTTGTAAAGGGTTAGCCACAAGATGTTGTTAGGGTGTTGGCAAAAACAAACTTTTATTGTTTAAAAATCAGTATGAGTCTTAGTTTTTGAAGGCACTCTGATAATTTTGAACATTTATTCCACTTTACATTCACCAGAATGTTTTCTAAACTTTTAAGATGTGGTTTACACTGTACTTTTTACTCAGTCTCTATCCCGATTCTGAGACAGAGGCACCAGCAATGTGGTGGGATTATTCTGTGTGTACATTGTGACATCTGTATCTATTTTAGCCACCTCTGTGATGTATTTTCCTATTTTTTTGCTGTGCTTCTGTTGATATTTCCACCCTCTCTCTTATTGATGCTATAGGGATTACACATATATTTAAAAGAGGGCTGCTTTTATACTGCCTGCTGTGCACAGTTTTCCACTGAAAACTGTTTCCATCTGAACAGTTTTGTTCATTTGCAGAGGAACAACTGTGAAACAAATGCCCATTCTGCAGCCAGGGTAAATAAGAGGCAAACATGTAATGTAAGATAGCACATCTGAGTTGTGGTGGGCATCAGTGACAAGTGGTGTCCCTCAGGGGTCTGTACTGGGATGTGTCTGAGGCTGTGTATGATGGATGGGTGGATGAAGTGTTTTTTAATATCTTCATCAAGGACACAGACAAAGGAGTTGTCTCCCCCTGCAAATCTGCACGTGACACCAAGGTGAGTGGTGCAGCTGACACTCCTGAAGGACGGGATGCCATCCAGAGGGACCTGGAGAAGCTCAAGAGGTGGGCCCATGGAAATCTCCTGTGGTTTAACAAGACCAAGTGCTGGTGCTGCACCTGGGTCAGGGCAGCTCCTGGTCTCAATCCAGACTGGGGATGAGCAGATCCAGAGCAGCCATGGGGAGAAGGACTTGGGGTGCTGGTGAGTGAGAGGCTGGACATGAGCCAGAAATGTGCACTTGGAGCCCAGAAAGCAAATCCCATCCTGGGCTGCATCGAGCAGTGTGAGAGCAGGTGGGAATGGGATCCTGCCCCTCTGCTCTGCTCTGCTCTGCTCTGCTCTGCTCTGCTCTGCTCTGCTCTGCTGTGATCCCACCTGGAGCTCTGCATCCAGCTCCAGGATCCCAGCACAGGAAGGACAGGGACCTGTTGGAGTGAGTCCAGAGGAGACCACCAAGATTAGAGGGATGGAGCACCTCTCCTATGAGGACAGGCTGAGAGAATTGGGGTTGTTCAGCCTGGAAAGGAGAAGACTTTGGGGTCATTTAATTGTGGCCTTCCAGTATCTGAAGGGAGCCTACAAGAGCAGTGGATAGGGACTTTTACAAGGGCTTGGAATGACAAGACAAGGGGAATGGATTCAGATTGAAAGAGGGTATGTTTACATTAGATCCTATAAAGGTTCTGAGGCACTGGAACACATTGCCCTGAGAAGTTGTGGCTGCTCCATCCTTGGAAGTGTTTAAATCCAGGTTGGATGGAGCTCTGAGCAACCTGCTGTAGTGGAAGGAGACCATGCCCATGGCAAGGGTGTTGGAACTGGATGATCTTCAAGGTCCCTTCCAATCCAGGCCATTTTATGATTTTATGATTTGTACCATAACTGAGTAGAAGTCAGTATTCTGGCTTTCTGCTTTTATCAGATTATAAATAGGTTTTCTCAGAATATATGAGAGTGCTGATGTTTCATAAGCATTAAAAATCATTTGTAGCAATTATTTTTCTTGCATAGATGTTATGAAATGAAGATTTTTCCTTATTCATATGCTGAATTTTAACATTTCCTTCAGAAGATTTATTTTTCTACAGTAAAGAAGGCTGTGTTCTTTGGGCCAAGATTTATTTTTCTGCCAATCATCAGTAAAGTTGCATCATTTATTTAACATTTTTTCACCCTTGAACATAATTATTTCTTGTCTTAGAAGTGACGCACAAAGAATATTGACTTATTAATTTAATACAGATACTGTTCATGACTTAACTTTTCAGATGTCTACATCTTGCAAGATTTTAGTCCAGTAGTCAGTAATTTCACAAAATATTAGGAACTCAGACATGCAAAAGATGATAGAGATACTTGGAAAAGTCAAATTCAGGGACTTAGCTCAAAGTGCAATTAAGCCTATAAAACTCAAAGGACAACAATTATGATCTGTTTTTTCCATTATCACTCACCATCATTGCTGCAGGAAGGAAACAGAGCCTTTCCCTGACAGAAGATTTCAGGTCAGACATGGTATGAAACAACATTTTTAGCCTTTCTCAAACCCTTGCTTCTGCTGGCTTAATGCTGTTGAGGTCCCCAAGGAAAAAGACCCAACCTAAAATATGTAAATACAAAAGAAAATTAAAACTATGCACACAGGCTAAAAACCCTCAAGCCAGCAAACCTCCCATGACAGGAAAATTTCCCTGTTGTAGTTTAGAGAATAGTCCTACAGCAGCTGGACTATTAAAAATGGTCAGAATTTGGTAATGGCAGAGCAATGGAGGAATGACCTCAACTATATCCATAAGCTTTGATCCTGCTCATATTCTTTGAACTTCTTTTTCCCTTGATGTGTAGGTGGATCCCATGCCCGAAAGAGGAGTTAAAGTAACACAAGAGACAAGGAGGGCTATTTTAAATAACTTTACAAAAAAGAAAAATTCAGCAACTTAACAAAGAAAATGACGAAAAAAGTCAAATGACTCCAGAATCCTTCGAAGTCAGAGGTGCAGCAGCTAGAACAATTCATTAATGCTCCATGCAAGAAGACCTGAATTATTTTAAGAGCACAGTATTTGCATTTTAGATATAGCAGAATGAACTAATTATGAAATGTATGCATCAAAGATTTCAATTTCAGGCTTGACTTTACTTTGGAGATTAATTTTTTACTTTATCATTTTTGCAGGCAGTTCAATGGACAGCCTTATTTGAATGTTACTCATTGTTCAGTGATGTATGAAGTGTATTTAATCAATGTGAAGAAAGTAATATTAAACTATTATCAGAAGCATCAAATGTTCCAAAAAAATCTCAAAAGGAAGGTCAAAAGGTAACATTTCTGCTAACAATATGAGAAACAATATATTTACCTTATTCATTACATACAAGTTTTCATGGCATATACATTATCCTTTTCACAGAAAATTACAATGTAAAATGTAGAAGGTTACCTCCTTGATTAAAAATATCATACCTAGCATTGATCAAGTAAGCTTTCAATGTTCAGTAAAATATATTTAAATAACTGTTTTAGAGTTTATATGCATTTTAAATGGTTTGCTGCAAAAACCTTTGACAGAACAGTTCTTGTGCTCGTCATAAAATTGCTCCAGATGGAATTTCAGTCCCCCTGCCCAACCTTCTGTAAGCATTTCCACAGTGGGTGCCACAGGTAAAATCTGGTACATATAAGGCTAGAACACTCTCAATTCCACTGCAGGCTCATCCTCAGGCTGGTGGTTCAGCTCAGTGTGGAAGGCACACCAAGCCAGCTGGAAAAGTGGCTGCTCAGAGGAACCAGAGCTATGCCTCAAGTTTGGACTGGAAACATTCATTTTCCATACTACCTCACAGTCATGGATCATGTAAAAAATTATGGTGTAAGAACTATTAAAAAAAAATCCTCCAAAGTTCAGCTTGCACTTTCTATGTCAAGGAGGACTTCAGGCCTAGCTCAGAAGTCCAGAAGTTCCTTCTGAAATGAGCAGAATGGATCTGAAGGAAGAGATCATGTGAATGCAAACCACTGACATGGTAAGATGTTCAAAGAGTAATTTTCCATGTCTATTTGAATTAAGAAATGAATTAATTGCATAGTGAAAAAGTGGTGACCTGCACTGTGGTTTTTAGAGTAAGCTACCAATTAAATTATGGAAAACTGATTTTTTTTTCCTAGCTTAAAATGTACTCGAAGTTAACTGTGATCAAACAAATTAATTTCACACCACCACTAAAATGAATTACTGTGTCCTTACACTCTTTTTACCACACCTGTGATTCCAGTAATAGCTGATAGCTTTTCTTTTGTCTCTTGCTCTGTGGCATCAGCCTTGCATTTTCAGAGGCATAAAGGAATGAGACTTGTTGACTGGGGACTTCTCTAGTGAACAGGCTATTAAGGATGAGCAGCACTTCAAGTGGCTGGTAAAAGTTCTTTTAGTGAAAGAGCAAAGCATTACTGTAATTTGATAGATTTGTTTCAACAAACCCTCTGCTTTGCAAAAGTTTCTGCTTTGTCTTATTAGCCTCTTGCAGAGAAGTGTATATTTAAAGTTAACCTCACACAAGTATATTGTAAATGTTTATAGAGAGCAATGGCATCCCCTGTGCAAGAACACAAAGGAAAATATTCCCAGCTTCTCAAGCTTGAAAGCAATGAATGTGCAAGACCATCTGAAGTTTCAAAGTATTCCACAGGACCTGTTACATCTTATGTGTGACCTTCATTCTGCAAATACAGCAAACGCCTTTTAAACATCACTGCCATTATGATGGTTCCCTTGGCTTGCAGAAATCAAGCATAACTAAGCCTTTGCAGGAGTAGGATTTTACTGTCTTGCAGAATACTTTGCCTTCTAATTTTATGATCAGAGTTGACTGTAGAGCATCCCTGGTGGCAAGTACTATTAGAAATGCACCCAGCTATTTGAAAGTTTTTGGTGTGACTGGAATTGTCCTTCCTCTTCAATGACTGTTGAGCGCACATAAATTAATACCATCCCCTTTTCTTCACCTCATGTAATTTTTTAATCTCTGTTTCAATAGATGTATCGGCAAGTAAAGGCTACTAAAACTACACAGCCTGACAGATAACAGTCACTGAAGCAGACAACTTTTGCTTCAATTCTTGATTAATTATTTTATTGAGCAAGGTTAATATATCAAGTTTAGGTTTAACACAGTTGTAAAGTTTTATAATTTAAAGGCTAGTTGTGTCATCCACCAACCACTCCAAGTTGCAATTGCCTGTTATCAATTGCAACAAGTGTGTTCATGTGATTAAGAATGGAGTTATATTCTTTAAAGGCAGTAAAACCATTGTTGCTGTAATTTAAGATTATTTGGTATATTAGAGAAACCCAACACCTAAAGCTGATATATGCAAATAAGCACAACAAATATGAAAGGATATCTGTGGGCCAAGTTGATCCTGTGCCAAGAAAGTACTTTTTTTTTTTTTTTTTTTTTTTTTTTTTTTTTTTTTTTTTTTTTACTTTATGTGATTTACAGGTGAGCATTTGAAATAAACAACAGAAAAAAGCTTCTCTGAAAATCTAAACTCTCAGTACCATGCTGTCATGGAAATAGCAGCCTCTGAAGCTTGGTGTTTCAGCATTAAAGGTCAACAGAGAAATTTTTAAAGTTTCATTTTATTTCCTGTGGTTTTTCATAACCAAAGAATACTTTCATTTATTCCTTTTCAAATGGCAACCTTCAAACAGTATGTCTGCACAGAAAATTAAACCTGCTCTACATTGTTAGATTTAGCATAAATGAAAGTAATTACCATCAATGCTGCTTCTTGTGATGCACTTACTACAATAAATTATTAATTTGGGAGTATGGACAGCATGTACGTTACCTTGTTCCACAAGGAATTTTCTGCTTTGGAATGTGTCTGCTGGCCAGGTTTCATTGTCCCTTCATGCTTGTCACCTCACACCCATGTAAAAATATAGATAAGTCTTAGAAAATACTTATTTCTTTAGAAAAGGCTTTCATTCCTTAGAAAAGGACAATGGAAGACAATTATTAAGTGGATAGAGTAAAATTTCTTCCATTCTTTCACCAGACGCATTGTGGAACTACAGGTCTGGATGCTGAAGCTCGAATGTTGAAGCTAGAAATCTGCATTATGTGCTGAAGGAGATGTTCAGGTGCAGTTTCCACAGATGGAGGACAGAACCTGATTCTACAGCTGGTCACGAGCACTTGAACTTCCAGGAACACATGTCACATTTTGATCTAGGCCTACCGTTCGAGCTGATCTTTGAGTTTCATTTTAAACAACTTCTTGATTTTATAGCCCACTGAGATGGGAAAATACACAACATATTAAGATAGATGTTACTGTGTTACATAGCAATGTTAAAGTAAGTGTTCAATATTACAATGTATGGTAAATAAAATGATCAGTTGGTATCTGTTACCAACTAGGAGCACCACCAATCACAACTCAAAAATATCAGAATGCCCTTGAACTACAGAACCGATTTAAAAGAGCCCCTCACTTTCTCAGATGCCCAAATGTAGAACTGATCCCTTCATGAAAGCTTACCAAATTTCATGCATGTGCCTAAATTTATATTTGATTTATTACTTAAATGACTTAATAGATTCAGCAGATTAAACTTTCACTACAGGTTCTTTGCTATACAGACCTTAGGTTCAGTAAAGTTCATTGAGTGCTAGATGTACCTTTATGACTCACCCTGGATCACCTTGAAATCCTGGAATCAGAGCTGGAGGCATGTCTTTCTTTGAGATACATGTTTCTTATTAATAATGGTTCCTCATCTTCCAGAAGTTTTTCTGAAATTCTACAGGTTTGAAGAGTCCCATTTTTCTTCTCAGAAATATAAATAAGATATATAAGAGTTCCAGTTAAATCCTCAGAAATTATAAGGTCTTCAAATCAGAATATATTTTATCTATAAAACCAGACACATTTTTTAAAGAAAGTATTAGAAAGATGTAGAGAAATAAACAGTGATAGTTGAATCAGGTTAATTTATCAGGTTAATTTAGCATCTCCTGTTTCAACCCCCCCCCTCCCCAAACTGTACTATGGGATCTTAAGGAAACACCAATTACAATACTTTCAGTGAGTGAATATCACAGGAAAACTAAAGACCATTGCATAGAGTTGTGGCATTTACATGGGATGAAGGGGTCACGAAATGTTCTCAGAACCCCCAAAAAGAACATTGCAGCAGTGCAGATCAGACAGAGCAGCTATCAGGTGCTGTACTCTACTAAGGAGCAGTCACAGCTTTTGTGCAACTTAGGTATAAAAGGAGTCAACTTCAGTAGATATTTTATTTCTGTAGTTTTGCTTTAGCAAATATGAGATTTCATTTTGTTTGTTTCTGTTTTCTTACTTCACAGTTGGAAGTAAAGGTCCGAGTAACACAACTAGGACAACTATTCCTAGAGAAGCAAATCTGTTGTGGAAGCAGAAAGAAATAATTGGAAAAATATGAATTTAGTTATTCTATTAATTTTTAATTGAATGTGATCAAATATCTTTGAAAAATTCAAATCAAGATATTTGCTACTTTGGAAAGAAATGAAAGTCAACAATTGAAATAAACATAAAATCTAGCCCTCAGAAAAGGTCATTAAAATGGTAAAAAAAAATTAAAGATACTAAATAATTAAATAAATTTGCATGTGACTGTAGTTCAGTTCTCTTCATCAGTTTAAATGTTGCTAACAGCAAAATAAACATATTTTAAAATAAAGTTCAGCAGCAATTAAAAAAATCTTTCTATAGAAGGACAACTGAAATATAGGTCTTCAGGGTTTTTTTTTTGTCTACACTGGATATATTCAACCCTATTTGAGATATCTGGTGGTTCTTGACAGCAATATACAGAATGTACATTATTGTACTGAAGGCTCTAGTCTGACGGACAAGAATCTGATCCATGTGAGGTTATGAATACTGACCTTTACTGTGTGGATTTAGTGCTTCAGTTCATTGATTTAGAACTTGATTTTTAAAAAATAATCCTTTGAAATCAATGAAAATTAGATATAGAAACATCTTTTAAAAAAACAGCAGCATCCAATCTGTGATCCTGCATGCAGCACCCTGCTGAGCATCTTAGTTTTAATGCAGATGACCAAGATGAAGTCCCAGATCACCAACTACAGTACTAAATAATTTCTTCTTTCTGTCTAGAGCGGAGTCCATTCATGGAGGTATGATTTAGGAACCTGTTTGGGACATTCACTGAAGTTTTCTTAGAGCCCGTTATTGCCTGTGCTGTTGTCAGTCCCTGGTTTGACAAACTGCTGACATATAACCCTGTATAATTAATTCCTATGTCCCTTACACACCTTCACTACCACAGCTAGAGCCTTTGGTCTAGGAATACTTGAGAACTCTGGTGACAAGGTGCGGAGGAAGGAGGTGTTTATCTGGGATACAGTGATTTGTGTGGAGAAGCAGAGACTCTCTCGGGTGACAGAAATGAAAGGCCTTGCCTGCCTTCTGTCAGAGGATTTAATATATGTACCTCAGGTTCCAGCACACAAAACCACAGAGACAGAGGCTTTAAATAGCTGGATTGCTGGAGACTGCTCAAACTGTGATGTTGGAGATGTTCCCTGTAGGAAGCACCAGTCACAAACATGGGTAGAAGACACTCCTATCATTATTGTCGCAAACATACTGTGGGAACAAAGGACATTTTACTTTACATCCCTTGAAAGGAGAAGGGAAGGGTCTCTGACCCAGCTGCTTCATTTCAGGAGCCTAGCAAGGACTGCAGCAGCATTAAACAACTGCCTCTGCTCAGACAAATGAAGACTAATCCATGTATCATGTCCTGACTGTCTTACAGAAATCAAAAGGTCCACATGACAGTACAGTGAAACTTGGATATTTAAATGAACCTTGCAAGTTATTTGAACCATCTAGTACAACAGGTTTTAGTTTATGCTCAACTTGATATATAAGTTTTTATGTATTTTCTTTGTGTAGAAGATGCAGAAAAGTACTTAGTACAACATTTTACTTTTATATCATAACCAATAAAATTAGATCCAAACAATGCTCAAAGTCTGAACTTAATGAGAAAAAAATAAAGTACTATTTTTATCCTGACTTATTTAACCGATTATAATTCATAGCAAATAATCATAATCCTAATCTTGATTTAAGTTGTTAATATCTGAATTTATAAGGTGTCCTACAAAACTGTGACTATCTTATTTAAGCAAGATTAAAGAAATTAGTTGCAGCTAATCAGAAAACAACATGGGGTTTTAAATTATCCAAAGAGATAAAAGTGGGTTAGATAAAAATTTAAATTATGATGGTTATAACTTGCACAATTAAAAAAAAATTAAAATTTCAATACACCTACCAAAAAGACCATGAAAAGATTAGTCTAGTTTTGAGTCCTTTAAAGCACTATAACATCATAAAAGAGGTTCCACTTGTTTCCTACACTAAAAACCAGACTCTGATGGAGTGTGTCATGATGCACAGAAACCCACTCAAACTCCTTCAGTCGCACTTTTATCCACCTCTAATTTCCTAAAAAGGGACAAGCTAATTACTTGTGCTAGTTCAGCACACTGAAACAAGACTGAAATTTGTAGTGAGAATTCAGCCCAAGAGTTTAAAAGTGTAAAACATATTGCAGATAGAAGTCACTGCTTATCTCTGTATTTCTGTTGTTTCTGGAATTATTGCAAAATACTATTTTCTGAGATGGGAAGTTATGTTTTGCAGATGCTTTATTCGTAGGCCTGAATTCTATTTCACAGTAATTTTCTTCCAGTTTTGAGGAGGTAATGTAAACAGCACTGAATTTGCAATTATTTTTTAAGTTGTTATTGGAGCAAAAGCTGTAAAAAAAGAGACTGTACTTACTTCACTGTTAGAAAACTGTTGTAGTATAATCCTGTCAGTTTAAATTCCTTGAATTAAGTTATGCATTGCCCCCCTTTCTCCTGTCTCAGAGCACTGCTTGTAATGTATCAGCCAGTCTGATTTACAGACTTGGTCAATTGGAAATTAATCCTTGACCCAGACATTCAGCAGCCATCAGGGGACTCCAGGGTTCAGGGGAGCTCCTGCCAAGTTTTCTGTGCTATTTATTATTGATGAACATATTAATTAACAATAATGAACATATTAATGATTGTATACCAAAAGGTCTTTGCAGAAAACCCTGAGAGTGGCAGATGTCAACACCTGGTGTACTTTTACAGCCAATTTATAAACTTTGTGTGTTACAAATGAAATGTTGACATATTTTAAACTATAATGAATTAATGACTGACACAGTAACTGTTTATATGAAGAATAATTTTATATCATTAGAGAATCTCTTGTGTTTGCAGTGTCCCTACCACAGAGGGTTTAGCAGCCCAATTCCTTGCTGGCAGCACTAGATGGAGATAGTGACTCACACAAAGCTTCCTGACATGCTTTTCTCTCTGTTGAACCAGTCGGTGCCAGAGAACAAGGTTTCTTTTGGTGTGTTCAGGTTATTACAGATTTCACAGTTACAGTTGTTTGGGTTTTGGTCGTTTGTTGGGTATTTTTTTTTTAGTAGTCATTAGAAAAAAGTGAAATAAAATTACTCATGTTTTGAGTAGCTGGCAGGTCTTCCTGAATATCTTTCACACAAATGTATGTATATGCAAATCACAAAACTCCAGGCAAACTATAAGCAAAGTATCAGAATTTTGTTTCCAGTATGCTTTTTGTTTTAGTATGTGAAAGTTATTTAGCAACAGTAACATTGATCATGTTTTTATTTGACCAATACCCCTACTTTGTAATTGAGTATTCTTTTGAAATTCCTGGAAATAAACAAAACAAAAAGAAAAACAAAAATGTATACATGCTAATTTACTTTCCCTACAGGAAGTCAATATATTGACCTTACCAGGGTGGATCTAATTGTCCTTACCACAGCACAGCCTCCCAATTAGCAGCTGGACAAAGCTCTCCCATGCCAGTCAGGAACAGTGATGGACACCTAACATCCCTTGGACATCCCTTATTTTTGATTTCCCATGAACTAGTTTTGGATAGATAAGGGATGCTAAAACAAAAAAGTCAACGGGGAAAGAGAATTGCATGTAACTAAACAACAGCAAAGAGAGTACTGTGCAGATAAACTGGGTTAAATTTTCAGAAGTGGCTCGTGATTTAAGGAGGTATATGGCATCAGTGTGAGACAACATGTAATTAGCAGAAAGGAACTACACAGAACAGCCTGCAAATCTGACATGTGTGAATTATTAAAAGCTTAAAAGTCAGGTGTATAGTGAGTCCTTTTATTTAGGTTGCTGTTTAAGACAAAAGCAGCTGGAGTTCTTGTGCTGGTGCACAATCTCCCAATTGTCTGAAAGATGGGACCTCCTGGCAGTGACATTGTTTTGACTTAAAAATCATTTAAACACACTGAACTGGAGTGTGAGCTAATTTCCCAATGGCAATCAAACTTCAAATTCTGATTTTGGCTGAACCTAGCTGTAGCTGACTACAGTCTCTGCAGCCACATTGGAACAATGCATCCAAAATGATCCTCTTGCAAACATCTGCTCCAGTTAGCTGAGCCCTGGTAGGCGCTTGGCAAATTGCAGTAGCAGGCTGCTGATGTTGATCACAAACTGGCTGGAATTAATACAGCCTGGCCTGATTTATTTGCATTTGTTTGCACTATTGCACCTTTCAAAGGGAAAAAGAAGAGAAGTATTAATACTGTGGAATACTGCACTTCTACTGTGCTGGTGGAAGCTGTTCTGAATTTTGTTCAACAATAGAAAGATTAACTGACTTCACCTGAGAGCCTTTGGAGGCTCCCAGTTCTCTCTAACATGTAAATGTACTAAAATTTTCTGACTGATATGACAGAGAGCACATCCAAACTAAAAAACCACGGGGTTGTTTCTCAAAGCAAGCAGGACAGCTCTCAGAGAATGATGCTGTGGTGTGCAGCCATCCCACAGCTTTTTTGTCTGCTAAGAGGGGAAAAAGAGCTGGGCAGGCTGCTTGAGGGTCAGAAAGTCATTGGCTGAGGTTAGTCAATACACTTTAAACTCCCTGATAATCACTCACCAAAATTAATATTATTTACAGCTGGAAGTAAGGAACGTGTGCAGTTTATATCCAGTTGAATCCATCTCAGTATTCATGATTTAATCAGGAGTATGAGTTTTTCTGGCTGTTTTGGAACTGAGAAGACTCCTGCCAGTTTTTATGAGGTTTTTTTGGTTTTTGTTTTTTGGGTTTTTTTTTTGTTCTTGTTGTCTTTAAGACATCACTATTGACATCTAACCTGAAAAACAAATACCTAAGCATACCTGATTATGTGAAAGGGACCAAAGAAGAGTTCTGAAGGTCCTAGTCAGGGCAAGGAGAATTTGTGTTTATAGTTTGTGATGTGTACAGGAAAAAAGCCAAAATATCCTTCTGGAGTCTTTCACTACCACTTTATTTCAGTCTTTAGTTTCTGACAAATGAACAAGAACAGCCACAAAATGATAGCTAGGTTTTTCTCTTAGTTCTACTTTTTTCAATGGCTTACTCGTTTCTCATGTAATTAGACTACTTATTAGTAAAAAAAGTAGTTACAGACTGATTAGTTTGGGAGAAACAAATAGATACCTATATTCAGCTATCCCTTTATACTGAGTGGTTTCTTATAGTTAAACAACTGCAGTGTATTTATAATTCTCAGTGATTTTGCATTACCAAAGTCTTTGTTAGAGCAGTTTGTGTTTGTGGGGGTTTTTTTAGCTTGTTTCTGAGTTCTGGCTATTCCTGATGTACTCACAGTACCTTGCTTTACTTCGTTTCCCAAGAAGAAGGGGTAATTACATGCAGCCTGTCTTCCTGGTAATAATAAACTGTACACATATTCACAACAACCAGGGGAAAGGAGGGGATAAAAAACCATCAAAGATTCCATGATAGGCTATGAAGAGTATCAGGGTCGCCACATGCTTTGGACTTGATTTTGCTGACAGTAGAATGAATTTCAGAGCATTGTTTTTTTCCCTTGGTAATTTGAGCTTAAGCACTCTGAATAGGACACATGTATGACTTTTGGGTATGATGAACACTTAAAGCCAGCTATGAAATAACTGCATTTTAAAAGCCCGGCTTCTTTTCCATATTTTCTAAGAAGGCTTCAGTTAGATAGGGAGAGTACCATGAATTTCTTCTTGTGTGGAGAGTCAAACATGAAACAAAAGATTAAATCTTAGGGTATAGAAAGGGAGTCTTCCAACTTCTATTAAAAAAAAAAAAAAAAAAAAAAAAAAAAAAAAAAAAAAAGACTATATTCTTTCTATTACTGCAATGAAGTGTAAGATGCAGTGCAGGATATAATTTGAGTATGATACTATCTATAATAATTACTTTGGGGAACCCAAAGCAGCCCAATCTGCATGTCTGTAATAAATGTATGAAAAATTTAAGATTAGGACTTGTTATTGCCAAGGACTAAAGCTTTTTTGGAGGCACTCACTTTGCACATGGCAATACACATTTTTTCTTTGTCTTTAGATTTTTTGTGATTTAATACAGACTAAAGTTTTCCAGCTTTGGCACTTAAAATTGCACTCTGAAGTCTGCAAGAGAAGAATAATCAGATTTTCAAAGACTCTTTAGTGAGGAGCCTAGAAGTCAGCAGAAATGTATCTTTTTGTAGTAGGCTTGAAAACATAGACTTTATATTAAGAAAATTAAGTTAAATATAACCAATTTATTGAAATTATCTATGCTATGCCTAATATTTATAAAAATGGCAATTTAATGAAATATGATGGAAAATAATACTTCCACTTGCAAGCTATAGTATTTTCCACATATCTGATGTTATGCTGTTTATAAATGTTTCTCCAAGTAAGGTTATATGGACTCTATGTGCAGGGGTTAATGGAAAAGAAAAAAATATTACCTTTTACATGTATAGAAAACCTTTAGGAAAGGTCATCTGAGATTTTCCTTTTACTTCTTGCCACAGCAGTTAACCTTCACTGGAGCAGCCCGGACAGCTGAGGGAGAGATGCGGTTTATAAGGTTGGGTGGGGAGGCCACTCAAAGAGGTCATGATGAACCCACTTCTGCAAGGCTGAAAGGAGGTACCAACGAGAGCTGCCAGAGTTTGGAACACCAACCCACTGCCATACTACATAGAGTTTAATGTGGTTTTGCCTGCAGATTATCTCCAGAGTACATCTGTGAGCAGCTCTGATATCCATCGATATTTAAGAGTTAGATGTAGTGGGGGATGTGGACTGGGACAGGAGCATGGCTGGGCAGTGTGCAGCAATGAGGTGAAGGCTGTGACCCGGTGCAGTGTGAGAGAAGGATCTGCATGTCCAAGAGACCAGCAGGGATAGACACAGTCAAAGGGCTCAAATGAAATACATGAGAAACAAGGGTACAACAACAGTGGCAACACTGGCAGCTGTAAACACAAACAAAGGATTGCAATCCCAAAAAATCCTCAGTCCTCCAGGTAGGGGTTAAATTCCCATTAAATGCCCGCAAACCCTTCAAACAACACCCTGCCCTGTCCACATTCTCACATGTGCTATCAGATGCTCTACAAGCCTCCTTAATCATATTCCCACACAGTATCCTTTACAGTATATAAATACAGTTACAGCCGAAACAGCAACTACCCTATATTTGCAGAAAGTAAATAGTATATTTTGAACCCTTATTGAAATATTTGCTGAGCTGAAACAGCGGACAAAATTGTTCTTGATCTTGGTGCAGCCAAGCTGTGAAACATGGACTTCAAGAACAAAAGAAAAAAAAAAATAAATAAAAAAAAATTCTAGCTGTAAGTAGAACCACTCCTCTGCATTTAAAACTGTTGTAAAAAGTCAGATGTAGTTCTGTGAAACAATGAAAGGTGGTTCTTTTAATTTGTATTCTATACATTTTTTTAATATACTGGCACAGTAAATAAAAGGTACAAAGGCATGTGAATTACAGTTGGGCCATGTCCCTGATAAATCACATAAACAATTGCTGCCAGATCTCTCTAAATAAAAAAAAATGTAGAGAGAAAAAAAAATCTTACCTATACTATTTATTATACTAATATTCAAGGCTCTCCAATTCAGGCCTAATAAATGGCTTTTAAAATTTATCCTCTCAGCTCAGGCTCAGACTGCATTGCTGAAACACTGCATTTCAGCCCTTGGAGATCTAATGCACTGATCTAATGCACTGTGGCTGACCTATTACAGATGATTATAAATTACAGAAGTCCTTGTGTTGCTATAATTTTCTAGAGATTGCTTTTTAAAGGCAGAGGGTAAAAAAAAAATAAAAGGAAGGGTGTAAATAGCCATTTCTTTTCTCTATGCTGGATTTAGCTCAGTTAGAAGTATAAATTTGGAGCTATAACCACTGCAAACCATTTATTTACTCTCTTATTTGAAATTTACACCATGAGGAAGGAGAAACAAGTTTGGTTCTTTAATATAAAACTAGAACAGGGGGTGGATTCTGTGCTGCCCACTCTTGGGTGATTTGGCAGTTTTTCTGCAATATCTATATTTCAGTTACACATATATGAAATGAGGAAAATTACTTGCTTCCTTTAGAAAGATGAGAAATTCATTACAGATTATGAGATACTATTATGTTACAACAATGTCATGCAAGAATATAGTTTAGAAAAATTAAAAACCTATACATTTTGTATTCTGGATTGTTACTTACTTTATTTTTTGTTGGGTAAATTATTTGCAGGTTTAGAGCGCATTTGAAAATTAATAGCGATGTTCTTTTGTGTCATTTTATGCAGTCCTTGAGACCAAAGGAGCCTTGGGAATTAATTGCAGCCTTCTAATAAACACAATGGTGTAATGACGTATTTAACATTACTGGTTTTTGTTTGATTCCAAATAAATTGCCAAATTTTTTTCTGCTGTGATACTAAAACAATTACCATTTTGAAAAAGGATAATTAATCTACAATTTTTTCACATTAGATCATATATCTCTAAAGAGTGCCCACAGATTTGATGGTCTTCAGCTGCTGTGTATTTATTTTTCATTTTTTCTGGTGATGTACCGCCCCATCAGTGCTGACATTTAAATGAGTGAGTATTCAACACAAATGTGATCGTTTGTGTAGCATCCAACACGGCACCATACTGAGATGATTGCTTCTGGGAGCCATCCATGGGTTCCCGAATAGGGGGGAAAAGCCAGGCAAAATTTTATCAATTTACATTTTTCTGTGATTAATTTTTATGCAAATAAGGGCCCAACCGTGCTCCCATCTCACCTGAATCATGCGGATCATCAAAGACAAATTGAGCATCACTTATTTAAAAAATAGGCTTTAAACTACTCTACAGCTGTGTTGGAAAATGCTAAGAGTGGGGCATGAACTTTTCTAATGTAACAGGAATAGATAAGAAAATGCTTCTCTTTGCATTTTTGTCCACACTGTGATAAACATGAGTCTTAACAAAATCCTAAAAATTGTCTTTGTTTTATATTCCTTATGCCCTTGTAAACATTTGACTACGGGAATGCTACATTAGGGGATTCTGCCAATTTTGGAATAAAAAAAAATAGACTTGCAAAAATACGCTGCTTAGTGATAAAAAAATTATATTTGTTAGCATACTCAACATATAGATTTTATTTACATTTTTAGATACAATTCAAGAAATCATCTAGTGGTATACTTCTGTGGCAAAGGCCTTACATAAACAATCTTATAATGTTAAAGCTGTTAAGACATACAAAAAGGTAAGTTCTGTTTACAAATGAACACATTCTGTACGTTATTGTATGTATCTACAGAATAAAATAGCATAAAAGTGGATATTTACACTTTGTTAAATAGCAGGCTTTGAAAAGAAATTTAGGATGAGGAGCTTACGCTGATGGGCATTTTATAATTATTGATACTAATATTGAAGTATATACATGTGAAGAGTTATTCTTATTTACTTTTAAAGAAATTATATTTCTCTTCTTTTAGGAATGGGACAAAAGTGTTTCTTTATGGCATTAAGGAATAAGGCAATACTATCAGTCACAACTGTAATTTTTTATAGCTGTAAGATTGCTAGCACTCAGGAATATGAACACTTGTGCCTCTAATTTTCACTTGAAATTTGAATCCAGGTGTAAGAACATGTTCTCATGAAAAGCATTCTCTTATAAAGAAGCTGAATTTTGAAAAGGCAGTTTTCTCTTCAGAACCATGTTCTGAAAATTGTAATGTGCAATGTCAGTTCAGAGACTTATTTGACAAGTCCTTCCACAAATCCATACCCTAAAGCTAATCTTGTAGGAGTAAATGTGATGTGTAATAGAAGAAAGACAGTCTTTATCAGTTAGAAGTGGAAAAACAGAGGCACAGGTAGCAGATGATCTTGTGGCATTGGAGCAAAGATGGCCTCGCATGAATTGCACACATTAAAGCTCTGATTTTACAGGTTTGATTAACCCACCTCTTAATGAGTTACTTTTCATTAAGCTGCACAGCTGAATGTATATTACTGCCTGCCGAAATAGAATCTGTGTTTGCAGACATGACCAATTCCATGCTCAGGCCTTCCCCTGGAATGTTTCGTGTCGCTGTTAAACCATGACATATGAGGTCAAAACTGCAGCAAAGCCACCAAGGACCTTCAGACTGGTCTCAACAAACCCACAGTTCTGTCTGGTCTCCAGCCCTCAGCCAAGACCTGCTGCTCCTGAATATCTCAGACATAGGTAACCCATAAGGGTTGATGTCTATAAATTCATTCCTCGTCTCGCCCAGTTATGATTTTTGAGAACAACTGTGGCAAGTTTGGGGATACCTAACAGCTTGACTGCATAAATGATACAATTCATCTATTCAGGAAAAGAAATCATGAAACCTAAAGTGTGAGGAGTGAAGAAAGCTAATTATTTAAAAAATAAAATAAAAAAAAAAAAAAAAAAAATCCAAACTGACATTTCCCTCAAAAAAATGGTGCTGAAGAAAATCAATTTATAAGAGAAAAACATGTTTAAAATATTACTAGATCGATTGACTTATTTAGAATCCTCTTAAATGGAACCAAGTTTAAAATAGTTACTATTCACTGTCTTTCAACAAGTTTTAGCATCGTCTGTAGAAAATAACCTCTATGTCTGCATTAATACAGAAATACAGTACGAGATCTATCAAGACCTCCTTCTCTATATGACAGGTTTCCACTCTGTGACAGATATCCATATAATTTTTTATAAGCTGCAGTCATCATATCCTACTGGAATAACTCTGCTTTTATAATAAGTAATACATAAAAAACTACTATGTAACAGCTTTCAATAAGGATTCTGAATCAGCTGAAAATGTTGAAAGTGATATTCTGGTATTTAATTCCAAATACCACAATAACCTTATGGAATATGAGAGGCATAAAGAGATTATTTTACGAGCCATGGGAACACATTTGAGGATGGAAAATATCTGTTGTTTACTAGCAGGTGATCACACAGGACAGGTTTCAAGGCAAGGAGTGAATGGTTTACAAAACACAATGTATGTGCATCACCCTTCCTCTAAGACCACGAGCTGATGCTTCCCTTGCTGTATGAATGCAAACTATGCTGAAACCAATCAAAAATTAGCATTTGTATAAAATAAATGCCTGTATTCATAGTTACAACAAAATGCAGAGAACAGGAGGAAGCAAAAATCTTGTCAGCCTAATGATTTCAGCCTTAAAAAGAAGTACCTATGTGTCCTTTAATTTAAAATTTTAAATCAAGCAAGACACATACATAAAAAGATTTTATATATATATATATATATATACATATATATATAAACCCACACATATAGGTATTTCCTATACAAACATATGGCTCACAAGGTCCCTTTTTCAGCAACCTAGGAAGCAGAGAAGGAGCTGTTAAAAGGTGCATGAAGGCACCCCCAGAGCTGTCAGCTGAGGTGATTCCAATGTGCTCAGCTGCAGATGAGATTCAGTTTCCCCTCTAAGGTAGCTCATCCCTCACAGTGCCAAACTGGCCCCCCTTGCCTCAGAGTGATGCCCTCAGCTGCAGAATGGGCACAAGACAGTGGCCAGAGTCAGCTTTGAAAAAATACACAAAATCTCTGAAAGTTCAAGACAGAGGTATTGCTAAAATTAATTTAAAAGAGTAAAAGAAAAGGAACTAATCAAGGCTACACTGATGCTGTGCCACATCCCTCCTTGCAGAAGTCAGGTGGCAAGTTGCTCCATTTCTGCTGCAGAGGTACCAACCTTTGGCTTGAGGCCCATGTTCTGAAACCACAATGCTCAGAGGGAAACACTGCATGGAAGGCAACAACAGACTTTGCTTTCTGGGGATGAGCGTAGTGACCCAGAAGCAGAGAATTGAACTTAAATGTCCTTAAAATATCTTTTACTGTGGTGTATGTTCAGAAAAGTATACTTTACTGAGGTATTATGTGCAGAAAAGAGAAAATAGGTATCACAGAAATGGAAGATTTTGAAACCAAGGTACCATATTTGTTGGAGAAAACCAGAAATAATTTGGAAATTGAGTGTTATCAATCAGGAAAAAAAAAAAAAAAAGAAATCACATGTAATTCTCACTGAGGTACATATTTGGTGACACTATTTCTGCTTTTACATATTTTCCTGAATCGTGGTTCTGTTATCTGGAATCTTAAATGTTTATTTTCATGGAATTACTAATATTTGTCAGATGTTGTATATACAGATACTACCATAGGCTCAAGCAAGCAAGTGACATGAAAATAATGAGTGTTGGCTGCTGCTGCTAGAACAAACTTGTCAAAGTTCCTTTGTACTGTCCAAGTGATTTTTTTTTTTTTTTGTTTGGTACCCACTTTGCAGAATTATGAAAAAAAATCATCACGCTTCCATTCACGACTTTCCAATGAACTAGAGGAAACTTTACTTTGAAACATTCTATATCTCCTTAAATCTACCAGGAAAAACAATGGATTCTTACCTGTGGGCACTGTTATTATTCCTGCAGTGCCAAGCTGAAACAGAGACATAGTTTATTCCTTGTTCCAACATGGATCCTCACTTAGCTTACACCTTGCATCTTCTGTGTAAGGATACTTTATAAACACTGCTAGGAAGTAGAGAAAAGAGAACATGAATGTGAGCTTGATTTTTCTGAATCTGAGAAATTTTAGCCAGCTTTCTGAGTGTTCCCAAGGGAGAGTCCTTGGGAGGATTTCTCTCAGGATGAAATCTTGTAAACAATTGCTTTTCTCAAAACAATTCTATACAGCTGTGCCTGTGTATTTTCTCTAAGCTTGACCAATAGAACTAGAGAAGTGTCAGTCCTATGGACCAATAATATGCCTTTTAGCACAGCATATTATAAAAAGCTAGACGAATTGTGAATAAAACCTTCTGATTTTCTTCTGCTTTTGAAGTCAGGCATCTTTACTTTGTGCCCAACAGTGACACATGAATACTGAAATTAAAAGTTTCTGTTTATATAACAGTTTCTCTTTGTATATGGGAGATATGTCACTGAACGATACCCAAGTGGATGAAGTAAGCATGTTGCAGACCAGAACACACCCTACCATCACCTAAAAAAATGTTTTTCAGATATATCGGGAATATAGTTCAGATTCTTTAGTTAAATGCCCTTGATCAGAGCTGACCTTTGTGCTCCTGATGCAGTGCTTCCACAGTCCCCTCTGTGATGGCATTTTGTTGAGTTCCCTGGATTTTCCAAATGCAGACTCACAGTTAGAGCTCAAAGGGATATTACTTAACATATTTATTATTTAATATATTTGACATTGTTCACCACTTCCTTCACCTTCTGTTAGAATGGGAATACTTTAAAGGACAACAGAGTATTCTAATCCCACCAAAGATGTATCCAGAGAGGGGGAAACAAGGCTCATGAAAGGTCTAGAAAACAAGTCCTGTGAGGAGAAGCTGAGGGAGCTGGGTTTGTTTAGTCTGGAGAAGAGGCTCAGGGGGACCACAACTGCCTGACAAGTCTCTCCTGCCATGCCTGCAGTGAGAGGATGTGAGGAAATGGCCTTAGACTAAAACAGGGGAGATTCAAAATCCTTATGAGAAGAAAGGTTTCACTGTCAGGGTGGTCAGGCACTGGAACAGGTTGCCCAGGGACTCTGTTTCTTGCGAGCTTTTGATGAACCATTAATATATCTTTGTTTCAGGTTTCCCCTCTGCAAATACAAAGTACTACCTTGATTTATAAAGTCCTCTGCAGTTGTAGAGACAAAAGTTCTGTTGAAAACTAAATATTGCTGTCAAAATATCAGGAAGACAAAATTAGTATTCATAATATGACAGAAATATTTCCTTTCAAATGAAGGAGACAGATGCTAATAAATAGCAGAGAGCTCTGTGCCTGCATTTAAAAATAGATTGATACTGAGAAGCAATGTCATAGGAAGCAGACATTTCTATTTTTCTGCATATTTACTTCTAACTATGGTTCATACTTAATAATTTTTGACCTGGAATTACATACGAAAAAAAAAAAAAAATGGTGCAATAGATCTCTAAGTCATATTAAGGGAAAAAAAAAAAATCAAAAGTGGGAAAATCTTTTA
Organism: Aegithalos caudatus; assembly: GCA_013389925.1. Lineage (NCBI taxonomy): Eukaryota > Metazoa > Chordata > Aves > Passeriformes > Aegithalidae > Aegithalos > Aegithalos caudatus. Next base: position 20,849 of record WEIU01011323.1, on the reverse strand, counting down.
ATTAGTCCAGAGTAAACCACACCAAACTGAGTTTTAGTATTTCCTTTTTCCATTTAGCAGCCTAAGGGATGTCCCTGCTACTGACACAGCATCCTTGAAGAGTAAATCTACTGTGATGAATGGGACAGAGTATTACAGGAACTATGTATGAATTGGGTTGGTTTTTGTTGTTGGTTGTTTGTTTTCCCTGGGTTTTTTCAATTGTTGTGGGGTTTGGGTTTTAAAATATTATCTCTCTATATTCTTCTTCTTCTTTGTTGGGTCTTATGCTTTTCAATCTCCCTGAGTTTTTAGTGCTGTTGTCTCTACCCTTCTTTTACTCAGTTCTTGATAACTGATTTTAAGTTCAGGATGAACTTCTGAAACTTCTGAACCCACTGTGGCTGACCTTCTTAGGAATGAGTTATTCTAGAAGCAAGATCCAAAAGAGGCAAATGTACTTATTACAGCCTGGTTGTTGGAATCTTATTTCTCCACTCACAAACCACAGCTATCACACCACTCTGATACCAGTGCCACAGTTCAGAAAACAGTGACAAGTCAGTACAGATTAAAACTCTTGCAAGTTTCCCACTGGCTTAAGATGAGCCTTGGTTCCCACGTGCCCAAGTCAACTTTTGCAAACTCTCCTCAAGTCCTAAGGAACTGAGCAAGTGTCACCTAATATCTTAAAAGGAAATCAAACTTTTTTTCATTTTATTATTCTTAAGTAATTAATTTAGTCTGATCCCTACATAGCACCATCTAGAGATCTCTTTGTCTTCACTGTGACATATCCAAACCCTCAATCACCTCAAAATATTAAGTGAAAAGGATAACTCAGCTCAGCTCTGAAATACAAAAATTAACACTAGATAATAAAGTTGGGAATATTTTTATGACACTTAATCTGAGGAACGTATTTTTAAATTATTTGCTCTGACATTACTTATGCAAACCCAATGGCATTTTGTTCATTCAAATGAGAATGAAAAGAGGAAAAGTACCCAAATGATGGCTCATGTAGGATTACTCTGATAAAGGGAAGCAGTGTAGTACAGAAGAAATGTGATTTTTCTTTTTCATGTCATAAACCTCATTGCTGTTAATGATGAGGATAAGGTCATTGAATTTCTGATATTTAAAGACTACCATAGCAACACTTTAATCTATCAAGTCCCACAACTGATAGGGGTTGCTGCAGAAGAAATTCAGCTACAAGCCATTAGGGAATGATTTTCCTCTCCATCTTTATTAGTTAGGGGTGGTCTACACCTTGACTGATGATTTATCAGTTGTTACATCAACCTCCTGCTCATCTCTTTTATAAATTTTAAGAATTATCACAATGAACATATTTTTTCTTGATACATTTTTACATTAAAAAATATAGTGCTTCAAGAAATTCAAATCTACAGCAAGAGATCAAATTCTTCTAACAATCCAAATTCTGTCTCCTGCTCTCCCACCAAACTACCACAAGCAACTCTGTTAATTGTGACACTTTATGAAAATCAAAATAAATCCCAAGCATACATACACTTACTTTCTAACTTCATACAGCTGTTGTCTTAATATGTGAAGAAGGCATTCAAATATTCAAAGCTGTCTTTTCTTCTAGTTAGGTGGGTTTTTTTTGAAGTCTGGTCCAAGAAGGCCTCTCTGAGCAGCTTTCAGGGTTGGGAGTGTGTAGAGGATGCTTAAAATATGCAAATTGACAGATTGCTGGCAAAGCACACATGGGGCAATAAAATCACCAGGGCAGGAGTCTAAGGACATAATAATCACCAATTCTCTCCCATGAATGTGTGCTTCATCAGATGTAAGAGCAGAAACATTGGCTACTCAGATTTCATATAGAGGTTAACTCTCCCAAAAATCTATGTCCTTGGTGTAATTTGAAAAAAGGACATCAACATTTTATTCTCAGTAAAAAGAATAAAAAGCTAGTTCATCTTGAAAAAGAAGAATGACAAACACCAGCAAACTCTTTTACAATTTAAAAGCTCCTGTCTGTGCACATTACTCTTTCACAGAAAAAAAATAAAAAATATATATATTAAAAAAAATCTCTGTTTTGCTCTGTACACAAGGCTGCAACTAATTACAAGAAGAGACAGATGCTGAGTAGCCTTAAGGCTTTCTCTGCCACCACAGTGAGTCTGTGCACTAGTCAACAAGCAGGTAGTGAGTGAACTCAAATGTTATCTGACAAGGCAGCAGATCCCATCACCTAGGGTTAGAATACAGACAAGCAACTCCGTGTTCAAAAGTAAAGACAGAAAAATTTCAAGCAGATTGTTTCTGACAGAAATCATATCACAGCCGCACTTCCTGACAAAGTCTCCACAAATGAAACTATACACTTTCTGTTTTCCATCTTCTCCTTTAAGAAACAGCCAGAATTTCAAAGGTACATTGAAGGTGACAGCTCAGTGCACAGTGCTTAGCAAGTGCTTCTATGCTTGTTTTCTCTTTGGAAGTATGAGGGAACCTCTACTGCTTATCTGTGGGGGAACAGAGGAGTGCCCCACTTTTTCCTACCTCATTCTTTGTTTCCTAAACACTCCCAGCTTGCTCACAGATGTGAAACGTTAGTTTCACAACATAAAATCCTGCTATGCAAAAACTTCACATGTCCACCTGGAAGTTTTAAAGAAGTTGCACCACCCTAAAAAGGAAAGATACCAAAAGGATAAAACTTGGCTAAAATTGCCAATACTGTTTCCCCTGACTGACAAACAAAATCTCCTAGCTGAATCCTAGCAGAGAATTGTTTATAAGTTTTGAGACAGAATTTTTACCCTTCCTTCACAATAAGCATGATCTCCATACATTTTTGAGTGTTACAAATCCTTGCAAAGTAACAGATTTGAACAGTTTTCTTGCTTTTTGCCCAGAAAGGATTGAGTTCATCTAGATTGATTTGGCTGTTTCGCTGTGAGTAATGTCAAAACAAGACAGGAGAAATACAGTGTTCAACGAAGCACAATGGATTTTATGTACATAGGTTCTAGCAGTGCTGTGGATTTTGACCTGCAAGCTGGGCATTTGCTCCCAATGGCCCGTGAAAACCCCTGAGGAAGTTTTTGGGCTCTACTGACTAGCATTACTAATACCACTTTCTTTTGCTGAAGATGAGTATTTTCCAACCTTAAAAATTAAATAGAGGATGTTTAGGCACACTTGCTTACCCTGTGGTATCATTAAGACACAGAAGGTGAATGAGGCATTTATTTCTAAATATTCCTTTCAGCAGAATGGGGAATACACACTCCTAATTACCACAGGTGAGGTACAGAGGACTGTGAGTAAAAGCAAGTAAAGAAGTACCAAATATTACAGACTGAACATGGTCATCCTGAGTAAAAGTTACTTTGGACTTCAGATTTCCTTTGCATTTCCACTCCTCCCACTAACATTTTTAGGAAAGACATCAAGGATTGTTTAATACTGTGAATTCATAGCACTGATCTCTCACTTTACATTACTAAAATAACTATTGCAGCTTATTTCACTTGAGATTATAGCAGAAAACTAGTGGCATGGAATATAGAAAATATGTCTTGTTGGATTCAGTCAAATTTGTAATCATTGCAGCGCACTGATTTCTGTGCAAGATACTGGCTTTAGCCATAATTAAATTTGCATGGCTTGGGATGATACCTTCCACAGTGGGACAAGGTATAACTTACATATTATTCAAAATGACTGCAGTTTTGAGCAGTCTCTGAGATATTTCTAGGTATTAGAGCTAATAGACCTGTATTACCAGCAGCAGTTCCTAATTATACTGTACTACAATCAATTTGGTTTATTAAGTCTTTATACCTCATCAGAGAATTTTTAATGTTGGAGTGTTTTTCTTGTCTTAAAGCAAATTCTTTTATGGAAAATAAAGTTCTTTGCTAGCAGTAATAATCTGTCCTTACAAGTGTAGTTGATAAGACTGGAGGTTTATCCTACTGGAGCTGCTTTAGTCAGCTCCTTGCAAGGTAACATCTCTGCTCACTGCTACAGGAACAGCAGTGTCACACAGTTTATGAACAATTTAAAAGCACTTAGACTTTGGGGCCAGTCATGCACATCATGTGTGGATTTGAGCGTCCTGCCCGAGGTTATGAAAGACCTACACTCCACTTCTCTTTAAAAGAAGTCTGAAAAAACCAAAAAAAGACGAAAAACAAAACAAAACAAAACAAAAAATAAGCATAATATGCAACAGCAGTCTATGCTACGAGGTTATTTCCCCTGACAAACTCTTTGGATCTCTGCTAGGGAAATCAACAAGCAACCTTGAGTTATCTTTAAAAGGAACTGGGAAGAATAAAACTTGATACCTTTTGTAATAGTAGAAAATGAGCAAGAAAAGTCAGACTTAAAAGAATTAACCAAAACCTTGATGCTTCCAGACCGCTGGTACCTCAAACCTGATACACAGTTTAATTTATCCAGGCAGACCCTGGACTTGAGGACACTTAGGCTTTGGACCTTACTATTTAAATGAATGGTTCGATGGTAATAATAATAATAATAATAATAATAATAATAATCATAATAATAATCTTTCTCTAATTAAATGAACTGCCTGGTCTCTGTGAAGTCATTACATCACAAGTGCCTGAACATCATGAGTTCTCCTTGATTAATGTGACCAGCCAGGAAGGCAATGTTCACAAAAGGGTGAAAATTACCAGAAGTGAAAATTACAAACTGATTACTAAAGAAAATGGATAATATAACCCAGTGACTCAGTTACTCTGAGGTTGCTCCAGCCTTTCAGTAGGATGAAAAGAAATTACTTCAAGCATTAGCTCTTTTTCCATGTTTTCATCCTGCTCTGTGGAACAAAAGCTGTTAGTTCATGCCTCCCTAGACAGAGGACTAGTTTTAAGAAGCACTGGGGCGCTGCAGACAGATAAGTCCTGATGTATTTCAGAGATGGTCTCCACAGTTTTGGGAAGTGCTTTTTAAATTCTTCAGAAACTGTGGCTTCTTCACCACTATATCTGCTTTGTGTCTGCATAAATTTCTAGCTACTTCAAGGACACCTTCTTGATCTTTTTCTTCTATTTTGATGACCTAAAAGGGCTAACAAGCCTAAAAGAAACTTTTTTGAATCTGTTTATACTAAATTATGTAGGTTTTCCAAAAGCAGTCACATATAAAATTAAATTAAATCAATAAAATTAGTTAAAACATCTGATGAAACAAGTGTTCACTGCAAAATCAGTCAGAAAGCATTGGGCAGAATGGTAGATATCTTCATTTAATAAATTATGGGTGCTTTATGAAAATTATAATGGGAATTATTTTAAAAAAATTGTGAGCATGCCAGAGAAAGATATGTATAGATTTTGGGGTATGACCTGGATGTTCCTGCAGGACTCCTGGAACCCGGCACTGCTGTCTGCCACTGCTGCAGCAGGAGGGCTTTGTTGTAGCCATGGAATGACTCCACATGAAGGGGACACTGCACAGCACTCAGTGCTCTGCTCAGAAGTTAACATGCCTTAGGTGCTTTGGAAAAAACCCACAGCTTACTTCTTAAATTAGGAATACTAAATTTAACAATCTGAGTTCCTAGACAACTGATTGGGGAATTCTGAGGAAACACACCCTGTTGACAGTGAATTAAGGATAAGCAGCTGCCTGAATTCTCTCCCTGGATTGCCTAAGGGTCCAGAAGTCATGTTGTCACACAAGCTATAAAGCAACACTAGCAGCACACGTACTTAGGAGAGTCCAAAATAAAATTTAAGTGTATATGTACTCCGAGTGCACATCTGTGCATTGAGAACTTATTTAAGGATGGCATATGCCTTTGCATAAATGATTCACTCAGGGTGTTGTCTCTGCAGATGTAAACATACATGAATTATCTCTTAATTTGGTGATAAAGCCTTGTTGCAAGACATAGAATGGCCAATTTAATGTGTAGCCTATATATGCAATTTTAATTATTCTAATTTGTGGAAAAACAAGCAAACCTGCATGATGGCCAAGAGTATCTTTTTGTCCTGGTGCAGATAACTAGCTACTACTACTACTATGTGTTACTTCAGTGTAGCTAATGAAAGAAACTAAGGAGGTCTTCCTTCCTTCCTTCCTTCCTTCCTTCCTTCCTTCCCTGTTTCCAGGTAGCTGTTGCTAGTTAGTCCATACAGTTAAATGATTTTTGTGCATCAGGTGCTTACAAGGGCAGGAACTTTGCTTTGCTACACGTTTGTAAAGTGCTGTGGGTACCTCTGGTCCTTTAAAGAATAAACAACACTAGTATGCTTCATTTAACATGTCTAAAAATATTTTTCCCCCAGGAACAGCATGCAAGCACTCTGTAATTGGCCACAAGGCCAATAAAGTGTGATGCACAGAGACACTGAGGATTGACTCTCTACATCTCACTGACCATTGCTATGATCTCTGGCTCCTACTTAAAGCCCTATCACATTGGGAACTGGTTCTTCCAGTAATTAATAATCAGCGTTAGGTACTGGTACTATACACATGTTGAAAAGGCACCTCTCATCATGACAGAAAATAGCTACTGAACTTTGCTCTTTTCCTCACTGAGGTCCTTTGCTAAAACAAAACACACAATCAAAAATTGCTTTTTAGCCCTCAACCTGGTAAATTAAAGAAAAATACATTTTGTACAGAAAAGGCAAAAAAATCCTCCAGAAGAGTGTGCTGTGTATAAAGGTAAGTGCCTTTTCACCTTTCTGGAACAGCACATGGCAAAAAGCAGTTTTTTAAACCATACCTTCCCCGGCTCCCTTTGCTTGCTGACAGGATTTGCTGCTGCTGCTGCTGCTGCCCGTGTTCTCCTCCAGGCTCCATCCATTGGCAGGGCTGGCTGTTCCTTTCATGGACACACAATTCCCTCTCTGGCCGCCCCTGCAGGACATTTGATCATCATTGACAGTTGCCCTGCTGCTCTCAGAAACGCCAGGAGGGAGAGCTGAGGGGCAGAAAACTTCCAGATGCAAAACCATTTCCATAAACGATGGCCACAAATCCTGCCTCCGCAGAAACCCACCAGCACTGCAGCATTTACAGAACTAACAGAGCTTCTGCGTGAGGAAACCAACATGTGCTTGTTTATCAGCAATTTTGCATCTCAGTTGCTCCTGTTAGAAATTAGATTTACCTTGTCACTGCTCTTAGTTGGGCATTTTTGGTTTTGTTTGTTTGTGTTGTTATTTTGTTTTTAATAGACATTTTGTAAGAGTTCTCACTATTGAAACCACATTTTTTTCTAGAAGAAATTTCCTGCCAGTCAAACAGCACCTAGTCAGGTATTTGGAATGACTCAGTCCCCTTACTTCTTCAGGAAGCACTTTGAAAGAAAAATCCAGCAAGGCTAAGATGAATGGAGCTGCATAAAGATGTTCCAGTTATAGAAGGTACATGCCACCCACCCCAAGCCATACTTAGACCTCACAATTGTTCTTAAGAGAGAAAAGGACAGAAAAAAATGTAACTGGTTTTGTTGTTTTTTTGTGGGTTGGTTTTTTGTTTGTTTGTTTGTTTTTTGTTGTTTTTTTTGTTGTTGTTTGTTTTGTTTTGTTTTGTTTTTGTTTTTGGTGGTTTTTTTCCCTTTGTTTCTTAGAGATCAAATGAGAAGAATTTGTGCTCAGCAGTGGTGAGGGCACACCTTGAGTGCTGTGTCCAGTTCTGGGCCCCTCAGTTTAGGAGGGATGTTGAGAGGCTGGAATGTGTACAGAGGAGGGCAACAAGGCTGGTGAGGGGCTTGGAACACAAACCCTGTGAGGAATGACTGAGGAAGCTGGGGTTGTTTAGCCTGGAGAAAAGGAGACTCAGAGGTGACCTTATCACTCTCTACAGCTTCCTGAAGGGTGGTTGTATCAGGTGGGGGTTGGTGTCCTTCTCCAGACAGCAGCTGACAGAATGAGAGAACAGTCTTAAGCTGCACCAAGGGAAATATAGGTTGGATATTAGGAAAAAGTCTTTTACAGAAAGGGCGATAAAGTATTGGAATGATCTACCATGATCTGGGGAGGTAGTGGAGTCCCCATTCCTGGATGTGTTTTAAAAAAGACTGGATGTGGCACTCGGTGCCATGGTTTAGTTGAAGTGTTATGGCACGGGTTGGATTCAATGATTTTGAAGGTCTCTTCCAACCTTCTAACCATTCTGTGAATTTTGTGAATCATCAGGAGGCTTCCCTGAGAAGTCTTTAAAACTGGACATGAGTTCTCCATGAGAAGCAAGGGAAGTGACTGGTTTAGATGTCCTGGAGCAAATCAGATATGCTCTTACCCTATTGCTACATCTGTTTCAACATGGTACTTCTTTAAAAAGGCAAATCCATACCTATTCTGAGTCTCAGAAGAGCAGCCAGTGATGTGGAGGACAGAAGAGAGAAGTGGAATTAAGAGTGATTTTACCAGGTTTTAGTAGTGGTAGTGGGATATTTATGTCAGCACAAAGGAGTCATGGGCAAACCATAATCCTGTAATGCATGTCCTGCAGGATTAAACATGGATCTGCCTTGGCTTCTTCAGGATTCTTTGGGACAAGGAAAAAGTCAGTCATGTTATAGGCCCTGTGCCCAATTCTTTTAGACAATATTTCCTAAAGTCAATTATTAATTCTTAAAAATATACCTCAATTATTCTCTTAAAATTTATATTGACCAAATCAGTATCCAGAAGCATGCTGGGGACAATCTCTCCCATTCTAAGATTATTTGTTCATTGTTTATTTTCCATTATTTCCAATAATTTACCCATCAAACAGCAGATAAATATAAGCATTTGTTTGAAATAAGAATTATTTAAATTTTACACAACTTAACAGGAAAAAACTACAGGATTAAAACTGTTTTCACTAACCTCCAAGAAGAGAAGTTCAAGGCTTTTGGGTGTTTAATGAATTAAGCCTTGGTTTGTTGTTAAACATGATTTTTAGCTGCACTGAAAATTGTTTCTTGGTAATAACAGGTTTTGAACAAAATGTGCTTTTTTTTTCTTTTCTGTCTCTCATCAACTGCTATTTTGTTTCTCTTTTTCTCGCCAGCTGCTCATGTTATTACTTGCTTAATTTTTCCTGTTTCTCTTTCCATCTTCCCTCTCTCCAGGTGTTTCAGTGCTAAATTTCAACTATTCTATTTGTAGTAGATTTCTCTAGGAGGGATTTGTTTCAATTGGATTGTTAGGCTTTATGTACTTATTGTTGATGTTTCAAATTAAAACAATCTTATTAATTCATGATTATTCCTGTTAGAGTCATTTTTGTGGGGTTTTTCTGGGTTTTCTGGTGGGGTTTTTTTGTGCATAAATATACATGAGAATAAAGTGTGGCTGAAAACAGCTTCATTTGACAGTAAAATATCATCTTGCTATTTATTGATTACCACCTCAAGTAAACATACCATCAGCTCACCAAAATCAATATATAGTTGGAATTTATATTCAAGAAGAATTGCCTGCTGGCAAATAACTTTTCTCTCTCTGTATGTGTAAGTTGCAGATGATCAGACTGGAAACCATATTCAAGTTAAGTAGTAGAATTAAAACTACACAAGGTACAGGCGACAAAGCTTCTTTCTATAAAATGTATTTCCTTCTGTAGCGATAGGAAAATCCATTCAGTGACCAGCCCTGGTGGTCTAGCAGAGCTTCTGTTACTTGGACTGTTCCACTAATGAAGTCAGACATGGACTGAAATGAAACAATCTGCAATGGCTGTTAGAATTATATGAATAACTATTTCCCATGCCAAATGTACTCTCAGAGATATGCCAATAACCAACTGTTTATGTAGAAATAATCTGATTTCCTGTTATGCTTCCATTGTATTTTGCCACATTCTTGTGATGACATATTCATTAAACAACCACTAGAACCTAACATATTCAGTGGTTGAAATATCATCTTGTAGTTAGAGTATTTTGACATTACTGAGAACAGGCACAAATGTCTGAACCTAGTTTGTTTCTTTGTGTAGATAGATTGGGGAGCTACACAGGGATGGAAAAAAAAAACTGAGCAGCATTAAATTTTCCTCTTTACACTGATTCTATGTTTGTACTGTAGCAAATTCTCTCTAATAAAATTTACCACAGTAAAAATGTAGCTGAGATTTCAGTTTCGTCTACATCTGTTGTTTCTGTAGGCATTACTAAGAAAACTGATGAGCTTCCAGCACCATAAAGGTGTACCAGTATCAGCCTGATAATTTCTTCTTAAGGTTTTTCACCTCTTTTATTGAGGAGTTCCTGTGCCAACACAGAGAAATAAGAGCCTGTGAAAAGTAAGTCCCAAAAGCAGTCTTTAGTTACAGTGCCTTAAATTAACTAAAGATACAACAGATATCTGCTGTAGCCAGACTACATGAATCTTTAAAACTGCATTCAGTGTTATGCGCCCACACACCAGTTCTACCCATCATTTCTTAGTGCAGAGGGATTTACATGGACTCATACAGCAAAAGAAACAGCAGGAAAAACTGTTTGCCTAAAAAAACCCAGCTTCAGTAGAGGAATCCCCTCGTGGTCTGCCATGGGGCTTCCTCTTCTGGGGAAAAAAACCTGCCATTATCGTAACTGGGATTCAAATCAAAATCAGATTACATGCTCTTTTCTCCTCTGCAAGAATTTATAAGACACAGGGTATCCTTTACCAAAGAAGAGAACATGTAATGATAACATATTTATGAAACTTAAGTGGTTCAATTATTTTCATCCCAGTAGCTTTATGAGAGAGGTAGAAGTATGAAACTCCACGAAATTATATAACTCAGAGGAATTATTACAATGCTTGTGCATTACTACTAATTCCACCCTATTATATGATACTATATCTTTTCATAATGAAGATTAAATGCAGCAGAAACCATATAATGGCAAAACTGCTGTAGATCAAATTGGGTCTACCATAAGAAAAATGATCACTGATCCCAAGACGTTATGGAATAGTAAACTTAAATTGTGCTTCTTTTCAAGTTTATGTGACTATGATTATTTAATTTTTCTTTGTGCGAGCTCAAGTGTAGCTGTTATGCGACTACAGATGAGAGAACCTGAAATTAATTTGTCTGTATAAGATCAGTGACTGTACAAATTCTTATGAAAACTAACATGCCATGACAATAGTAATTTTGATAAAATTACAGCAAGAACTGCAATTCTCTGCCATCTGGCTGTCTCATCATAACTACTTTGATGTGCTTTTTATTACTTATTTACTTACTTCAACTACTTTAGCAGTTGTTTCAGAGCTTAGAAATGTTAACTGCAGAGCAGTATTAAAGAAACAGCATTTCCAAAGCTTAACATTAATTCCTTACAAAAGCCTAAACCAATCTTCAATTATCTTTAATTAAAGCCCTAAAAATTATATATATACTCTAAAATAGATCTACTTTATGAAGCAGATACATTTCATATTTTAAAATGCAAAAATGTATCAGTTTTCAGAGTAGTCTCATTAGTTTATTATAAAAGTCTGAATGAGCTGCCAGACCCTTTCATCTTCCTAAACAAAACCTTTCAATTACTTTTGGAATTGAGTTACATATTTACTTAAGATACGAACACAATTAACAACTAAAAGAGAAGTATATCTAGGTACATTTTTATAATAAGGAACCCATTTACTTGAGGTCAGGGTATCAGTACTGTGCATTTCTAATTCAATCATATTTATTCCAAGGCAAATCATCTCTTTGGTGACTTCTTATGAATACTAACTAGCCACCATAATTTATTTCCTTTATAAGGGGTGGAGAGTGGTGGAGAAGGTCAAATGCTGCCTTTATGTTACCACTGCAAATCTGTTCACTTGGTAAAGGTCCTGATCTGTAAACACAGAACTTTTGTAATTTTATACTCTAATCTTGCAGATTCAGATTTCTGAGATAAACCCCAGGATATCCAAAGCTTGAAGAATCTTTGCTCTTTTCCAGGAGCTATGAATATTTTCCATATCCCTTAGAGAATTATCAGATCATAGTATGCAATATGGTTCCAAATGTGTGCAAACGACATCTACAACATGGTAATTTAGCACATGTAGATTTTATAGAAATGTTGAACTTCTGAAACCTAAGGCTAAAAATGATATTACAGAGTACACAACCACCGAGAGTCACACCATGTGCCTGAGAGAGATGTCCCAGTGCTCCTTGAGCTCTGGCAGGCTTGGGGCCTTGACCACTTCTTTGGGGAGCCTGTTCTGGGCTGTGCGGGGTGAAATCCTGATCCCACAAAAGCCACAACGGGCTAATGCACATGGTTCTGGTTTGGCTTTCACTCATGAACCCAGATAATCTACTTCCTCTTCAAAGGGGTGGCCAAACCCTCTCCTGGTGTAAAGTGTCAGCTCACTGAGTTAGCTGAGCTCAGTGAAACTATAGGAATTAATGCCACGTTAGAGTTCAAATCTGCATCTTGGGGTCAGGGTAAAGACCTGGAATGGAGGAACTCCACTAACAATGCTGTGTTTCACCTTCTGGGAGCTCTAAACCTGCAGGGAATTAAATTTGAAAAAGAAAGAAAGAAAAAACAAAAAAAAAACAAAACAAAACAAAACAAAACAAAACAAAAAAAAANAAAAAAAAAAAAAAAAAAAAAAACCACAAAACAACAAAACCAAACACAACAGATAGAGCTGCCATCAGAAACTCCTTGCAGATGGCATAAAATAACTTAACTATTATTCACTGGGAGCTAATTTCAGTCATTGTTAATACATGCTGGGTAGAAAATTAGTGTCAAACAACAAAATGGCATGATTTTTTAAAAGCCTTTGGATTCAAATTTCAAATAATCTCTGTTAACCAGCATTCAAGTTTCCAGATTCAGATCTCCCCCACAGAATTACACAGTACCAGCTATTGTTTCAGTTTTAACAAAAAATACAGAGGATGTTGAACAATATTGTTAAGAGTGTAATAATTACAGCAGTGAAACATAGGGCTGTATAATACAGTCAGGTATTTATGTAGTGACTGGACATACACAGCATTTTGCTAATTGCTTGCTTATCTGAATTGTTTTTTTCTGCTGAACAGAGTGGAATGCTTCTGCACTGAGGAATTCCTTTCATTCTGTATTTGATCCCTCCATAGATTTATTAGCACAGAGCTGCCTGAATAGGCCACCATACTGAAATTATGGAGACAGATGAGAACATGGTATCCAGATTTGTTTCCCTGTGTCTGTTTATTTATTTTTGTAAAAATCTTTCTTCCTTTTTATCTGAAGGCCTAAAACTTAAAAGGCTATCAGTTACATCATCAATGGGTATATCAGAAAATCTGCAGATTTATCTTACAGACAAAAAAATATAGACTAATTGCAAAAATATTTCTCCAAAGCACCAGAGCTATGCTTTGGTAATACCAAATATGAAGATTTAAACAAGACACCTGGATTATATTTTTATTGTGCTTTCAAACTTCACAGATTAATAACATGTTGAAACAGGCAGTAATGGAGGTACTCTGTACATCCAAGGTATTAAACAACAGTTTGCATCTGTATAGAGTTGAGACTGCAATATTGTTAATTCTACAGGGTTTCCAAAAGTTTAGAAAAAAAATTTTTTAATTAGAAGGTGATTTTTTTTTAAAGAATAATGGATTTATTTAAAAAACCCCGTAGCTACAAATAAGGGTCAAGCAGTGGTTTACATAAAACTGGAGATAGGTACTTGACATTAAAAAAAACTGAAAATCTTTGCTTTTTGTTACTGTAAATTAGAGCGTGTTCTGATTTCCTTCCCACTAACACACATTCCTAAACTTAAACTGTGTTTCTAACAGCCAGAATACATAAGACGTACAGAAAAAAATGCTAAAGGCAGAGCCCAGTTAAAGGAACAACAATTTAATCTGTAACTTTTTAAGACCTTTTGAATAAAATACATTTTACATTAATCTTTAACACCAGTGTTGTTATTCCATATGAAAACAGCATTCCCAAGTCCATGGTTTAGGTGAAATCTCTATATTGGGCTTTATATTTTCCTCCAAGCAAAATGCAGAAGGATAAATACTTGTTAGTTAAAAAGCCAAAAATGTTCTAACTCTAAATAAAATGAATTATAAATGAATTATTTTTAAAATGAGGTTTTGCTATGAAAATAATAATTAAATGGCAAAAACATTCAAACAATTATGCTGGGACAAAGCTATGAGTTGGAAGATAATGGATAGAGCCAGCAGGGAGTAAAACGTGCAGCATTTCCTGGTAATTTACTCACTGGAAGATTTGAAAATCAGTTTATTCATGGGAGAAAAATAGCCTATTGCCACCAGTCCTTGATCATAAAACACATAGAACTTTAAACTCTCAGTGCAATATTGAAAGGAAATAATGTGCGCCTAATCAGCTTTGCCCTTCATAGCAGGTATCACTTTGGCAATCAGGAGCACACTGTGGAAAGGAAAAATAATGGGAAGACAATATTCTGAGTGGGGAAAAAAACAACCAACCTACACAGTTCGCAAAATCCACAGAAAGACTGTAACCACAGGTGGCTATTTCTGCTGACCTAAAACAATTCCCTAAAACGGTGGCTGTGATGCAGCCAGAACATGAAGGGCATGTTTTCATTTTAACTTATGCATTCTTCTGGAATCCTGAGGTCTGGGTAACTGCACCATCCCAAATAACCCTTCAAGATGCAAAGGCAAGCTCACACCGACAACCCACAAAGAGGGTGCATGAAATGACTGCCTCTTAGTACTGAAATCCCAAAGAACCTTTTCTCTTTACACATCTATATCAGGAATTTTATTCACTTCCACTTGAGAGAAACCTGACAAAATGAAGCAACCTTAGCGAACAGAATGGTAATTTTCATAAAATGCACAGTCAAACTGGTAAAGGCAAAATCATCTAAATTCTCCAATTTTGACTTCAATTTGAAATAAAATAATGTGAAATACAGTCATTGTGGGTTTCTTATAATAAGATGCATTTTACAGGTACTAACACCAATAAGTAATGTATATGAATTTGCTGGCAATTCTGAACTGCTTGTCTTTCATAGGATTTCTTATGGCTATTTACATTTTCACTCAGTGAAAATCAATTACCTTCCTGCAATAAGCCTCATTTGCTACCTTTGAGTATAATAGAAACACCATTAGGATGATGACATTACCCAAAAGAAGGGCACCACACAGTTGGTAGACATAAATTAAGGACCCTTTCACATATGCATTAGAAATACTGCTGTGACTGAAATATGCATAAAATCTGTATCTATTAGAGCTATTAGCGCGTGCTGGTGATGATTTTGAAAGAGGGAGGGGGAGATTGTGATCCACTACTTTGACAAAATTATGTATTTCCCTTGTTTTATTATTTTATTTTTTAATTTTTTTTTTCTCAGGATGTGCCACTGATGCAATAAGCAGAGGCCCCCAGCTGAGCTGCATTTGGAAATGCCACTGAGCATGGCGTGCGCGCTTCACTTGGCTGAGCTGGAGCCGGGCTCTGTCGGAGGCGCAGCGAGCGCGGGCGCGCCCGGCCGCTCCTGCCGCCCTGACCTCCGCTGCTCCGCGGATGTACGCCTGGCTGCGGGCCGCGCTCATGTGGAAAACAGCTCCTGCCCATCAATTCCTGGGATTTGGGGACATTTAACTTCCATCAGGGCCTCAGCGTCTTGTTGATATGGGGAGACTAACTTACCACCGAATGTTAATGGGACTAACGCAAAGGGGCTTTGTGTTTGTGTGGGGGGAAGAAACTAATTTAGAGATTCCTCCCTTGGAGTCTGTTAAGCAGAGGAAGTTACTTCTGAACGCAGGTTTTTTTACCTGGGTTCTTATGAGCTTAAGCAAAACAAAATTATAACACAATATGATGATGCATTATGCATTAAAAGTGTAAAATGCAATTCCCTCCATCCTACTTCCATACTCATTTGACATACCAATGTCAAATTAGGAATAAGGAAAATATTGGGATGTTGTTTCTCCTACAGAAGGATTGCTGATCATATTTGTCATTTGTTTTTTAACAGAAAAGTTTCTTTCTCTTTTAGGCATATAAAAAACTATTTGGTTCCACCAGTACTAAGGAGAAAGGCATGTTTTAAGATTGCTCTCACCACTCAAAAGTCAGGATAATCTCAGCCCTACAGCAGGCATTCTGCTGATAGTGCTATGAAGAGAGAGTTAAATCCACCAAACACCCAACATAAATGTATGAAAACTTGCCTAATATCAAAGTATTTACTATGCAGAAGGGTGATCCAGGACTTCTGGCATTCCATAATGAAAGGCACATTAGTCATACAACAGAAGTAGTAAGCTGGGGCTCCTCTGCCTTACAAATTAGTCAGAAAAAGGTGCTTGTGCAAAGGCAAATGGAGGGGAGAGTAATCACATCTGGGCACTGCTCTCTGCAGTTCCAAGTTCCCTGTATTTTGAGCCTCCTTCTTCACTGCAGTTCTGTACCCTGACAGATCAGAGAAAATCCTACATGGTGCTGAGCAAGTGGGTATTGTCAAACAAAGTCTGCCTTTGTTAAAAAAAAAAAACAAAAAACTAAAAACCAAATATTAGTGCTTTTTCCTTAGCCAGATGTACAAAGGTTTCACTATGTTTGAAAAAAAAAAAAAAAAAAACAAAAACAACAAAAAACTATGCTGAGAATCTTGCAAGGTAAAGCTCATAAATCAACAGTATAGTTGGCAAGATTTTTCAGATTGCCAATAGTAAAAAAAGGATTCTCCTATAATCCAACCTACTTATGCTATTATTTTCATAAAGTCGCAATTAAATCCTAGCGACACTGGAACAAAATGAACATGGAGTATTTCTTAGGTAATTTCCCTTCTCATTTATTTCATTTTTCTGTTAGGCACAAAAATAATGTCCATATATGTTTGCTACACATTGTTTCCAAATAAGCTTGACAGAACAAGGTGTTTCCGAGTTCTTAAGGAAAATGCAGTAAGGAACTAACTTTTCTATTTTTTCCTGAGGAAAAAAAAGACTAAATGGATGAAAAAGTAATCTTATCTAGTCTAATTACAATGTTATCTATTTACATTAAAAATTCTGATTGGCAGAGGAATGCTCATTTCTTTTTGGCCATTTCTTTTGCTACAATGTACAGTAGAAAATATGCAGAATGGATGTGCCTTCAGATTAATCATTTAGACACTATACATTTCATAAGGATAAAGGTCATAACAGCTGAGCAAATAATTTCCATCAACATTTTAAATAAGATTACAGGATACATAGAATTTTCATTCAAACTAGCTGGGCAGAATCTGTGCAAGGTATTGTGGTATTGTAGGAAATTACCTCTCTGAATGAAGAAAACATTGCAGATGAAGATACAGAAGTTCTTTAAATAAAAAGCAAATAAAAACATCCACTTAAATATTGGACGCTTTTTCCATTATCTTGAGTAGAAGTAATCTTAAAGACCTATTTCATTTTAAGGACACATACAAGTGCTACATTTATTCAAACCCTAACTGAGTTTTTTGAACATATTTGATCTTTTCTAAAAACACACACCTATGGAGTTGTTTAGAAAGGACATTTTAGCAAAATTTGAAAGGAATATCTTCTCAGAAGTCAATGTAAGAAATTTGTTAGAATTTGGAAGTAAAATAAAATTTACTATTTACTGCAGATTTATGTATCTAAGTACAAAAAACCTCACGAGCACTAAATATATTACTTTTCTTCCTCAGATAATTACATTGTTCTAATCTTTACTATATAAATATATATGAAGGGAAACATTTCTTGTTTTCTGGTTAAGGTGTTCTTTTGCATGTAATTATTAGCACTGCCTAATAAATTACTTGATAAATGCCTTAATTAAATAACTGATGGATCTCAACCTTGAAATTACATACTCTAGCTAGTAATTGTTCCTTTGATTGTGAAAATTTGTCTCTATATTGCACATCAGGAGCTCTATTTCAAACCTCTCAAACTTGTCTATGTAAGCTTATTGCAACACTGTGAAAATCCTCTACTTTTTCAGTTCCCACAATTCCCCCTCTCAGTACAACCAGAAAAACACTCTTTTGATATTTTGTCAATTATTAACTGCATTGTGTTGCATAGTTCTACTGGAGTGTGTCTTTTCTCATCTAATAAAACAGTGCTACGTTTTTTACACAAAGTTACATTGCTAAATTTTAAAATCTTTCACTACCCTACTTAATGCATATTTTGCTTTTTAAGGCATCTTTTCTGTTTGCTTTAAGCATTTTTATTTTGAATTGCAGTAATTCTAACACTGCAAAAGATCTGGTCTGTTTTAAGGACATAAGTCAAACCCTATAGTGATTTCTAGTGATTTCTATTTCTTGTTTTGAAAAGTCTTGTCTTTTCCAACGTCTTGAACTAAAGTCTTTATCCATGTCTATATTTGCATATACTATTTCTGGGTCAGCAGGTAACTGCACAAGACCCTGTGATGTTTCTGTGGGGTTCTGAGAATTCTCTGTATTTTATTTCTCATCTCTCTCTCTTGGATGATAAAAGGTTCTTTAATGGTTTTATCCATCATTCATTGTACACATTGAAGTACACAAGGCACTACCACTAATATGGTTACTATAACAATCAATACATACAAACTCATTTTGCAAAGTCCCCTTAACTAAGGTGCAAAGCTTTATCCTTAAAACAAATCATCTTACCATGATTCATTGTCTCTTTTGATTTGAGACATTAAATCATTCAGCTTTTGTATGCTTTTGTGTATGGATTCATAATGGTTAGACAAGGTAGTACAACAATCTTTCAAATTCCTCACAACCATGTCCATGTGCCAGTAAAGGCAAATCCATTGCTGCTCTATTTTGTAGGTTGGCATGTCTAACACTGCTGAGGTCTGTCAGCATATCACTG
The DNA here is from genome assembly GCA_013389925.1 of Aegithalos caudatus. Lineage (NCBI taxonomy): Eukaryota > Metazoa > Chordata > Aves > Passeriformes > Aegithalidae > Aegithalos > Aegithalos caudatus. Next base: position 2,003 of record WEIU01011323.1, on the reverse strand, counting down.
GTTGCAATGGGTATGGCACTGGTTTGTTTACTCAGTCAACGCCCTTCCTGATCTAATCGTTTTAATGCTATTGCTGAAGACAGCTGAGGTTAAAAAAAAAAAAAAAAAAAAAAAAAAAAAAAAAAAAAAAAAAACCCCCACAAAAACTTTTTTTCATTTCACGGGTCAA
>WEIU01011321.1:7998-73519 GCA_013389925.1 Aegithalos caudatus | reverse complement strand
ACAATAGTTTCTTCCATGGACTGCATTTCAATGTGGCAAATAAATAAGATGAAAACCACTGGTTGGTTCGGAGAAAAGTCCACAATCATTTGGACAAAATAACTTGAATTCAGAGAATGCTGAGGAAAGTCATTATTCTAACAAAGATGTTTCTTTGCATTTCAGAGCCCAGGTATCAGGGTTTCCAGTAATCAAGCTTACTTACACCAAGTTCTGACTTGTGGGAAGGTAAATAAATTCTTTTGTTTTCCCTCACAGGTATCGCTGTTTAAAGTGCCTCAATTTTGACCTTTGCCAAGCCTGCTTTTTCACTGGCCGTCTCTGCAAACCACATAAGAGATCACATCCTGTTGTGGAACACTGTGTGCAGGTAGAGTCCTATTTTACTGATTCATTTCCCTGTTGAGGTTCTTTGTGTAGGCAAGTAGGCATAGATTCTTGAACTACATGCATTAGAACGTTATGTGCGTATTAGCCATAACAGCCATGACATAGCAGCGTTATTAGTCTGGGAACAGGGAGACAGGAGAAGGACAAAAGCAGGCTTCTGACTTTAGAATGAGTATTTTGTTCTGAAGTAACTGAATAGAGCTATGAAATACCCCAGTGTAAGTCTTTTTTTAAAGGCATTTTATGGCAAGATTTTGTTAGCAGATAATCCTTAAACCTATGAAAAATCCCCTCAAAGTCCCGATGTTTCTTCATCCGAATCCCAACACAGACTCATGCAAAAATTAATTAATCCTAAAGTTATACAAACTCCTCCATGAAATGTCTTTATTTTTCTCTCTTTTCTGAATGTCTTCAGTTTTTCCACATTATTGTAAACCTTTCTGATTCATTTGTATATGTCAGTTAGAGATAGAGTACAAAGAGGCAGCATGTGCCCAACTAGAGATCACATACCTGGACCCTGTTACAGGGCCAACTTGTGCTATCATCACACTAGTGGCAAAGTACAACACAGGGAATTTGTGTTTGGAAGACCAGCATCTCCTTTGAGCAGGAGATTCCAGATCTTGCACACAGCAACAGATGAGGTTTTTGTGAATCTGTATAACAGTATCCTTCTGTTCCAGTAAATGAGCTGAAAAGCACTTAAGAAAATTTCCCTAGAAAGCTGTAGCTCCTGGTGTCCTTCACAGCCCTCTGCAGTTAATGTGAAAGATACCTGGGCAGCCAGTGTCTGCACTAAAACTAAGGACTGTTAGACTGCTCTTGTAGTCACCCTTTGTCTGGGGTAGCATTAAACTCTTTCCACTTCATTGCTCTCTTCCTGAAAAAAAAAATCCTATTGCCAATATTGTGAGAAATTATATCTTGATACTCAATATCCACATTAAAAATAACAGTTCAGTCCTCCAAATATTCTTCCTCATACTCCAGCTGTGAGGAAGTAGGAAAATCAAATGTTAACTGACCTCCTCATGAAGAGATTTCTAAGTAGAGATATTAAAATTAGTGTGAAGGGAGTGTGAATGGAGGTGTGTGTTTGTGGAAGCACCAGAAGGAAGGGCAAGAGAGATAAAGCAAGGCAGGAGATGTTGCAGCCTGGATTGCAGCCACATTGCTGCTGCAGAATTGCAATTGAATCACTGAAATTAGGTTTCCTTTCTGAAGCCCTACTCTAACACAAACCCTGTAAATATTATTTTATAGNAATTTAAAAGATAAACTACTCACTATGACAGATACCATTTTTGTATCTGCTGTATGGGACATAATCAGCAGTAAGTTGCTGTCCTCATACCTTCCACTCTTAGCAGGTGCTGTTCTTGTCTGGGTAAGTATTCACACTGTTTTTATCAGGAATTGAGCTGCTGAGTGGGGGTTTAAAATATCAGCAGAGTTTTTCCTTACCGTGCTGACACCTTGTGGTAATGTTACTACCACGTTGAGAAGCACTAGGAGACATGTGGTGAGTTTTCTTTGTTTTCCTGTTCAGTCTGTCAGGGCTCACCCCATGTTCTGCAGCAGTCACCTGGGGCAGAATTGGTTTGTGTCCTCCAATAATACAGCTGATGAGCTTAGTTGTTGTACATGAGCCTGACACTTCTGTGATAAATGGATGTGTATTTTACTCTATTCCAGAGGAGGATGTGAGCCATGGAAGACTATATCTACAAATGCTTTATACAAGTGTAAAAGTATTTCTTCCTTAGATACTAGTCAGCAGAATTCAGTGTGAGCTTAATCATTGTAGCTACCAAAATCTTGTGTTAGATATTTCCAGGCTACCTGACTTTGATCCAGGCAGTATTTTGCCTAAAAGAATCAGAGCTGCTCTTGTCTGTGGTCCTGCAGCATTACCCACCTCAGCTCTGCTTCTAAGGCTCAGACAGCAGCCATGAGCCTCATCAGAGGGTGAACAGGTGGACCTTTGCTTTGGAATATGTCTGTTTCTGGGCAGTACCTGTTTGAAAAGTCACTTTCTTCTTTATTATCCCTCATTCCAATAGATGTCAGCAAAGGCGAATGCAAAGCACCTTCTCTGCACTATCAGGAACAACCTGTTTCAAGAGCACTGCAAAAGTAAAGAGGCTCAGAGAAGGACAGCTCTGGAGTCAGTAGAGGAGAGGCACTTCCCTGCTCACAAAAAGACTTTGTGAGTTTTAGTTTCAGATTAATTTATAATCTCTGAATGTCAAGCTATGGAATATTGCTTGATTATGTCCTTTGAGTGAGGGATTTTGTTACGACAGATACCATGTCATGATTTTTCTATTAAAAAGGGAAAGAATAACTGAGAAGTTGCTGCACATTGTTCTGTAGTTCAGCTGTGGTTACCATGCTGACAGCCTAATGATCAATTGTCTTATAAAATATAACAGGCTTGTGTCTTGCTTCCCTCCTTCCCTTATGTTGGCTCTTTCACTCTGTTCCATTTCTCATACTAGCATCAAGCATTGCAAATATTTACTACCTTTACAACTGCATGGGTTTTTAAGCACCTCCTCTGTGATAAATCCATTGGAAATTAGCTGTGAATACTTTCCACATGTGACCCACAGTGCATTCACTCAAGTCCCACTAAATTGCAGGCCTGTGGAATTACAATAGCAAGTAGATGATCTCACCATTCCTCTTCTTTCAGGCCAGTGGTTCTGTTTGCTTTGGTGAATATTTAAAGTCATTACTTTATTTCCAATGCTCACATAATGAGCTTTGAAGGTTGAGATTTTTCCCAATAGTTTCTCCTTCCTTGCTATGAGATTTTGGTTGATACTTAGGTATGGAAACTGAAGGGAATGATTATAGGAGATTAGCACTAGAAACATACAAAGGGTGAGATTCCTTCCTACTTGTATAAAGATCTAGCAACTGTCTTGGATCTCATGTGTTCTCCAAATGAAGCTTCAGTGAGGCTGAAATAGGGAAAAAATGGTCAGTCCTCTCTAAAATAATTAATTTCATCTTTATGTCATGGAGGAGAAAAATCTGTTTATAAAACTGGATTGTGCTACTCTGATAGATTTTCAGTAAGAAAAAAAAATTATCTAAGGCCAGTGGTCCTCATGGAGAATATTATTTCAGTGTTTGTTTTTTAGAATGTGGTGAAATGCAAAACACCTTTCATTGCTAATATTTCCTCTCTTGTATTCATCAACAAAACAATATTTAATCATTTTGAATGTAATTTAATATTTCTGGAAGTAATTGAGATTTCTCTTTAATTCTGTGGGGATTTGATTACCTACTGCTTAGGGTAGCAATTAGACAAAGAATTTGGAGTTGCTTTTACAAGTGTCACTGTGCGTCTGATAAATATCTAGGCTTTTCCTAGCATGTAATGGACTGAACAGCAGGGAATTTTGCTATTTTTTGTAGTTGAATCTCCTAATATACTTAACTCTTGGCTAAAGGAAGCAAAAAAGAGAAGGAGCAAATGGCACTGAGAATAAATGGATGGAAAGAGGAACCTGTTGCTGAGATTCTGTTGGGAGAGTGGAATTTGTTTTCAGGAATTTCATTCTTTCAACCAAAGTATGCCAGCAGGCATAGCAAACTTTACTTCTTGCTTAGTCAATAGCACATCTGTCTGTCTATTTACACTGCATTAGTTTTTTGCATTTGGATCTTCCCGGGTAGCAAAATAATGTGAGTCCTGATCCTTTCCCTACTCATTACTTCCCTGTTGGTATACAGTCCTCCTGTGGAATTCAGTGCTTCATCACTACCTGGTCCAGTGGACAATTGTGTCCCAGAGTCACCCAGGTTCATACCTGAAAACAGGACTGTAATGCAGAAGAGTGAGAATAACGAGAAGATGCCAGAGCAAGACAAGACAATAGCTCAGGTGAGCAAAACAAAGGGCAGTAATAGTTTTAAACTTGTGGAGAAGACCTAGCAAGTTAATTATCTAATTGGCTTCTAATTCAAATGAAAATGTAATGGGCAGTGTCACTTTTCTGTTAATTCCTCGTTTATGGTGAAAAATGTGGAATCTGAAAACTTAGTGAGGGTTGTGTTTGTTATCTTCCCAAGATTAGTGACTAACTCCTTGACTTCCATGACCTTCAGAAGCACCTGGAAGAACATTTGCTTTGGGATTTTTTGACTTGTCGTAGAGTAGCATGCTAAAGTCTAGATGACTCTGGAGTCCTCTTGCTATTCTGACAGTAAAAAAGGCCATCATGTCTTCCTACTGCAAGCAAATGTCAGAGAAGAATGCCTGAATTCTTATTAGACTCAGGCCATTTTTGTTACCATGGAAATAGCAAGAGGACAGAATGGGCCCTCTTTGGATAAACCCAGAGCAGTGTCCACTCCAACTTAAATAGCTAATTCACTAAAGGTCTCCATTAATCCATTCCCAGCTTCCCTCCAAAGAAACAATGCTGAAAGAATGGGTAGGACAGTGTAGCTAAAAATAAGTACATAGCAATTTCTTGTTTCTAAATTTTTTGAGAGGTTGGTAACTCTGCACTTACTCAGAATACAGGGAACACTGGGTTGTGTTCAAACCAGTTTGTGTCATCTACTCATCTTGTTCTTCCCAGGACTCAAGGGGTGCAGTAACACAGAACTAGCCTCTGTGTGTCAGGTCACTCCTTTGGCTGCTACTCCTGTGCTGCCCTTTGGAAGACCTGTCTTTAGAAGTCTGCTGCCCAGCTCAAGGAACAGTGCCAGCCAGCAGATATCTGCAGGAGAAGTTGTGGGCAGCACAGGAATAGCTTGCTTAAACATAGAATTTTCTTGGTTGGCATTTGTCATTTTAGAGAACAGCAGGACGGGACTTGCATCCCTGTGCTGGGATTCTGTCAGGTGCACAGTTCTTTTACCTTATAGTCAAGAGAAGAGATCTATAGATGATCTATAGATCTTTAGATCTTATAGTCAATTGGGCTGAGAATTCCTTTTGAGCAGTTTTATACTGATTTCTAAGATCTTATAGTGCAGATTATTTCCACTTTTATTGAAAAGATGTGGATAGTAAGTTCAATGATTGCTTTTAATAGAATCCATGAATATGGAGGTCCTGAGTGATCAGCTCTTAGTCTCATAATTTCCTGACAGCCCTGATTCCTGCCCAACTTATATCATGCCTCAAAAGTAGCTTAGCTGAAAGTGTTTGACTCCCTAAGTTCTGGGCTACTGTTCTCTGCATGGTTTAGAGAATGCTACTTCCATCTAAAGACCAGGAGTTTCTCTTCTTTCTTCTACATACAGTCCACTCCATCTCCTTGTTTCAAAGCAGCTGTGGGATTTGGGAGAGATTGTTTCCAAATCAGAATATTCCATTTTGCAGAAATTTTTTGAGAATATGGATTTTGTTCTGATTTCAAACAAATTCTCATACTCGTAAATTTGTCATAGATCAAAGAATTTGTTCTATAGAATAAATTTTCCAGCCACTTCAATGCATCAGTAGATTGTAATACATTAAATTAAAAATTAACTAGTAAATCTGTAAAACAGACCAAATCCAAAATTTGACATGCACTCCTATAATAACACTTGCATATAAAAATGAAATGCTAGTGCTGATAAAGTTATGAACAAATACTTCTTTTTGTTTTAGGCAATAGCCTCTTTTGAAGCAGAGGTGTTAAAAATGCACAAATCCATTAAAAGCATTCACAGTGACAGCAGGTAGGTAAATGCAGTAGTACACTGACTGAAGACTGGTGTGCAGTGCTGCTCCAGCTGGAGGGTTAGAAGGCAGATCATTTTTCCATACTTTGGAGATTTTGAAATTTAAAAAAATCCTATCAAATGAGGATGAATAATAAAAACTCAGCAACAAAAATTTTAGATGAAGATAACTGGAAAAACAATGGCAAAGCAAAACATTTTGGTTTGCTTTCATCAACACTTCTGTGATTGCTAGTTTACATTTCTAAAAGGCAGAAAGGTCTTCATCCACATAAAAATGTCAGAGTAGCATATTTTTTCAAATTTTTCTCTGATTAAAGCTTAATCAAAACAAATTTAATAATTTACATGAAGCTTTAAAATCCAAGTAGAATTTCTTTCTAAAAAAATATGCTATAAATCAAATAGAGATTAGTAGGCTGATTACAATAACTATATGTATAACAGTTTATCACAGAAGTTCCTTCTGATAGTCAAATCTTTGACACTGTAAACTATTAATTCCTAAATTAAAAATCTCTTGAGGGGCTTGTTTGCTTGGGTGATATGGCAGGGGGGAAGTTGGTGTGTGAACGATGCTTACCTTTTACTTGTGTTTTTGCCTTCCCCTCCTTCATTTTTGTAGTTGTATATAAATGTGTTCTCTATGTAACAATGGCTATGACCACCGAAAGTGATGGAATTACAGTGAAGTGTAGAATTTGATCCTGAATCTACTTTCTTTATTTCGTTCTGTATGTTCAGTTCCTTCTGTTCCTGTTCTGTTTCATTCCAAGTACGATTGCTGCTCCAAGTTCACACAAGGGCACTCCAAGATTATAGCTAAACAATTGCAGTTTCATTGTAAGTCTGTTCTCACTTGGGAAAATAAAGAGATGTGGCAAAGATCTTCAGCTTTCTTTTAGATTAGCAGTTATTGAGAGGATATTTGGTATGCCTGCTCCTATAATGCTGCTCTGACCCAGAGCTTATCATAGAACTGGGTGAATGAATCACATTACTCATGGGAAGCTCTTTATTCTTTTTTGTGAACTAACTTCCAGCATTCACCTGTCTGTTCACAGAACTGGGCTCTGAGTTAGTTGAAGGAGGATAGCATTTTACAGTGAAGAGCCCTTAAATATTGTTATAAAGTAGTTTGCTTCTATGCAGAGGGACTGCAGCCACCTTTGTGGGAAAGGTAAAACCCCAAGATGCAAGGTTCAGTCCTGGCCACAGTTCTACTCAGCTCTCATATTTCCTCAACTCATGTTCTTGCTAATTCCATGGATACTGTCTAGCTCCTGAAATATTGTCCTCTAATTGCAAAGCTGCCAAAAATTTCCTGAACTAATAAAGGGGATAAAGTTTGTGCTAAAGTTTTTGCTCATTTTTGTGGCTGCATGTACTTCTGTATATCTGGTCTAGCAAAAATCCCACCCTCCTGTATCTCTGGTAGGTACATGAAGAAACAGTTCAACAAATGGAAGGACAAAATGCAATTTCTTCATAAATGCCAGGAAGAAAAAAGCTGCAAAATAGAGGCAAAACTCCAGAGACTGAGAGTAAGCCAAGAAAACCTGCATATGACATTGCAGCACATGAAGGAAGAAGTAAAGGTATAGTGAGATATATATATACATATAGATCTATCTATCTATCTATCTCAAGAACTGTCACAGCTATGAGCCATTACTGGACACTAACAACTGCTTTTCTGGTAAACCAGTTTTCTTAATACCATTTCATGCACCTTCCACTTGCATTTTCAGTCATCTTAGGTTATTCTCTTCAGAGAAAGCAGATAAGGTCTTTGCAGTAGGGATTTTCTTGTCATTTTGTGAGTATCTGGCATCTAGCACAGATATCCATGTTACCACATTTAAATACTACTGCAATAAAAATAATGAATATTCCAATAAGAGTTTCCAACAGAAATGTTAGGTACTTCACTGCAGTCTGTTCTTCAGAGAAGAGTCAAAGTGCTGGCATTGAATAAATAAAATGTTGTTCCTAATTGCTGGGATGTAATGCAGACATCTTATACAAAATATTTTATTTGTTTTCAGTTGTAGTGATTCTTATCATTTCAGTTATTTCTGAGATTCTTCAAAGGCCCTTATTTCACAGAAAATGTTTACATATTTTCCCCTATAGCATTTTGGTAGCATTTTCTGCAATGCTGTTTTAGTACTACTGGCAAACTGAAGTGTCAATTATTTTTACAATGTATTTTCTCTGTTTTGTCTATTGTAGACCATGTTGCAGTCATCAGAGCATCCCTTTGTACAGTGTCATAATACAATGCCAAGAAATCCACATGTCCTGCTGAAAAGAAAGATGCAGAGTGAATTAAATCCTGCCCAAATAAGGCCTACTTCCAGCAAATGTGCAGAATGGAAATCTTTGAATCCCCCAAACTCTGTAAATAGGATGCAGCTTTTACAGACACCTGAGGTTCCCACCGCAGTGGACTTTATGTTCTCAGATGACCCACTGGAGTCAGTGTCCCTGAGGAGTGACAAACCTTTTATGGGACAGCATAACAAAGCAAAAGAGAAGCAAACATGTCTGCCAAAACTGACAGAAAACTCTCTTGGTGGAATGGGGAATACTGTTCATATTCCCACTGCAATGCAGATACCACCTGATGAGAAGGAAGTCAGAGAGGAGTTGGAACTGCTAATGATGAAACTGAAGGATACACTGTCTCTCCAAACTCAACCAGGTATAGATTCTCCAGTCATCTTGACACTGTCTTCTTACCTTCTTCCCATTTACTCCATAATATTGTTCATAATCATGTAACCCTCAGAGGAAACTCAGAATCTGGCTATAGCCTCTGTAGTATTATTCTATATAGTTAGATAGAGCATATTCCAAATAGAGCCCCTAATGCTTGACTGAGTTGGAACTGGATGAGTCAAAGCTCCTAAGAGGTAATCAGCCTTGGCAGTCAATTAAGGAGCCAACTTAAACTGGCGAGGGCATGAAAGGTTTTTGCTCTTACCACTTCTGTGACACTGCAACTATAACTCTAGTCCTAGGAGACTTCCAGCAGTACAAAATCCCTCTGTAATCAATGGGAGGAGCTTTGTTTAATGCTCAGGATGCTTCACTTTTGATAATGAGGATGTGATAAGGAATATAACAGAAAAAGCTAGTATTTCTACAGAATTATCTTAGAGATTTATAAAGAGTTTTCTAAGGCTCTGGCAGCATGCAAAATCTTGGAAAGTCTTTACATCTGTTCTACTTTTCAGCCCAACAAACTGCTTTGCAGCAGGAGCTGTTCTCTACAGCTGAACGTGTTTGCAGGTCGTTTTCTGACCTCATCAACCATGTAATTTCACCAGCTTGTAAATGATGGAAACTACCATTCACCTTACAACTTCACTGAACTATTAAGGTAATTGATGCCATGTCTCTTAAAAGAGCTTCTTTAAAGTGTCTCAGATGTTGCCTGTAATAACACAGCATGACAGATTTCTGCATTTACTGACTTCACCAGGAACATTTTGGAGAGCTATGTTCCTTTTCTGTTGGTGATTTTCAGCTCCCTTGATGTGATTTCCTCAGCAGTGCAAAAGATTGCCCATTTCTCTCTCTTTAGCTGTTGATATGCCATGGTCAAGTTACTTCCTTGGAATGGTGCTGTATTTCTTGTTGATGCCAGCAACAAGGAAAACTTTTTCTCCTGTAATGTACAGAAGGATTTTAAAGACCTGAGAAATGGAAATTATTCAGTACCACTTCAGAGAGAAAAAAATACAGTCAGTTATTTACTATCAGTCTTTGGCAGGAAGTGCATAAAAATAGTAAATAAATATGTTCTTATATGCTCAAAAACAGTTACAGTTCAAGAAAATTTGCATACTTTTAAGGATTTTAGTCCTGTCACTGAAATGATACCAGCCTTCCAAGAAAGAAAATAGTCCTAGTTTTTTACAGGAATTTTTCTATGATTACAAATAAAATAAAATTCACTTGGGTGAAAACAAAATATTTTTGGAAACTCTGGGAGAAAGGTAAGGTAAATTTTATATTCTGAAGCTTTGTTTCGTACATAATCAAATAGTGGCTAGGCTGATGAAAAGGCTAATGAAGAGCATAGAGCTTAAGAAAAGCTGCTTAGAAAAACTCCACATAGATTTTCCTTGTGTTGTATTTTTCAGAATGAGTTATAATCATCAAGATAAAGAGACTACCTGACTCATTAAAGGGGCTAGAAATCTTATTTTCTGTTGCTAGCAACTCAGCCATCTTCTTGAAAGACCTTATACTGTGTTAGTGAGATTGATGAACATTCTTCATTCTTTCTCCTAGTTTTGGTCAAAGGAGGCCTGAATTACACATACTGCTAACACTCAAGAATTTACAGCAAGAAATAATGGCATGCTACTGGAAGCTAACAAGTGGTTTGTCTCTAGCAAAGGAAGTGTAAAGAGGGCAAAAATTAAAGAAAAGAAATTTATTGAGGGAGGAGAGAGGACCCCTGAGAACAAAAAATGATGAGGTAATTGGAAAGTGGAAATACCCATATCATAACATAAATAAATATACTGTGAGATAGAAGCTTAGTAGCTCTTGCAATACGCCAGTGCCAAGAGACACACACAACAATCCAAGGAACCTAATTGTTGATTATGGGAAGATACCCATCAGCTTCTAGTGTGTGCATCTGAATTAAACTTGGTTGGAAACAGTAGCAACTGACACATGCTGGTTGGTCTGAAGCAACATTGAACAGTCCTGGAGCACAAATTCTTATAAAATAGATACTCCTGAACTACCATAAATTCTTCTTTCATGTCAGTGTATAAAGAATAAAGAAACTTAAAGAATTGTTTTCCATGCTAAGAAGTAGTTGTTTAGCTCACAGATCCCTGTAAGATGAAAGGGACAAAATCACAAGGTCTTTATTTTGTTGTTATTCACTTCAGCTGACAATGAAGGAACTTCAGTCAGACATGTTCAACCCATCCTTCTTCTGACACACTCAGAAACAGTAAGCCAGGAACAGTATCTGCAATAATAATCTTAGCTCACTCAAAGATCTGCCATGAAGTTTATAAGGAACAGTGGTAGGAGGCAATATCCTGTTTTTAAACACAGTGACAGTTTTAAATCTTCCTGTGTAGCAGATCTACTTTCATCTCATACTGAGAGGCCTTGCTTTTTTTTTAATATAGACATGCTTTTATCACTTGCACTCTATCACTTGCAGGTTTACATGTAGTTAGTTGCATCCCCCTTTTTATTTCAGCACAATTAATAATGCAGATTGTCTCTTTACATCAGCAATTTCCAGATGTTCTCCATAGTGTGATCTATCCTAGAGATTCATCTGTCTTGTCAGTCTTGCCTCCACATCCTTTCCTGCCCTTTGCCTCAAAGGCTGAATTTTGCTACAGCCTATTAATTAAGAAGCTAACTGAAGCAGAGAAGTATTGCAAATTCATTTAAGCTAAATATCATCTTGGCACATAGTGGTATTTCTGTCTGAAGGGAGAAAGAAAGCTGCCATGAGCCATTTCCTAAGGGATCCCATTGTTGCAGGTGGGACCTATCTAAAGTGGAAGCACTAACATCTGCCCAAAGGCACTTGTGGAAAAGCATCTCAGTTAAACAGGACCTGTTCAGATAATCTGATTTCACATTTGCTAGAGCTTGGGAGCATATGGGAACAGGTAACATCTGCGCTATGCCAGTACCAATCCTCCTGCGCTGAGGAATCCAGCCCTTAACACTCTTGGTTAGGTGCTGGTCTTGGCAGCTGTACAGACTGTGAGTGAAGACTCTCTTATATTGGTACAAAGTTGCAACAATGAGTTGTTTTGGGGTGTATTTTTTTAGTTATATTACAATAATGTAATTTAATTAACAACATCAGCAGAGGAGAGAGCAAATCTGTTGTAACAATGCACCTGCTGCCCTCCCATGTGGTAGCAAACCACTCTCACAGGCTGTGGCTGCAACTGGCTGTTGCTGAGTACAGTAAACTATGTTCTTGTGTTTATCCTGCTTTAGTGTTTCTCTCCTCTCTTGATCATTTAAATGGTTTGCTGCATGCTTAACTTAAAGTTCAAATTCAGAAGCTGCTAGCCCTCTTACAGTTTTTTGTTTGCTTCCTTAAGTCAGGATTTCCCTCAATTGGGACTGTGATTAAGCCTTATTTTGTTCAGGCCAGTAACCATTTCAAGATTTCTTTACACATTTTGTTGCTTGAACCTATTTCTGCAAGTTGATGGACAACCAGGAAGCCTGTTTTTCTGTGGGCATTTGGGAAAAAAAGGAAAAAAACCCCACCAAATATTGCTACATGCTCAATGAAAGAAACTTGGAATGAACAACTAAATGTAATAGCACTGGAAAGATGAGATGTAATCCATAGTTTCATCCAGCCAGTCTGGCAATGAAAATAATTTATATCATAAAAGCAATCAAATGTTACCTGCCATAAGATGTTTTGCATTAGTTTAATGTCAAATTGCCTATTAGGGTTATCAGTAAGGGTCAGAAGAAACTGATTTTTCTACAAAGAACTTGTAAACTAAAAAAAAAGCAAATGCAAGTTATGTATGAGAATTTTTGTGATTAAACATTTTAAGTGTAAAAGCAGAGGAGCTGGTAAAATCTGTTAACCCTCTTACTTTTACTGAAAAACTGCAAATATTCTTGGAAGGTATTTTTCATGTAGAAATGTGCACTGTTTTTCTTCAGTAGGATGATGTGTCTGAGCAAGTGTTATTCTCTACAAGTGCACAGCTCTGCATACAACTAAACATCACCATCTCTTCTCTAATCCTGTCTTGGAGCCAGTGGAGGTTTTTTGACAACTTCCTTCTCTGCTTGTCTGTTTTATTGAAGGATCAGTTATTTCCTGTTTTGGCACCCAAAAGACAATAGTTTGAACAGATCACATGTATTACAAAAAGCCTGATATACACACAGATTAAAGTAGGCAACTGCTTATAAATCATGCAGTTAGTAAGGAGACTAAATTCATAGGTAATTAAGAAAGCTCAAAGTCCAAGTTAATCAGAGATGTAGCGCTCGAGGTTACATGCCTTTTTTCACCACATAAATTGACATCAATGGGGATTAAAATGCAAAAAATAAAGAGAAATGGTTAAAAATTATCTACAAATCCAAACCTTAGACTAAATGTGTAATTTCCTCTTTTTTCCTAGCACTCCAATGATTCTTCCAAGTAATATATATCTACTCTTATGTATGTGGATACTTATTAAATCTTCAAATGAGTCTTTCGTCTTCAGAACTGGTGACCTCTGAATATGAGAAAATGTCCCTGAAAAGTGACATAAAAATGCATATAAGTAAATAATTTCCAAACAGCAAGGAGCAGCTGAATACTCAGTTTCCTACATCTGTGTTTCCTCTGCCTTTAGCTGCTGCTGGTCCTCATTTTATCAGTATCGCCCCCAAGCTCTGGTGATAGCCATATCCCTCCATTTGCATGTTGCCTTTCAGTGTCAAGTCACTTTGATCTTTCCCAGTATGGACCTTTTCCTTTAGTTTTTCTATAAAGCTCTTCTACTTGTAATGAGCAGAATCAAAGTGCTTAAGTCTGCTCAGAATTCTACTAACTCACTGGGCTGTTACCAATCTCTCTGCACAGTGGGTGGTGAGGTCTCTCACACTGTCTAGTAGCACATTTATTATTTCCTTGAGGAACTATGGGATGTTTTCTTTGCAATGATCACTAAAAGGCAGCAGGTTGGTTTTCTTTCTTTTAGACGTATTTGTTTTCTGAAAAAGTAACTGATTAACACAGTACTTGCTTATTTACCAGATCTTAATTGTACATAAGGCCCCACTATCCCCCTGGCACGCTGCAGATTTGGGACAGCAAATTGTCTGTCCTGGGCCAGGTGCAAGGGCTGGTGTGAGCCTAAACACCTGCACCTGTGAGGGAGGTGTGCACAGCTGAGGCCACTGAGTGATAAGGGGCAGTAGCACTACTGGGCAAGGAGAAAAGAGGCACAGAGGGTTTAGCTGTAGCCTTCAGATGTTTTTAGGGTGAATGTGCTGTGTGGCTTCTGGAGGAGGATCTTCTTGTATGGCTGCTCTTCAGGAAGATTGCTGTGAGTACAAAAGCTGTGTTTTTCTTGTGGTTCTAAAGTCTTACTTTGGCTAAGACTTGTTATAACTATAATGTAACTATGGTGTTGTAATAGATTGGAAATGCATTTACAAAACCTGCTTTTTCATAGTGTCTGGATATTGTTATGGGAAAGGGATGAGTTACTAAAGATAGCTTGGCCAGGTAACTGAAAAACTCTCCCTACCTCTCTCTGCTTAAACCTGATTAACATTTCTCTGCAGAATATCTAGAGAAGTTGAAATGCTGCTGGGTTAAGTATGATTTTAGGTGGATTGAGACTGTTTGTCAGATTACTCATATTCAACTGCTCTGATTTTGTAGTGTTTTTTATGGATTGTGTAGAGTTTAATAGTTTCTGCAGACTGTGAATGCAGTTAAAAGCCTGGAGGGACTAGACTTTGTCCAGAAAACAGTGTCAGTCTGGAACTGGGCTACTTCTCCCACTTCTTGGTGCACACTTGAAGATAATTGTTTCCCAGCAGGACCAAGTATGGGTAACTGTGGAAGTCCCTCTAAGATGTGACAAAGTAGTTTTGTTTGGGTTTGTTTCTTTTTTTTTTTTTTTGCTTGGAGGACTTTTTTTCTCCTTGGAAATGCTCCTGATTCTCAATCTTTACAAGTAGGCTTTATCCATTAGTTCTGAAATGTAATGCTAATAGTAAAACCTAACATCAGTATTTCTGTGCCAAGTTCAGATTTCTGTTTTGCTTTTTCCAATTCAGTGATATGTTTAAGGAACTACAATGAATGCAGGTTACAGGTTGCTCCTCATTCCAGAATTATGATGCTGTTTGCAATTTAAAAAAAAACCCAAACATATTGAACTTTTAACTTATTTAAGAGGCTTAAGATTTAAAATTTGGGTATGAAACAATAAGGTTATCAACTGGTGCAAATGTAACAGTATAAAGCAAAAAAAAAAAAAAAAAAGCTTTATTTTTGGATTTCTGGAACTAGTCTACTGAACTATTCATACCCACCCATGTAGATGTGAAGTATGCAGGGTAATTTAAGCATCATTAGTGCTGCTTATGGGGCTGAGAAAACAGGCTTGTACCTCTCTTTATGCATAAGAAGTGGAAATTCTGTTCCTCATCATTTGCTATGTGGTTTCTATCTGCAATTATTACCAATTGATTTCTACTTTCACTGGGAAATAAGGCCGTAGGATCACAGGTTACAAAGATTAAAACAACTGGCTTTGTTAAGAAACTGTGAGACTTGGATGAGAAGTTAGATAGCACCTCTTAAAAAAAATTAGCCTGTCACTGCTATAAGCTGCCTGCTACAGACAGATGTTAATCAGTTGTACAGAGAAACCATATTAACTGATTACAAATCACAAAACAAAGAGGGTGTGACTGCTAAGTAGTACTTAAAATCTCCTTGTGTTAGAGTGAAGAATAGTCAGCTTTTGTCATAAAACCCTTAATTTGGTTCTTCAAAATACATCAGACTGTTACTCTTTAATCTTGACTGGAACAAAAGCTCTTTGTTTCGGAAAATCACAGTGTGATATAGATATGTAGAGTCAGATGTAAACAAAAGGCTAAGTGGGAGTTTAGACATTGATATTCAAAGCTGCAATCCCAAACAAAAATTAATCTGGTGCTTTAACCTGGTGGATTATCTCAGTTTTTGAAAATATTACTGCCTTGTGTGTCTAATGCTGCATCCTGTTTGCACCCAAAAGGATGCCACTGGTAAGGACTGAGCAACTTGTTGCCTGTGTGATGTCTAAGACCACTTGGAAACCAGAAATGGGTTCTCTGCTGCATGCCAATACAGTAAAGATCCAGTCAGAACTCAGATTCTTTGCAGAGCAGGATAGGATCCAGTCCTTGCCTTTAAAATGCAGGTAGTGGTTGTTTTAGTCATTGTTTAGAAATTGACCTTGTGTGTGTGAATTTGTCAGTCTGGGGAATTGATCAAACTCAATTCCTACCTCAAAGTTCAGGATACTGCCTGTAGGTAATAGGGTAAGGACTTCTCAGTCCTTCCTATCCCAGATTCTAGGTTTCAATTCTCAAAAATGTTTTAAGTTTGTGGGCAAGAATGGGATGGTCTGGTAATATATTGTCCCTGGGGTGCCAGAATCCTGAGTTCAAGTCCCATTTTTAGAGACACTCTAATGGGTACTTGCTCAGAGGGACTTGTCATTATTCCATGAACATTCCCTCAAACATGTTAATAAATAAGACACTGCTCTAGGAAGTGGAGATAAGGTTCTCAATCCATTGAAGTGTAAAGGAAGTTCTGTCTTCTCACTGTCAACCCATGCACTACACTGTTGGTGATGGCAACAGCACTTCTACCTCGCCATCAAATTATAGCACCTACCCCTATCCGAAAGTGGATATTCTCCAGGCAAGGATATATCTGTTGGTAGCAGGATCAGAGCTGAAGCCTTGAAAGAGACTGAGATTTAGGAAAAGCTATACTGTATCTCCCTTTTGGGAATGAGGATGGTAGTTGACATGCATATGGAGAGGGGGATAAGAACCTGGAGACTAGGAATTGCAGCATTTAGTGTCACAGGTAGTATTATTTCTGGAGCTGTAGTTGTGTCTAAAAGTCTGCATGCATCTCAGTCCTAGGTCTGTTTCCATAGTATGTTGGGTAAAGTTACCAGTATGGAAATGGAAAATAGCTAGTGGCTGACTGCTAGATGGCAAGTAGACATACCCTTACCCTTCTGCCAAAAGGCTGCCACTCTCCCCAACAGCACAGTGCAATGCATTCCTCTCAGAAGAGGAACTAGCCTGTTTGTAGTATAACTGTGGTAAAAATGCTGGTGTGGAGGAATGTATTGGTATATTCATTTGCTGAGGTGCCTTCTTTGTTTGAATCCTCCTGTATTTTTGCTGCTTTTCCTGCCCTATCGAACAGGGCAGCTGTTGTTAGAGTTTAGGTTGTTTGGAGGTCAAATTTTTACTGAGATTACATTGGACATAAACACAGCTCTACACTTCACTGGGAGGAGTAAGGGGGCTTTGCACAGCACCATCCTGTTTCTGTATTATTATGACATAGCAAAATAGGCCTCAATCTCTTTCCCACTAGACTCTAATTATTGCCCATTAGATGCACATTAAAGGAGGAGTGACCTTACAGGGCCCCTGTGAACTGAGAACGTAGAGAAGCCATCTTCTGCTCAGCTTCTGCCAGCTGCCTCCTCCCTAGGCCATGGGTTCTGGAGAGCACACAGTCCACATAGATATCCCAGAAGAGCTGTGCCAGGTCCCAGAACAAAGCCCCGTGTTTCAAGTTCTCTGAGGATTTCAGAAAGATCATGAAGTCCCAAAAGCCACTGACGGAGTCAGAAATGCGAGGTTTCCTCATCTCTAGTAAAACAGCTGAAGAGGATTCCCAGCACTGGGGGTCTGCCCGACCAAGAGCCAGTGGATCGATCTGACTGTGGCAGAGGAAAGGTGTCACACAGAACACTGCCATGAGTAAGAGAGAGCAGGTGAATCTCATGGTGCAGTGGATTCTTCCTCTGCTTCCAAGATTCGTGGTGTCACTGAAATATAAGAAAACCAAGAGAAGCTAAAAGAGACTCACTCTTAGATGCAGGAATAAAGTGCTGTTACTTTACATGATATACAAGGCACTCAAGTATTGTTTCTCTGCTCCTTAAAGATTTGTGTATGCTTTTTGTATGTATATCAATACTAGATGAGTTGCAATGCTCTGTGCAGCAGAAGCATGTGTTAAAATATTTAATCATCCTCAGATCTGAATGATGAACTGTCTTATCTGGAAATTCTTAATATTGAAAGTTTTTTTGCCATTTTTGCTTTACAGATCCCCAATCTTCTTCAGTAAAGACCCACCCCTCTTTACATAATTTAAGCTTTTAGGCAGTCTCGCTTTTCTCAAAATTTTATGAGCCCTTTAAAATAGTCTTCAGAATCACAAGGATCAGTGGAGAGCAGGTGGAAAAATTTTGTTGAAGATGTGTTTTAATGGTTCTAATTATTGCAGATTCATCCATTGACCAGGAGTGGTTTAGGTGCTAAAAAGCAGAAGAGCTCTGAAAAGAGGGTATAGCAAAGCCATCACATAGCAGCTGTATTGTACGACATGTACCCATGCATGCAGAATCATAGAAGAGTTCAGGTTGCAAGGGGCCTTTAAAGGTCTCTAGTCCAACCCTTCTGCCATTTGCAGAGACATCTTCAACCACATCAGATTGCCCAGAGTCCTGCCCAACATGACCTTGACTCTTTTCGGGACAGGGAATCTTCCACCTTTCTGAACAGCGTGTTCTAGTGTCTCACCACCCTCATTATAAAAGATTTTTTTTTCTTTATATCTAATCTAAATTGATCCTCCTTCAGTTTGAAACCATCACCCTTTGTCCTCTTGCACCAGGCCCTCTTAAAAACCCATCCCCATCTTTCTTATAGGCCATCTTTAAATACTGGAAGGCTGCAACAAGGTCTCCCTGGAGCCTGCTCTTCTCCAGGTGGAACAGCCCCAACTTTCTCAGCCTATCTTTTCAGGAGAGCTGCTTCACCTCCTCATCATTTTTGTGGCCCTTCTCTGGACTTGCTCTATCAGGTCCACATCTTTCCTGTGCTGAGATGTATTTATGTATAGAAAGATGTGTATTGCAGATCACTAAGAATTGACTATTAAAACTGTGAAATTTGCTAAGTACTATCTATAAAAGATAGGTAGAAATTCTGAGAATGATAATATTTTGTGGACAGAAAGGTCAGTTGTCTCCATCAGGTTTCAGTTCTAGTACATGCTTCTCTGTTGTATTTTCTAACATGCTTCTAGCATTTTTGATATTGAACAGGTTTGGGGAGTTGTTTTTAGTGCAGCTTATGGCATGTGGAGAACTTCCCATTTGTAGAAATCAGCTACATCTGAGATCAGCATTTAGGACAAAATTCTGTTTAATGTATGTGCTGATCTGCTGAGTATTCATGCTTGTACATTTTCAGCCTGGTTGCTGGGGATGGGGAAGCTACTTCTCTTAATGACCTAGATAAGCAACTGGCTTTTTGTGTAGGTCTCTTCCATGAGTGATCCTGAAGAAAATGTCAAAGGCAGGATATTGAGGTGCAGAGGGATCGTACATGAAAAGTAGCCCAGCCACAGCCTGTGTGTGAGACTAGGGAAGAGTAGTCTGCTTTGTGGAATATATTTCATTGCAGAGCTAAAGGACTCTTCAGAGATTTCAGTCCCAGCAATGTTATTTTTACCTAGCCCCCTGTCTGGTAAGGCTATCTGGCTAGGTTCTGGGAATTTTTTGAGGTATTCAGAACTTTACTCCCCAGCTGCTTACAGTCACTTTTTAATCCGAGTTGGGGTGTTGTGAGAAGAGCTGGCTTGATAGCCCTGGACTTGAACTTTGCTTTTAAGGAACAGAAGAGGGACAGTTTGCTCTTCCCACACTGCTCTGCCTAGTGAATATCACTCACAACAACGGTGGTAGTAATAGGCTGTCCTCCTGCTGCTCCCAAGATCCCCAAGAAACATCATTTTTCTGTACCCACAAGGCAGGCTTTGATTGCTTTCTCAGAAGCAAGGCAGAAACATCCTGTGAGTCACTACTTCATTCTTGTTCGTGCATCAGAGCCCTTCCACTGGGCACAGACACCTATGTATACATGCCATGCAGTATGCATGTCTGTTTACTGAAGACTTTTTCAAGGGACGTCATTAACTTTATCACATTTCTGGTTTTCAAAGCAATTTAGCAGTCTTGGGTATGACCATGAGGGTGAGGAGACAGACACAGGACAGTGGGTGGGAAGCCCCAACAACAGATTGTTCAAACAAAGGACTAATACTAAAAGAGGCTAATAATAATAAAAAATAACAATACTAAAATCTTTTAAATGATGGTTCTGTGACTTTGACAGAGCCCCTCTCATTTGTACAGGTTAAAAACTGAACTGGTTGCTTTGCATTTTCTGCTTCCCAGCACCTATTCTAAACTTTATAAGTTACAAAACTGGCTAAGACAAGGGTTCTAGATTTGTCAAAACAAAGGGACAGCCCTGGGCTGGGAGCTGGTAGGGCATTAATATGAGAATCGGTGCCCTTCAAAGTATGATGTGCACGGAATTAATAAGGACCAGTAGCAAAGGCCACTAGTCCTTATGGTCTGGTCAAACTCAGCCAGCACTGTGCTGTTAGTCTTCCACAAGGTTCGAGATTGTGTTTTTTTAGATAGTTGAGAGCTGGAGGGAACGCCCCGGAAACGCCAGATTTCATTAATCTCTTACCTGTGCATGTGGTGAATGCTTCCATGCAATTCCTCCCCTACACCCTCTCATCTTTAAGTCTTTCTGTCCATGCATGGAAGTTTGTGTGTATGTGAGTGCTATTTACACTTCCCGGTTCTGACTTTTCCCACTCTCCCCCCATCCCTGCTTCTCCTTGTAGTTTAGTCTCCTGCTCCACTCCCGCTCATGGATAATGCCGTCAATAATAATTTACAAGTTAATCAGTGAATTTGTTGTTATCATTTAACTTGGAGCTCTCGCTTACGGATAGTCCCTCTGCCGCGCGGCTGCCGCAGCCCGTCCCGGGCNCGCTCCGCCCCGGTGCCGCCCGCAGCTCTCAGCGCTTACCTCGGCGCTCCGGCCAGGGCAAGGCTCTCCGAGCCCGCTGCCGCCGCCGCGCTCCTTAAGAAGCCGGAGCGAGCAGCCCCACTTAGTTTTTACGTCAGGGCTCGGGAGCGGCTCCCACCCCCTGGGTCAGGCCGCTGCTGCCGGGTGTCCGGGGCTCTCTCTTTCTCTGTGCGGTGCTGTCCTGGCTGCAAGTCTGCTCCGCTTCTCTGCCCCGCCTGTCCTGCTCTGCTTGCGGACCCCGGCCCTCTCGGGGCAGCCTGGTGGCCGCGCTGCCTCTGGCCGAGGAGAAGGGCTGCGCAGCGGGGTGGAAGAGTAACAGACCTGGCAAAGCTGCGGCCCTCCCATTGCCCCTCTCGCTTACCAGCGCTGCACCGGAGGGTCAGGAGGGGAAGAGTAGAAAGCAAGTCTGCCCATGGAGCTCATATTGTCCAGAGCTGGCTCAGAACCTCAAGCATCTTGCTTTATGTGCTTGGCTTTTGCAGATCCCTCCTCCCCAGAGCAGGTGTCTGTATGGCATGACTAGAGTTATTTGCCGGCTAGGGTTCAGCCCACATGCTGCAAGTCCAGCTCTCCTGGAAGTTGAAGCAGAGACCCAGAGGCGAGCCACAGAAGGGCTCCACTTAAAGGCATTAGTTGAAGTAGTTGGGCTGAGCTGCTCACTGCAGCTCAATTTATGCAACTTTACCTAAAGAAGAACCAACTTGGAGGGCTGTACATTCTCCAGTGGAGGGGGGTGGTCTGGTTACATTTTCTTTCTCAAGAAGAATAATGTGATCTATCGTTGCGTTTTCTCTCTGTGATGTTCTCAGCTGGATTGTGACCTCTGTAGCAGTTAAATAACCTCTATGTATTAGAGAAATGACTTAAGCTAGTAGGGAAGTGAAAGAAAAGCATTGATGAAAAGGCTGTCTCCTGTTACATGCAGCATGGAGGGAAAAGCCTGAGCACAACTCTGCCTGTGCTCATTGTGCCTGCTGTGGTCCCCTTGCGTACAGAAAACATTCTACTCGAAGAGCTGGGGCTCTGTGACCATGCTGATAACCAGTGTTGGGCAGAACTTGCTTAACACCACTATTTGAAGTAATAGGCAGGTGAGATAATTGTTTTTTCCTCCCTCTGTGGTTTATAGGCTATATCATGTAGCACCTTGCTGCCTGTCTGAAGCCCATGCAGCTGCACCAGTCCATACCAGCTGGGCAGTCAGCTATTGCTTTTGTAAGGCTTTCACTGGCAGCTCCCTTTATCTCTCCATGTGGAATCATCATCCCTTCTCCAGAAAGCAATTGTGCTTCAGTAGCATAAGGCTTATCTTAGTTGAAGTCAGTGGGGCCACATTGGTTCACATCAGCTGGAAAGTTGGCTTGAGACACTGATTTCTCTGATATTCATCAATACCTTTATAGTTTGCATTCTTTCTGTGCATCCAGTCCATGTAAATGGAGAAGCAACTTCCTTTCCAAACCCTTGATCTTATGATGGGTTTATGACAACACTGCTTTTCTTTTCTTCTGACGCTTTATCTCCTCAATAAGCAATCCCTGTGAAAGGTGTATTTTGTGCAAGTAATGCTACTGTTTAATGAGAGTGCAAGGATCTTCTTGGGAATGAGAAAACATTGGCTAGAACCCTTGTAGATAGCCATACTGTAGGACTTTGGCCAACTTGCAAATATTCCATTTATTTGGCTAGAAGTGTGAGTTTGGGAATGGCAGGAACAGTGGTCACCAACTGCTGAAACAGTTCAGGATGAACTAAAGAGTATAATACCCTGCAAGGGGCCCTTTCAACATGGTGGGGGAAATCTCTCATATGTAGGATCTCCTCCTGTGTTGTGATGGAACCTGAAGGCAGTTCCTGGGCAGAAAAGGCTCTGGGGTTGCTTGTGTTCATGGTTGGCCTGGCTGCAGGGGCCAGAGACAAGGCACTTCTGCCACAGAAATGTTTTTTGCTGCTTTTTCCGTATCTGTGGTGTGTCGCTCCATGGGCTGTGCCCAACATTGTTAAGGGTAGAGCCAAATGTATGGGAAATGATAAAATGTTTCTTGTGAGTTGATAGATTTCTGTCAACCTGCAACCTTTGTGGATTCGTTGATAAGAAGTGAGTTTGAGTCCCCTTCTGGGGTGTACTTTATCTGGTTTTGAATCAAGAACAACATTGGTTTCATTCCACTCAGAATCCTGGCAGACCCAAGGGTATTGAATCAGGGGCTCTCACAAACATGAGAGTTGCTGCTCAAGGGAAATACTGCTACAGATAAAATAGTTGGCTCCACTTCCTGAGCCTTCTACACTCTGCACCCTCTGAACCAGAGCACTTACATTCTATTTCTGGGAAAGAGGCTTTTGATAATTAGATTGATCACCTCAGCCTCCTAGTGGAGAAGAAACATACCGGGATTGGCCATCTCATTCAGGTCCACACACTCCCTCAGCAAAGCTTCTGTGCCTTTCTTAAGCTATCACTAATCTTTCTTTCATTGCAGCACATGATATATTCCCCTGGAAGCCAGTGTTCATATCTTCTATGGGTCTCCATATCTTATGAATTTAATTCACATGAGCTGTAGGTCATAGCAGAGTCATTTGCAGAAAGATATTTTTATCAAGAAAAGTTTGATTATTTACTCATAGATGAGACAGGTTTCAGGTCATGTAACACTACAGAAAGAATGCTATTTCTACCAGAAAAATATAAAAATGAAATAAAACAAAAGGTTAAATGATCCAGATAAAGGAATAAGGGATAAGTAAGAAAAGTAGGAGATCATTTCACTGATATTTGCATTTTGAATAGAGCAATGGTGTAAATAACTATATACAGAATTACTTCCTTCCTGCATTTGCTCCCAGCAAACCTTGTGATGTGCTTTAAAATTAACATTTGAGTTAATAGGGAGTGGCTTATGGTAGCTTGAGCTAAGTAAGCATTTATACATAAAAAAGAGATTCAGCACTGCGACTAAGAGACAGCAATGTGTAACAGGATGCACAGCTTGCCTGTTACTTCCGTAAGCAACCATACCTGAACACAGTATTAAGCTTTTTAAAATATCTCACATGATGAAAGACATCTGTTTTAGGCTTGCTAAAAAAAAAAAAAAAGCCTTACACATATATTCTTAGCTGAAAGTTTGCATTTTGCTGAATTGGGTTCCACGTTATTCCAGCCCTGTGTGAAACTTGGCTAAGTGACAAGAAAGACTAAACTGGTGATTCTCAGAGTGGAGAAAGCCCAAAGATCTGTTAGTTTTAAATTCATGGTACCTGACAGAGGTAAATTTCTTCAAAATCCATAAAGACAGAATGTGGAATCCTACTCCCATTTTTAACTTTTCCAATTCTCTTTTAAGCAGAATATTAAACTGTCCTTAAAATTGGCTCCCTGACAAACATACCTAAGAGCTTCCTGGAAATGAAATTAAATACTTAATCCAAAGTCTACAGCTATCTTTTATTCATTTTTAAAATTGTATGTAGAGCGCTGTAAGTATGTAAATCTGTTCTTGTATACTTTTGATGTCAAGTTGTCTTCTTTTGGGTTTTGTTTTGTGGATTGAATCTCCACTCCTGAAGTGTTTGATGACCTCACACTGCTCTAAACATTCCTCTAGGTCTATTCTCTGTTGAAATGGCCAGCAGGAAAGTCACTGGTGTGCAACATGTAAGCAGTTCTAACAAGTGGAAAGATATAGTTACTTAAACATACAATTCTTCAGTGCTGTACACTGTTGCTGATGACCGGAAACATTTCCATAGGACAGGCAGGAGACCAGGGTGTTTCTGTGCCAGGAGCTGGAGCCCTGGACCCCCTGGCATGTCTGTGGCCTTCTGCTAGAATGTTTGAGGAACTGCAATTCCCCATTAGAACAGATTTGTCTTTCTTTAGCAATGTGTGTCTCTCTTTCTGCCTAGCAGCTGTTGTATGTGAGCAGCTCTGTCTCCAGGGCCATCTTTGGAGTGTTTCCCCAAGAGTAAATTTAGGTGACATGTCAGAAATGTGAACTGGCTTCATTGTTGAAGCCATTTATTTAATTTGTGGAAGAGGTAACACTTCTCCTGGGAAATGTATTTAACACAAGCTTTGAAAAGACATGTGGAGCAGGTATTTTTACAAGTACAAACTAAGCAATGTTGGTTAAAAATTAATATATATTTTTGAAAACATAATCTGGTGATATGTGACTCTATAAATGCAAATGACCTTTGTAAAGGATGTGGCCACATTTCTCTCTAGACTAAAACATTCCAAGAAAATAAGAAAGAACCCCAAACTGATAGTATAGCATGTTAAAACTTAATTTTTCGTGTCTTTTGGGCAAGTTGTCTCACATTAACCATTCAGTTAGAGAGCTTTTGGTTCATTTTAATGGCATTCTGAATATTTATAGCCATACAACTCTTAGACAACTATTATTCTAGGGATTCATTGCCATTTGGGTGCTGGACTGACATCAACATGTCCCAGAATAAAGTCATTGGTTCTTCCTGACTCAACCCTTCTGCTTCCTCATGTTCCCACAGACAACAGAGAAACCCTTCCCACCTGACAGGAGAGTCACCCTGGGTACATCACAGTTAGAAGGGCAGTTCAGTGAAACATGTTTTCATAAAACTGCCACTGACATCTGAGAGAGCAAGGCTGTTATGGGATCAGTTTTTCCCAGGGAGAATTTTCTGGGGAAGCAAAGCACTTTCACAATGTGTTCTTTCCTGAAGCTGAGCAGGATTACAGTGTGGAGTCTCCTACCTTTTCTTGCTCTGAGGGTGTTTCTTTCCTGCAGGTCTTAGGAGAGGAGGGTGTTTGAGCACGTTTGCCTCAGGGCAGCTCCTGGGCCATGCCAGTGGGCCACCAAGGAGTGCCAGCCCTGCTGCTGTCACACTCATCCCACAGCAGACACCCCATGCTGGGAGCCTGCACATTCCCACTCAAAGTTGTTTGGGGAAAATAATCTTCAAGAAGAAATTGGAGGGGGGTAGGGAGATAGCAAATTATTGAGGGCCAAGAATTAGGTCACAGGAGAATCTGTAATAAGGATGCATATTCTGTCTTGTGTGAAAGGGAAATTTGGGATCTTTGTGTCTCCTTGGTTGCCTGCTCCTTCTCAGACTGTTTGCTGGACTATCTGCTTTGCTCTGCATTCTGCTACTAGTTCCTGCTGGGGTTCTTTGGCACTTATAAAGTACTAGCAACTCTTCAAACCACAAAGATATGAAGCCTTATAAGTACATTAATGCTGTTGTCAGAGGAGAAAGTTGGGGTTTTTCTAATGTGCAAGATTCTCATGAATAATTTATTGGTAGAAAAATCTACTTTCTTGAATGATTTTCCTGAGTGAAGTAGTACAAGCTCTGTTGTTTAGAATACTTAGATGAGACAAAACCCATACATTTTCAGCAAGGAACAGTGTGATAAAGGCAGATTTAAAAAATTGGATTTTTTTGAGTATATATTGTATTTATTTTGAATAGGTCAGGCCACTCAGCCTCTGAAACTCCCATTTTTATTTCACAAATGTACCCTCTGAAACCTATTCTCAAAGGGGACGTGACAAAGATGATGCTAGAGTGGACTTCTGTGTAGAGTTTAATGTGAAACTTCTGAAAATCTACGGTTTGATTTAAAAAGGTCCTTTCTTTCCTATCCTATTACTGATTAGGCATGGCTAAAAAGCTGCATATTTAATGAAAATTATAGGGGTTTTTTAATACCTGGGGAAGAGGGTTGTCTCAAACTTAACAGCCAATCAGCTCTGCCTAAAACCAGTGATCCCTGGCCTAGGTGCTAAAGGTCACCTTTGAGTACAACAGTTCCTGTCCTAGAGATGTTGTGTTTGAAGTGAAATATGCCCAGCCAAATGAAAGGAAGGAAAACTGGAGCAAAAATGTAATGGACCTGAATCTTTTACCTACCTGATCCAACAGCACACAGGCAGGATTCTGTAATGCAAGGGAAATGTTTCCTTCTTTCTGCAAATGAGGCATTTTTCAGTCTTGTGTTCAGGACCTCCTCATTACACAAAGCAGAAGTTAAAATTAATTTCCTGGAGCTTTTCAGTGAATGCTGGAGGGCACTAGAATAGTTCAGTTTCTTGGAACTACTTTCTCATTGCACAGAAATCCTGGTCAAGCATTCATGGTCTGTAAACTATGTTATTGTTAGCAATATCTGTGAGAGTAACTTTATAATGGAGCAAGTCTTGAAATAGCAATGCAGAGTTCAGATGTGAAAGGAATAGAAGTGACTGACTCCAAAGGAAACAGGCTTGCTTGTGCACTTTGCTGCCATCTGATTTCATTGTTGTGCCACCCTCAGAGCAGGGCACATTGACAAGGGAAAAGGTCTGGGGAGGAAATGGATCATCAGAATATGACAAATCCCAACATAAACATATGAATAGAGTATGTACCTTTAAAGTAACCCCTTGTACTTAATTTTAAAATAACTCAAGTCTTATCTTTGAAGGAACAGATTGAGACTGCTCAACAAAACCATGAGCACTGCTACTGCAAGTTCTGTACATTTATTCCCTTATTATAGTTACTGTCATGCTTTGGAGCAAACCAGACTGCTATAAATCATATTTTGGGAAGAGGTCCTTGTTAGGGAGATAAACATCTCTGTTTGCATAGGCTGAAGAGATGAGTGGAAGCATCTTTGTGTGACTGCACGAAGGCTGAAAGTCAGGCTTTGCAATAGACAGCTGGAGCTTGAGGTGTCCCCAGTGCTGCTACCACACAGCTCTGACCACTGACCAGTGGAGAACAGGGGTGTGTTGTGCCAGTAGGGTCTGGGCACTTCCTTCAGCTTGACAGCACAAGGTGCTGTGCAGCACAGCTTCCATCAAGGGTCCTTAGGACATTGTCAAAGTTGCAGGTTCACAGGAATATCAGCTGGTGCTGCTGGTGCCATTTTCTTCTGTAACCCTTGAGTACAGACACTTCCAGCTTGGGTGGTCTGCAGGTCAGTAGCCAGCTGGGAGGGGAAAGAGGGGTTCCTCTATGCAAACAGCTCTGCTGTTACAAGTACTGTGAATCATTTGGTTGTGCTGAGGTTCCAAAAGGCAGCCAGGTGCCCCATCACTGGATTAGACACTAGGGATAGATCTGTTCAGTTTTCTGCAATACTAAATACTCCTTTCGTGGAATAGTAAAGCTTTTATGTACTGATTAGGAGTGTTCCACTGTTCTGTGAATCCTAAAGAGTGGGTAGATAGTAGATAATTAAAACCTCAACAGTCCAAAGACCCTATCTATGAAAAACTGTACTGAATTAATAAGGTCAGTGCTTATTCTATTTCAAGGCAAGTAATAAATTTGTGTCTTGGATGTAAAGTGTAAGGGCAACATGCATAAGGATATTGATTCTTGTTCCCCTTACGTACAAAACACTTTCAAAGGAGTCAAGTGGGGAAATAGGGAGCTGTCAGTTGTTAGCCTATGCCAGTTTATCTGTGCCATTTCTTGGTTGGACAGTGTCCAGATTAGAGTGTAGTGAAGTAGCACGTTATGTGTGGGGACACAATTCTGAACAAGAGGCAAAACCAATGTTATATCCCACAGCATGTTACTGGTGGGTATGTAAGGAGTGTGTCATGCTCGTGCCTTTGTCACTAGTTAAAATACAGCTGCAATAACCAGCCCTTCTCTCAATTTCTCTGTGTAGTGTGGGTGCAAACATTGCTTCAGTCTCCAAAGAAAATTCAAAGTCTTCAGTGGTTGGGCTGATGGCCGAGGAAATCTGTGAATGTGTGATATACATTGGTGGTACTGTGCTTATGAAGTCTGACCACTGGACTTAGACTGTGTTAAATGCATTTGATTTCCTCCATGCTTTGAGTTACCAGCTTTGATGTGGGAAATTCTTATACTGGCTCAGAAAGTGCCACACTAAAGCATGGCCTGTTATAGTGTTAGTGGTAAAGATGAGGGCTATCCTATGACTTATTACAAAACCAAGCTCCTTTAGAAGAAAATTTTAGTAAGAAAAAAATCAACTGACACTTACGGGCTTTCTACAAATTAGAGTATTCATAATTATGCTGCCCTCAGCAGTTTGTGGTTGTTCAGAAATGATGCTTATCTGTATTAATCTAGGGGTTATATCCCCTCTTATGTTACCTGTTCCCACTAAAGTTATTCCACAAACCTACAACAATATACTTGTAATTAATCACTGAACTGAATTATAGTATGTATAGCTTTAAGATAATGTTTTTGTGACCTTTTGCTTTCAATAGTACTGGTTAGGCATCTCTACTACTAAAATTCTTAGTTTTTTATTTAAGCTTTCTGTGGGCACTTAAACAGTCTCTGTGATATAACTGATGGATGATTCATGTTAAATTAACTTTTTAGCTCTTGGGGGTAGGAATCTGTAGGAAGTGCATTTAGAACTAACGAGGTGGTTTGGGGTTTGCACAACATGGCTTGGTGGTGTGTTGGTTTCAGTCATGGTAATAAGAGCCCCAGCAAGATCACTGCATTTTGTTTTGTGCTGGAATTGCGAAAGTTTTCGAAAACAATTCTAAGAATTTTTTCCTTGTAAAATCAAAAGCAAATATGCATCTGTCTCTATATTGCTTTTCTATTCACACACTGCCAAAGACTTAACTCCTATTTTAAGGAATGAATGTCTATTCCAATTATAGCCAAAATGTTGCATGCTTATATTGAGTTTATAGATAAATCCTATAGTCAAGTGACAGGAAATGGAAGTGGATAATAGTGGATCCATTAATGGGAGTGTTCCCTCACTCTATTGTTCTAAATGAGAAACATGCTTTCATACAGAACCTTGGGAGATACCAACACAAAAGTGTATTTTGTTTCCCTGTCTGGAGCTGGAGAAAGCAAAACAATATCAGTAGTTATCTGGTAACTGACATGCATGCATTTTATTTTCCCAGGCTGGCTTCACTAGAGTTAGTCTGGCCAAAAAAAAGGGAAATGGAGTTTCATTCAGTATTCCATTAAAGTGATGGCCATTGTATCTGATTGTTATGATGTAATTACTTAAAGAATACTTCAAGGGCCTTATTTTGGACTTCTTGTAATTATATAATTCATATTTTTGAGCTGAAAAGGCTTCCCTCAACTGCCAAGAGCCTCCATGTCTCACTGAACTCAGTGTAGCCAGCAGCAGGGACTGAAGCAGGCTGGGCCCACCCTGGGTGCCGAGGCGCTGGTTCCATGCACGGCAGAAGGGCTGCGTGCAACGTCCTCCCACAGACAGAGCCTCACTGTCACATTTGACACGCTTTCACATCTTTCATAAAAGAAAACTCCATTCAATTTCCACTACTACAAAGGCAATGATTCCTTGAACACAGAAATTAAATTAAACTGAGAGAATAAATAAGAAAAAAAAAAGATTGAAAATTAAAAACTACTCCATTCCATGTTCATGACTTTTTTAATACTCATCTTGCTAAGATGCAGAACAAGGACTATTGAATTTCCATTCATTAGCAGCCAACAGGATATGAATGAGTATTAACTTCAAACAAAAACTTGATTTATAACAACATCAAGTTGTGCACTTAAAAAAATAATTACAAATCATTTTTAAAAGGAAGAGTAACAGTGGAAGCAGTAATGAATATAAAACATGACTGATTAGGCTTAAAACATAACTTCAAGTATTCTATGGCATTTCCTCAGACATTTGTCTCATCAGTTTGTGCAATACCCATCTTTGCATAGTAAAGAAAAATTGGTTAGACTCCAGCCTTAAGTAATGTGTTTCTTGAACATGCACCATACAGCTGTTAATTTGCCTGGCAGACTTCTCTTTTAGGAGTAGCAGATCAAATCAGTGAGATCATGCAGCAGACTGGAATGAGCTATACAGTTACCACAATTTCTTGTCCAGCTGAAGAGGTAAATAATGGAGCAAATGTAGAGTGGATGAAATGGAGGCAAGAGTCAACCTGGTCTTCTTTTGGTGATGCTTTGCAATGAACAAGTTACTGCTAAATGGATATGCACTTCCCAAAGCTCAGCGAGGGGGATGTACAAAATCAACACCTAGCAAATCCAGTTTTTTAACTGCCTACCAGCACAGGAAGCACTTCAGCCTGTACCTACTCGGGGCTGTGTTGTCACTTGTGTTGTGTACACACAGGGTAGAAAGTGTGTTCTTCCCATACACGCAATGGCTGAGGACTGGAGCAGAAATTCAGTCAAGAAATCCTAATTGCTATCAAACTGCTGGTGTAAATAAAAAAGTTACTCCAGCACTGAACATATATACATAGTAGTTGGGGACCACTGTGGTCTGACTTAAAACATCACATCACACACTAACAATGTTGTTTGTGAAATGCTTCTCCAAGGTTTATTACACAGGTAGTTTATGTATATCCATCTGACTTTACTTATTGTAATTTTTGATACCACTGGTGTTTCTGTTGTGGGTTATGCTTGCTTTGGAAGCAGAACCTGAAAAAAGTTAGACATTGTGTTCCCAATCAAAGCATTTTTAAAGAATCGTAATACAGTTGCAAGTATTTTTGGTTTGTCATCAGAGACATTATGTCAGTAATTTAATTCTGCTTAAAGCCAAGCAGTAATTTTTCAGAATAAGGTTTATAATTTCTATTAATGTCAACTACCTGTGTGCAGCACCTTTAACTTATAATGTAGTAAGTGTAAATGTGATTATGTTAAAGCTGATTGAAAATATTTAATAACTGTGAATCAAAACCAATATATCAAGACCATTGAATTGAACATTATCATAATAAGAAAAATAACTGAAATGAGGTTTTCTAACTCACAGGAAAATGTCTGCAGCATTTTTTTAATGTTTTGGCTCTTAAAGCTAACTTGGGAAATAGATTCCCTCTGAACAAAGATGCAGGAAGTAGAGTAACTGGGCTTCTGTCATTACTAAACTACAACTTTTAAATTAGATCCAAAATTACAAAAGTCCTTAATTCTGATTATCAGACACAGCAATTAAATTTTCAGTTACTTCACTTACCAAATGATTTAAGTTTTAAGTCAAGATTAAAAGGATGAGTCAGACTGTCCAGCTGTGTACATCAAGGGAGCCCTACACTAGACCTGTTCACAAACCTTTCTCAAGACAGCTGCATCCAGGTGAGCCTGGCTCAAGCCTGGCTCCTAAGGACACAGGACTGCTGCCCAGGACTACTCTCTAAAACTCTGTGTTTGTACAGAAGGTGGCTCTAAAAGTAATGACAAGACACTTGAAATCACTTGGGATTTTGCACATATTGTGATGGTAACTGGCTATCAGTAGCCAAGGGTCAAAGTATTAATCTTGCATTAAACTTTGAAACGTGACATGCATCAAAGAGATACAGGGAGTGAGTTAAAAAGGTCAGTCACCTTTGCAAGCTGCTTCGAGTAGATGGGCAGAAGGCAAGAGAAGAGTAACTCATTCCAAGCTTTAACATCTTTTGAGTATTTTAAGGCTTATTGAAGTTTTTATTTTACAGGATCTAGGCAGGAAAAAAAAAGTAGCTTTTCTTAAAAGAAAAAAAGAGCTTGGCACTTCTGTGATTAGTTTGAGAGTGTGTTACTTATATCATGGAAAAGTCTGTATAATAGCCAAAAAAAGTAATTCAGACTTATAGTCAATACATAGATATGCATTTATACATTTTAATTGTTTTTGGTTTCAAGCATACAAACTTTAGATCACATCTGTTTGGTGTCAGAACTCCCTGCATCTGCATGCTGTTATCTGCCTTTTTTGAGCAAGCCCAGAACATCTGCTGTACAACATGCTACAGAAAAAACAGGGAGGAAAAAAACCCAAAACCAACATCAAAAATAGATTTACATAAAGAATAGAACCTTTTTATATGGAAATTCTTTTCTCTCATATATATATATTTATATATAATCTGTGAAAATGATACATCAAAATCTTATTTCCATATTTACACATTTTCTTTCTTGGAAGAATTCCATCCATCATTCACTAGCTTCCATACCCAACAGGCTCCTGTCCAAGGTGGACAGTGAGCTCATGGAGCAGGGAACCCTCAATAGCTGGAAAAGCTATTGAAGCCTGGCACTGGCTTCCCAGTGGTTTGTATTTATTGGACTGCAGCTTCTGCTCGGGGTCAGCTTGCTAACTTGGTTGTTTGTATGTGAGCCATGCAGGTTACCCTTTCAAAATTAGCTCCTCATGCCACTGGAGTTTGATAAGAAAAAAGGAAGTCATGCGAACTCAAGTGAAGTTAGAGTGCCAGCAGGCTGGGAAAGAATCTTTTGCAATTCCATTATTTTGGAACAGTTCTCTTATTGCACTTGGTCTGTGTGTCTCCTTAATTTGAGAAAAGGAAAAAAACACCTGATTTTTGAAGCAGTTTGCTTGTACCACTTGTCAGTTAATGTTAACAAGAGAAAGGTGAATAGAGGAAGTATTTCCAACTTATCTCCAAAAAGGACAGTGTTCTACCAACTCAAATCCCAATGTGTTTTTGTTACTGTTTTCATGTTCTTCTGTACTGATTTACTTCCTGTGTAGCTACAGCATCATACCCAAAATCCAGTAGTGCAAGAAGCAGCTTTTTGAATGGCGTTTCTTCAGATAGGGCCTTGTTGAGTTGGATCGAACCTTCGTTTTTTGACATTTCTTCCAGGTTTGCATCAAAAGGAGATGGAAAGAGAAAAATGCAAGACATTAGTTAGATATAACAGGAACAAAGCCATTGCTAAGGTCATAGTAAAGTAAAAGGCTCACACTGACACAGTTTAACCAGTAACTTTTTCAAGGGGTAACTTAAGGAATTTGGTTGCATGCTTTCTACAGCATGATATCAAGTACTGGTTTCCTTATGCAGTTTAAAGATCATGCTGGCATACAGAAATCAATTATTTCTGTAATACTTTAAGTAGTGTTCTAAATTTGTAGAACTTTTCAGCTCCCAGCAACACGTGTGCACTAGGCCAAGCATGCACACATTTACCTAAAGAGAATGAGTCACAAGTGCCAGGAACGGGAACACTTCAGCCCCTAGAGGCTTGAGTTCTCAGAGCAAGTGCCCAGCTCTGGCTACACCGGAATTTAGTTTATGTAATCCAGGGTGACAAAAGTGTGTGTGCCTTTGTGAGCTCTTACCACACTATTGACCATACGTGCTGTGAATCTCAGTAAGGTGCAAAAGACAGCTGAGACATTGCATTCGAAGGAGACTGGACAGCTTTGTCAGTTGTGTGGTTAGAACTGAATGTTAACTGTGGGCAGCAAGCTGGTGACATCCAATCTCCTGCGATGTTGATGTCCTATGTCAAACAGCAAGACATTAGGAAGCAACAACAAAAGTTGGGTGCAACCTCCCCAGTATCTGGCTTTATGTGGGGCATCAAGCAAGGGGCTCATGCATTTAGTTTTACCATTGGGCATACACATCACTACCACCACCAAACCAACATGCAAAAAATACAGAACAGGAATTCATATATTCTCTAAAGCTACGGACCAATCCCTGGATTTTCAATCTTCTGCAGCCCTGCTACCCTCCACCACTGCTACAATATTTATTCTATACATAAGGTTTAACTGGTGGTTTGAGACTAATGCAAAGGCAACTTCTTTTTGAGAGGACTTCCAGAGGCTGGTAATTCTTGGGCATCCTTGATTTTGTTGTTTTTTTTTTCCTTGGATGCCAGTGATTGGATTTGTGCAAGACAAATGCTCAAGAATTGCTAGTTTCTGAACGAAGATTACTGTATTCATCTTCTCCCTTCCAGGATTACTGTACTAATGCTCCTTTGGAATGAGGCTGACATTACCACAGTATCTCAATTCCTCATCCCCTAAACTACAGATAAATTTGAGATAAGGAAATTAATTTTCAGGCCAACTTGCAAAACTGCTAGATACGAACTATGAATATTAGAGAACATGGTTAAATGTGAGTTAAAGGCTGCTGTGCATCTGCTTCTCCTGCCAGTTTCATTGGGAAAAGGACATGTCTGCTTCTCTTCCCCCCACCTCCTCCTTTTAAATACTGCCTAGCATCCTTGAGTTCAAGTACTACTGATAATTAACTAATTAGTCAGTCCTTTTAAATCAATAATGCAGATGAAAAATCCAGGTGACATAACTTGTCCTTCTACTATATGGGAAATATCATATTCCCATTTGCTTGAAGAGGACAAGTCCTTAAAACAGACACTGAATTACATTGTTACCTGAGTTTATTTTAATTAAAGATATGGACTTCATAAAGTCTTAGAACAGAAAGGACAGATGCTCCCCAGTACAGTCTAACAGAATTCTTTTGACTTTTATCCTTTTTCTAACCTGATCTTCACTGGTGTAGTGTTCCAGTACAAACCTCATCATGCATTCTGTGATCTTTCCAAACCATATTATTTACTTATTTCCTAGTTTTATTCAGCAGAAATACAGCCTTTGAGGAACAAGATACTGACCAAACCACTGCCTTTCTTCACTTAAGATATTCTGCTAACAATATAGTATGAGAGAGAGAAACGTGAAGAACTAAAATAGGAGCCTGAAGTACGGAACATGAGGTACAGTGTCAATAAGGAAACAGTACACACATGCAAAGCTTTTACAAGAGCTGCCATCATAGCACTTCAGAGGTGGGCAGGGAGGTGTTACCCTGCAGGAATTGCAATTCTCTTCTGATTACCTGACCTGCTTAAGCAGCTTCATCCTCGATTACCAACCATTACAACAGTAAAATGAAGACTACTCATTTTCTAACTTAAATTGGCAAATAGAATAAGTCTCCCTCTTCCCCAAGAAAATTACAATAAAGGAGAGTAGGTGAGTAGCAGGTTCTGGATAGTTCCACCATTTTAAGCTATGAGTTACAGCAGTATAAATTTCCTTCTGCTATGCTTCAGTTAAATGGTAAGAGGGCAGAAGTGTCCTGTATGGAAGGGCACACAGGAGAATGGTGATGCTTCCTAGTCCTTTGTTGGTTTATGTGGAAGATCTTAGAACATCAACTGCTCTTTGCATTTGAAGTTTTAATGCCTCTTTAAATAATGAGGGTTAGCCTTTCTGTCTGTAATCCAACCAGAAAAAGGGTTTCTAACAAGAAAAGTATAGGTTATTTTTAATCAAAAAAGTACTCCCTGCTACAGCACATCAGTGCCTAACATAGTCATGTTCACAAACAAAAATCCAGAAAATAAAAACTGGTTTCAAAAAGGGCTGGATGTATCCAAGAAATACCTTGCTGCAATCTGCTGCATTATTTTGTGCAACTAACTAGGAATGTGGTCATAGAGTACATTACTTGTAAATGTGTGCCCCTGTGTGTGATCATGTAAGTACAAAGCTTTATTGAAGTATTTACAGATTTTATGCAAACCCAGTAGTTTAATCACTTCAACTAGCTAATGTTTTCATAGGCATTTCTAAAGCATGATTCAAATGCTGAAGAAGAGCTTAAATAAATTAACTTTTCCGACAAAACTGACTAAAATTAACAAAATGAGGGACTAAAAAAAGCAACTTAAAATAAGACACTGACCTCCCATTTATTCCATTGGTTTGGGGAAAAATGAGAAAATACCTCATGTTTGATTCTAGCTGCTGTTTGTGCAGTGATGACTGGATTTTGGTCCACAATTCATGCTTGATGGAAATGCTGGTAAGGGTACAAAACTGCCACCAGCATTCCACTGCTTTAACTTGTGCAAACCTTTAGGGTCTAAATGCAACTGCACAGACCAGCTCAACCTCAGCATCTGTTATAGCTGGGTAAGGCTTTGGTTCCTCCATTCATTTCCTGTTAAAGAAACAGAAAACCTAGCAGCTCTTTAGCTAAGAACAATTGCTGGAAACAGACTTGTGCCTACAATCAATTCTCTATCTGCCACTTTTGTGTTCTGCCATAACAAGCAGCAGCTTTTCATGTGCATTTCCACATCACTTTTACTAGTATTACTTCTTAGCAGTGTTTTGTTACCAGATTTCTGTTAAAGTAACAAAAGCATTAATTGACTTATATTACTGCAGTAGTTTAGCAGAAGTGAATATATGCTAGGAAAAAAGTGTAGGCCCCTGAACTACTCTAATGGTAAAAATGTCCTTTCTATATTAAATACGGTATACTGAAACCTCGCACAGACTTGCTGTGCCAAAATCAAGTTCTTACTGCTGTCTAAACACCAACAGATTTAAAAGTACTATGCAAGGCTCAACTGAGTAAAATCTGCTTCTTAAGGTTTCTACCCACAGCCTTTAAGCCACCTGAAATGTCTAATGAGATTCTATGTTCTGTAGAATTATCAGTTAACATTTTCTTTCCTATTCTGTACACACATTAACTTGAAAATTAACCTTGGATTCATGAAACTGGAAGTTGTTTGTTGAGCTGTTTTGACTTTGTTTCTCTGAACTTGCATCAAGCCTTCTTTCACATTTCCCCTCCAACCCCCACCCCACCTCAGTTCATGAACAAAGTTGGCTTAGTTGCAGCTTACGTTTGATATGGACTTGACACCACAGTACCGTATGTTCATATGAACATCTGATAACCTGTGAAACAGAAATCACATCTCCCAGTTTGTAAAGCATTAGCTACCTTCTCTCATAGTTGCAGAGACTAAATATATCACTTGCTTAAGAAAAGGAAAAGTTAAAATCCCTTTATTATCCTCATCTGTCCCTCCAGATCTATCTGAAGCCAAGTGTTGGGGGTCTACATGTGCTAGCCTTCTTTGTCTACAAGCTGAAAAGCCTCTTCTGTTCCCCTCTGGCCCCCAGAAGAAACATGCACTTCAAGCTGTGAGCTAGGCCAGGCCAGTGTATTTGAGGTTCTGCTACAGAATAAACAGTTGTATCTTGCTCTTGTGAGAGTAAGAGCTTTGGGAGGCATTTCCAGTGGAGATCCTCTGTAGGGATACCGAGCTTCTCCCTTTGGGCAAACAAGTGACACCAGGGTGCAAAGCTGACCACTTGTGAGAGCAGTCTGAGAGGTGTGAAACACAAAGAAGAAATAATCAGTTACCTCCTGTATTGTTTTGGGGAGGGATTGTCCTACTTCTCTCCCCTGCAAATTCTCAAGCTCTGTGGCAGGGGCTGCAGTGCTGATGACAAAGGGCAAAGGTGGCCAGGGCACAAGACAGCCTGAAAAGACTCAGAGGAACAACTGACTAATTATTTTATATTTTCATGACGTGTATTTTGTTGTGCAATACAGACCTATCATTTAGGGATGCCACAACCTGTTTCTGCAAAGTCTGTGAATTGCTAGGTAATGGACAAATCTCTCTTATGGTAGAAAACTCATCCAAAAGGGTTAGCTGGCTTCTTTTTTCCCAACAGAATCTAGCTTGGTTAATTCCCATGGGCACCCTCCAAAAAAGCACTAAGAGAAAAATGAAGATGGCAGGTGCTGAGTCTTTCTGTGACAGTGACAGGCAGTGCAACAGGGAGTAACTGTCTCGTCCAGGAGAAAGAGCAAAGCCTGATTTGCTTCTTTCAGCAAGCCTGAGAATTTGAAATATTTTGCTTCTACATACATATTTAATTACAGCCAGCTGAAGCTTCAAAAATATAAGAGTATTAAACCAGAAGTAAAACATTTTCTGGTGACCTTTGAAAGTGAATTACAAGATAAATAGGACCTTATCACTAGATTCTACTTTGATAACGGCCTTAATCAACTAGGGAATAATTATTTTTTTTTTCTTCTCAACTCTGACATGAAATATGAATAGAGATCATAGAAAAATTTCTTTGAATTATTATTATTATTACTACTACTTATTATCCTTGAAGAGTTATGGGCTATTGTTTTGTCATGGTTTAACCTTGATTCATGTTATTGAAAAGAAACAGCAACTTTAAATGCCATGAGAAATCACTTGTATTTAATTACTTCCATGATCTGTTAGGTCATAAACACTGATTCTAAAGGGAGATCTTTGTTACCAAATACAGACTATGCATGTGGGCAGAATGGACACTACAAAAAGGGTAGGAATTAAGTACCTTTGTACAAGACACTCTGCTTTAACAGTCCCAAGTGGAATGACTAATCTGTTAGTCCTCATAGTTACAAAACATAACTAGAATTGGGAGAGAAATGCTTTCATCTTTCAGGAAACAGCTCAAGATTTCAAAATGGTCTCCCTAAACCTGAATTTGTTTTTTATTAAATTGTGTATCAATAATAATAAAAAATCAGTAACCACAAAAGAGTTAGGTCTGCTAGTCCCAAGGCAACTAAGTCAACACTGTTTCAGAGTAGTTTCTGAAAACTACTCTGCTCCTTCCACCACTGACCATTTACACCTCTCTTCTTGTCAAAAATTTGAGCAGTTTGAAAGTACTACTACATTTTAAATAAGACGTGTCTTTTGGGGGCTTTTTAACAACAGTAACTAGCTTCTGAGAACAATGCTACTGACTGGATGTGAAAAAAGACTTTATTCCTTAAGTGTTAATTTAATTTTCATTAATTCAGCTAATTCTTTTCTTGTTATTCAGCTTTGCACCCTGATAACATTTGCTCTTTTCAAATACATTTCCTCCATTTGTTTACTGCACGTGTCATTTCTTTTCTTGTTTAAAGCAGCTTGTTAAGAGTTTGGGGGGGTTAACTCGGAACTCTTGTAGCAGGAACTCAAAATTTAGTGATGTAAGCAAGAAATAGAAATGCCAGAGCCACCGAAGAGAAGACATGCGGCATTGCTTACTTAAAACCCCATCCTGTCCCCCCAAGGACAATAGCTGCTACCAGGATGGCACCAGCGATGGAGCCTATTATAAGATTGGTGGCACTAGGACCTGTGATAAAGGATTAGGGTAAGACAGACATAAGAACCAACGACTTCATTCACATCATGTGGAGCATCTGAAGGGTAGTCAAACAATTCAGGGAACAGAGACAGCACACAAGGTGATGCCTCTAGACAGTCTCAGCAAGCCCAACTTAACTTACTTGTCTTTAACAATAGGAACAAACAAAGCTGTTGGTCTCTGCATTGTGCTATGCTGGC
Source organism: Aegithalos caudatus (assembly GCA_013389925.1). NCBI lineage: Eukaryota > Metazoa > Chordata > Aves > Passeriformes > Aegithalidae > Aegithalos > Aegithalos caudatus. The sequence continues at coordinate 33,748 of WEIU01011321.1, read as the reverse complement.
TTCTACCATAGATAAAAGCCTAGTATTAGACAGTGAATTCCATTGTAACGTACTCCATTATCTGCTGCATGAACAGTCAGCTGAGGACACTAAGATAATTGTGAATAAGTCCTTAACTTAGAGGGAAAAGTATGAATGATATATGTTTTAGGACTACAGAAAATGAGAAAGAAATAAAAATCAAAAAGCCCTCTCTTTTTTCACAGAGCTCCTGAAAGGTGTAGGTATTTTAATTTGAGCTGAGAGCATCTAGCATCACTTACTCATCGGAGTCCAGGCTCCCTACAGTTACATCAATGCTAAATTTACAATTGTTTGACAAAAGCAAAGGATTATATAATAGGGAACAAAAGTTGAAATAAAAGTTTATTTCCACTAAGCTTTCCAAACATCAAAACATCTCTTCATCATCCTCAAAGAGCTACTGAACAACAAAGTGGGGAAGGGTGGAGCAGAAAAAAAAGAGCAACAAAAAGAAGGAGCACAAAATATGTTCGTGCAATTTTCTGAAGAGGGCAAGAGAACATCTAAATAAGATTTTAATAATTGACCCTTAAGTGCTCTGTTTACCCAGGACAGAGGAAAACTGACAATAGGCTTGAGTAACATTTGCTCTGTACAAAAACTTCCTATTGCAGTCTTTGATGTAAAACACTGCATCTGAACTTGAGACAAAATGAAAGCAATTCAACAGTTCTTCTGCATCACATCACACACTTTTTGTTTAACCATTTACATATTCAGGAATAGCCTTCAAAAACGCTTCTTACCTCCCATCCCACTCTCCCCAAACCAACACTTCTATGCAGCAATCAAAATGTCCTAATTAACTGTTCTGAAACTGAGTTTGGAAAATTGTCACACAGGTAATATAAGGACAAAACAGGAGCAGCCAGACAGCAGCAAAGAAAGAGCAAGAGCAGCTGCAACAACTGAAAGTTTTAAGCTATTAGGTTGATATCACAAAACCTCCTGCCCAGCCCTACACACTGCAATAAGCACTTGCCCTGAGTTTTAAAATTTACTGCAGCCACTGTTTAACTCTATTGCCTCCACTACATGTTTCTCACCTCAGTGCTTCTGGAGACTCTGATTAGCTAAAAGAAAACCAAGTTTTAAAAATTGCTTCCTGCAGTTCCTATACAAAGAGTATTCAGGAATATAAATAAAATACTTGGACTGAAGAAAAATATACTGAGCTTTACAGAGGAACAGTACACAAATTTGACAACAAAAATCAAAAGGTAATTTTGCATAATTTAGAAGAATGTATCTTATTTGGACTTACCTTTAAGTCACACCTGGCTCAAATTAATGAGCATGGTGGAGGGTAAGTGCCATCCTGCAGGCAGTGTAGTTCCAATTAAGGCTTGCTTACAACAGCAGCCTAACGAGCTACCATCTCTGACTGAGATCTATGGTTACTCTGGATTTCATCAAATGATCTCACAGAACAAGACTGAAAACACAGCAAGTGATTTATCTGTAATAAATTTCGTTAGCACTTTTCAAGGCTTAAGCCAATTTCTTTCTAGCCATAGAATGCCATTTCTTCTCACAAGAGAGGTACAATGATTAATTGATAGTAACATAGTCATAAATTAGATAAAGATGTGCCAAATCACCACTTTTTACATCCTTCTTCTCACTATATTCCCTGGTTGTTAAATGCCCAGGGATGTGTATCCGTTTCATAGTGCATAAGCAAATCAGTAGTTCTTTTATTTACTATAAATATTAAATAATTCAATCAATTTAAACAGAAGATATTATATGAAACAATTAGGGTCAGGTAATAGAAAAGTATAAATATAAAAAAATCAAGCTTGTAGAATAGGTAATATGATAAACAGCAACCACTTCTTTTTGAGACTGGAATACTCCCACTGTTAAATCCCAGTTTCAAAATACAGAGATCTATGAGGAGCATTGATAAGTCATTTTAAAACAGACTGTGCACATAAAAGTACTTAAAATGAGATTACTTTTATGTCTTATACCTTACTGTAAGGATCTATGCCTTATGTTTTATTAAGCATTACCAAATAAATTGTATTATTAATAAAACGGAATTTTGCTACCAGTAAAGGGACATTTATGAAGAAAAATAAAAATCCATATATTTTAGCTCAATAAGCCTCTCTAGTCACTGAACTCAGATGCTTGACAAACCAGAAGTAAAAGGAAGGTTTTAATAACATACTGTGGGATCATTTTCCATCCAGACTATCAAAGAGACAATACTTTGGTACATTTGTTCTTTCCACCACACTGCTGCTATAACCTGCAGACACAGATTTATCAGAAGGAAACTCCTACAGGTAACTGCCTGCAACACCTTCTTTTCCTGCAAGGACACTGCTCTGGCATGGCTGTCATACCATCCCTGGCCATCCTTTAGGACCCTGATACAAATCCTACTGAAGGTGTTAAAGCAGAACACACCTGTAACTTCAGTAGACTTTCGACTATTACCTAAATCTTAATCATCATCAAATAGATTCTACAAGAACTAATACACACCATTTGAAACTCTGCCAGTATTAGAACAGGCAAGTTTACTGCAGACTGTCCTGCAAGTAACAACAACTGGTGATCTCCTGTCTTTTCTTGCCTGTTGCTTTGCCAGCCAAATCCTCTGGATTAAAGTTACCAAAGCTAAGTATTCATTTTGGTATGAAATCTGGAAAAAAACCTGCTGCACCATTTTGTCCCCCAAGATTCTGGAAATAAGTTCATAAAGCATTAGGTAATTAAAATTTATTTTAGCACTTTGAACAAACATTTACAATTTGCAAGTGAAGTGGTGAGGAAGGAGGAAGGACAGGTCCTGGCATCAGGTTGTGATGATCACACTCTCCCCCTGCAGCCAGGCACCTTTAAGGCCAGCAGGGCCTGAAGGGCATTAGGAACAAAGAGGGAATTTGCATTCCCAACAAAAAGTAGTAGTGGCTTGCCTTGAATGCACATTTGTATCTGAAGAAACCAGAAGACAGAGAAATATTGATAAAATGCAGGAAAAAAGAATGGACACAAAAAGAATGAGCCAGGTAGTGAGCAATAGAAGCAGAGGAGAGATGAAGAAAAGCTGGCCTTGGTACAGAAGGATACAGGAGCAAGAACAAATGGTCAGGGACATTGGTCAGAGCTGAGTGGCTTGAGACAGCAGGTGAGGGAAGAGACAAACAGAACAAGGCAGAATGTAATCAAAAGGCAAGTGGTCCTCAACTTAGAGGTAAATTTTCTGCTCCAGAATCTGTCTCCCAAACCTCTACAACTTTCACAGTCCAGTTTTTAGCAAACAGTTGTACAAGCTACCAGTTAAGCACAGATCTGATCTTTCTCAAGGAAATGACCTATTACCTTCTTTCTTCTCTTTATTTTCTAATAATTGTCCTTTATGCATGCAAAGGTCTCTACTCTTCTGAGCACCTTGGATCAGTCTCATGTGCACACAGGTTCCTAGGGTTGCAGATTGAGACACACAAGTGCTGCCTCACAGGCCTAGAACTGTGTGTGAATGCCTTTGCACTTGACTGGAAACCACAGACTGTCCTGCTAAGGAGTCCCCCTTCAGAGAGGTGCCACTGTCACGTGCCAGATGTCAGATACAGTACTAGAAACACAGAGAAGCTGGAAATCTCAGAGAAGCAAAATAGCAGTCATCATCTGGAGCTTGCACAGTGAATGCAGAATGAAGCAGCTCTTGCATGGGCTGTTTTATATGTGTATATATCCATGAACACAAATTTATATACATCATAGCCATTGTTAAAATTGAGGTACTGGGATAACACTTAGGATTTACCATTTCCTAGAACTATGAAAAGACAATATAAAATTACTCATATGTATTCTGTATAAATGAATGCTACACTCCAGCACTGTGCTATCTTGAGGCAACAGAATCCTAGCAACAGAACCTTCAGAAGCTTTACTGTAAAACTGTCTGTATGACTATCATCAGCTTTCATCCACCTAGCTTGATCATTAGACTGAAAGCCCTGCATGTAATGAAACAGTTCAGTCTATTTTGCAAAATAATCAAGAAATTCAATTTTCTCTCTCTCTCTCTCTTTTTTTTTTTTTTTTTTTTTTTTTTTTTTTTTTTTTTTTTTTTTTGTAATTTGGTGTAATGGAAACATTTAGACATTTAATTTTATGGTGACAATGTAAAAATTCACAAAGTTATTGTTTTATGCCCCACATTATCCCAGACAGGAGAAGGTTCAACACTGCATGAGCAAACCACATGACACAGACACAGTCAAATCACACAACAAATACGGTCACCACAGGACAAAGCTAAGGGGCAACACAGAGGGCTCAGGTGCATAGGGTTACCTCACACACTAAGGCACCAGACAGAGAACTCAAACTAAGAAAAGTGCTTACTCTATTCCCCACCCTGTGCCTCCAAAAATCACCCCCAAGGCCAGAATGGTCCCTGCCACTGCACCTATTAGCCTGTTAGCGGCCATGCTCACTGTGTGGAGGGAAAAGGGAAGAATTTTTCAGGAAATCATCACATATAGGTCTGAAATGAAAACATGAAATAATTCCTCAAATCCACTGTTGGATAAACAGTTCAAATCTCCTCACAAACCTTTGTTTACCAAATAACGTAAATGAAGATGAGCTCTGGTTTTCTTTGAATGCCTGCAAATATTTTACTGAGAAGTTTTCCTGTAAATTCCTTTCAGCTTGTGATTCTATTATTTACTCTGAAAGGGAATGTCCTCAACCTCCTGCTTATGTAAAACAGCCAAAATGTAAATAAATTGACAATAAGAAATTTTGATCACCAGAAACTTACTGTATCCATAGTATAATTAAGAAAATTAAAACTGTTTTGAAACAATTCCACCTCAGGAAAAAAAGAATAAAACCCCCAACTTTTGAATAATTTCCTTTACTAATTATTAATGTTTTCCTTTGTTATTGCATTTATCAATAGGACTCTCTGTTTATCTATATGACCTAAAAAAATATAACACCTTTTAAAAGCAAAAACCTACCCCAGAAACATGCTTCAGGTAACACCCTAGAAATTTTGATATGTTCAGATAATATCTCAAGACATCGAGGCCTTATTTTTAATCCTTAAGGGAACTCTTGTGAGGAAAATATTCTATACATTTCCTATGTTAAAGATTAAAAGTTTGATTGATTGAGTCACAATAGACCACAAGCAAACAGCTGAATTCCCTGTCAAATGGGAACTTAGGGACAAAGATTTTATAGACTACATGCTGAGTGAAGTATGTTTTAAAATACTTGGGATTTTTTTTCCTGTTTCATAAATATACACATACAAACACACACACACACTCTTGAGACATAAGTTCTATATTAAAATAAACACTACTCCACTAGTCAAATAAAGGCCTTATTCTGCAAATTCAATTGCAAAGAAGAATCTTGTGTAAATGGAGTCCCACTGATTTCAAAACCCACACTCTAAAGTAATTCAAAGTTTGTGCAGTAACCAAAACCAGCAAGGACTCTGTCTTCCCCAAGCTCCTAAATGCTGTGTAACTCTGCTAGTACAGGATACAGTAGGTTGCTGAGTTTAGAGTAATTGAAGAGTCATCTATTAACAGCAGCATAATTAGGGACCACTAAGTTTTTTAATCCGTAAATAGAGAATGGAGCCAAAAAGCAATCGATGGATGATGGAAAAGTCTGAAAAGTGCAGCAGAATAGCAGTCAATTTTTAATTATCACAACAATACATAAATAAATAGCAACACTCCCTAACTATACACATTCTAATTGTAGCAAGAAAAATGCTTGGAGTTTTGATGTGAAAAATCTTAAACCTCTTAGATGAATTTTGACATCATGAGTGTTTCACTTCATTCAACCTTACAGAAAAACAAGTATTTTGGTTTCTGTCTTAGACTTGTAAACTGGCGTATGGCATAGGGAGTAAAAAGGGATAAAAACTTAATGGAAGCTACTCTTGAGGATATTGGGTCGTTACCACAAACTACTGTACTCTTCTGCAGTCTTCTCACAAAGGAATTCCTCTATAAGCACACAGAAAGAGATCATAGTGTTCAGTCTCCTAAATTCATTTCTAGGCGATTCAACATCAGTAAATTACTGTAACACTGTAAGAAAAATGATCCATCTTTTGAGATCATTGAGCCACTTCAACAAAAGCACAGTCTGCCATTTTGCAGGGGACTCCACTGCAAAATGTAATCTAAACTTTGCTTGTACCTGCTGGCAGAAATCCATGCACATACGATTCATTAAAGGCTTTTTCCCAGAATATTTCAACATTGATGTAATAATTTTCACAAAGGTATTTCCACTCTGATCTAGATGAGTTAATCTGACTTATAGCAATTTATCAAAGGTAAGTGTACCTTCTGTGTTACCCTTCCAATAGACCTTTTCACAGAAGAGCCAATCATTTCTTACCTACCAGATTTAGAAATTAACAAAGTAAAATTCCTGTGCTCTCAGTGTCACAGCTTTAAATCCTGCTCTCCTTATCCACACACACAAAGAACTGAACAGCTCTGTAGTGTTGGTATCCATTTTTTTTAAGACTCTCCAAGCAGCATTCCACTGTCAGGAAGGTTTTTAAAGGAAATGGAGTGGTAAGTGGTTTGTAAGGCACAGTACCAACCAGGGAGCTCTACACTGAGCACTGTTGGGATTGGGAGTCCAGGAAGCACCTGTACAGATTCCCTGTACAAATCTGGACTAGTCTACTGAGCCTCCTTCACTACAGTAACTTGTTTCAAGACCATCTCTTCAAACAGTTCATGGCAAAGGTCCACTGGAGCCACTCTGCTAAGGGGTAACAGAAAAAGGCACACAAGACAGATGTAGAGCCATTCCAGAGGGACATACCAAAATCCTGTCCTTCCTTGAAACCTTGGTACTTTTAGAGTAATCAGTTAGAGTCTGAGTCCTCAGGACTACATTTTTGAACAACTCTTTTCTCCATCTGCCTTGCAAATGGAGCAGAAGAACCTGGAACTGGGAACTCTGTCTGTAAATGCATAAAACTGGATGAATATAGTCTGATGCTGAACAGTGCCCTGATGACAGGAAAGACATTAAAAAAAAAACTGGACAGCACAAGTACAAAGATATCCAATGACATTCTTTGGCAGAGAAGTCAGAGAGAAACTCAAATACTTTCCTTACTCTTTGAAAAAACTTTTGGATTATTTCCTCAATACCTCCTCTTTGTATTTGTACTTCGTATGTAATTGAAATATGTACCAAGTACATAAGAACAAGCAACAATGACTGTAAAAATAATTTAAGTTCTCAAAAATCCTAATTTCTTTCATCTTTCATTGCAATATGATTTCAAGGAATCTGATTTTACCAGGGACATTCCACTTTTCCCTTTTTAATTCTACAGCTTTCTGAATTAGTTGACTAAGAAAATGTCCTGTAAATGTCTAGTAAAATAGGAATTTTCAATTACCATATAAAAAACAAGAGCTATACAAAGTCAGATTCCAATCACAATGAAAATGATCATTAAAAAAATAGAGAATAAGGGACAAAGGAAAAAAAATTACCTGTTGAAATCTTGCCCAAATTTATGTTAGAAAAGTTAAAGTTTTATCAGTTCTCAAAGTAGAAAAACCTACTTCCTCTACATGAAGCAGAATTTAACTGCCGGGGTTTAAACACAGCTGTACAGTAGTATTTGCTTTTTATATGCTAATTCTGCGACCATGTATCAACAGAAAAACATCAAAAATACTTAAAAGAACATAAAAACTGAAACAAAACACAAACCCTTGGGTCCTTCATCCTTCTTGCCACCAGTATCCCTGACAGGATCATCAATACTGCAGTCTGTCCCAGCCCAGGAGAAATTACAAATGCAAGTGGCTTCATTACTACAAACCTGGAAAAAAAAAAAAATGAGACAGCAGTTAGTTTTTAACTACATTTTATTAATATGTCACACTGCATTTATTTAACACGTAATTAGACATTGAACTCATGGTATAAAACTTAACTATCTATATATTGTAACAATAGCACTGAGTGTTTGGAATGATGTAACACACCTGGAAGTTTGCCTTAACCCTCCTAATACTCTCACATGCTAGGAGAAGCAGAACTGGTTCTATCATCACTGGCACTACACACCTGCACAGGCTGTGAAAAATAACAGCAATTTAGCTGGACTAGTCAGATCTTCAGCACCCAACTATCTGCACTTTGAGCCTGGATGCTCAGAAGGGATACAAACATTTGCCTTTGAAAAGGTTCAAGACATGGTTGCACTTCCCACCCTCTCATTTACAGCTTGCTCCCATGTAGATCAAAGTCGATATATTTTCATTGGTTTTGTCAGCATTGAGGAATGCTTGTCCGGTTTCTAAAAGAAAGGGAACAGTTCTTCCTAAGTTTACCTTTACCTGAATGACCTCTAAAAAAGGACTTAGAACTCTAAAATTGGCAGTATATTTATTAGCTAGAGAAAAACCTATCCAATGGACAAAACCTAAACCATCAAATCAATAGTAAGAGTTAATAGCTATAAACTTTCCATATGAAAAAAGAAAATGGAATTGTGTTGCTAGAAAAGGTTACTGTAGAAGAAAGCATGACACAAGAAACAGACAAAGAATGAAGTTTTGATTATAGAACTAGAAATGAAGTTGATCATTAGACAAACAGCTAATAGGTTTTATTGGTATTTACAACAGTGATCTGTTCATCCAAACAGACATCTGATGAACAGGATGTCTAACAGACATCTTAGAAAAATGAACCCATGGGTAGAATAACAGAACATAATGTGCCTGAATGTAAAATGATACACATTGGAACTGTTCAAGGACTCCCACCTCTGCTGAGGACCCACAGTTTGGAATTTTAATTTAAGCCATGGGCTATAAATCTATGAACACAGGACCAACTTTATAAAGGTGTTAGTGTGCAGGAAAAAGTTCCATTGAAGATGGCAAGTAGCTTGAAATATGGGTAGTACATGATATAAGTCCTACAATAACTAATGTCAAAGGTCTTTTTTGCTACTAACAAACCCACCTCCTTGGATATGATTTGCAGAAGCAATTTGAGAACTTTCTAAATTTTTTTAATGCATCACAAAATGGCAGTCTTCCCCTGAATACAAAATCTGTGGTTTCAGACCCAAAGGTCTTAGGAAGACTTCCAAGTGTTAAGATGAGGTAGATCAGAGAAAGCTGGGGAAGCTGAGCTGCTCACTCCCAGTAGAGACTCACCCCGTGACCAGAACAGACTTTTCCATTGGAACCAATGGGACAGCTGCTTATGTTCAAGGACTGAATTGGCAGGCACTTTTTGTCCAGACACATCATCTGAGGTCCACATGGAGCTCCATCCTCCACATAACCTAAATCTGTGTCATCATCTAAAAGAACATGAGCACCACTAGGAGAAATAAGTTTTAAGATAGTATTAGTATTATGACTGGAATATTTTGAATGTCAATAGCATGGCAGTGTAGACACCTTTCTTTCATTTAAGCATTCAGACAGACTGAACAGAACCGTAGAGTTTTTCTGTCTGTCCACAGCAGTTGTCAAAATAAAAATAAGTCTAGATTAGGACTTAAATAATCAAGAAGGGCACCTTAGGCTTTAGGGTTTTTTAAGTCTCTGACAGACTATGCTTTTTTCTTTTTTTTTTCCTTCTTTTTTCCCCAAATGCTGTGAAATACTATTGCTAGAAAAAATACTAAGAGACTATATATATTTAAATAAAAAATACTATTGGAATAATGGAAGAATTAAGAATCACTGTTCACTCAGGACCCAACAATGTAAGAGAGTGTTTTTAGGGTGTCAACCATGTTGCTAATGTCTTCAAAATACAAACCCAGTACTGTGCACAGACTCAGTAGTACAGCAGACACACCAGACAAACTCATTTCCCTCTTCTTTAACTGAACTGTAGCTGAGCATCTTATCCTGCCATAACTCTGCAGTTTCCTCCCTCTCAGCCTTCACTTGACTACAGAAAACTGTTTCTTTGAGTATTTAATACTCAAAATCATGATATTTAAAATACAGGTCTTTGGCAATCACAGACTTTCTCCACACCCAGAAAAACATAATGCTGAGCATTAAGCTTTGACTGTGAAGTTCTGCTATTGGAGGGATCAAGCAGAAGATTCAGTGTATAACACACATTTTACCCTCTTTAAAGGTGGTGCATTGGGCTTTTTATATTTTTTGGATTTTTTTAAATCAAAAGAAATACCACTCAGAATAATTATTGTGCTGCAACTACCTAAAATTCACAGAATCTCACATTTATGTCTATCTTAATTCAATTGACAGAGAAAAATCATGCTGGAATACTGCATTATCTTTTACCTGCAGTCCACTATGCGTCCTTGATGATAAAAGGAATTTGGGATAATTTCTCCTTGAACTTGACCAACTCGAGGAACTCTAGTAAGATTAGTACAGAGCAAAAAGCCACAGAAAACATCACTGGAAAATGAAAATATAGATCAAAATGTTACTGGAATAATATGAGGTAAACTTACAAAAAAGAAAGTCTGGCAATGTTGCTGCTGATCACAGTAATATATTACCATAAAGCACGATAGACTTTCAGAGTGCAAGCCTGGAAATAAAATATTATTTCATTTAAATGACAAGAGGCAGGAACAAGCCATGCTTCATTCCAATGCACCAGTGAACACTCACATGAGCACAGAACCTGTCTGTGCTCTAAGAACAATCCAGTACAAGTAAAAGGGGCCAAACTGTAGAAAGCTTGGTCATGTTAGGCTGAATGCTTTTTCCCTCTCTCTGGCAGCTTACACTCCATACATTAATGTCAAGTTTGAAATTTTCATTGCATTTTATTTCCCTTGCAGGACAACAGAACCATAACAACAATTTTTAGCTTGCAGTTGTGTGTGCCCAAGTTTTGGTAAAGAATCTGCTTTTTAAGATGTTATTTTGTATCATATATAAAACATATACTTCATATCTTCAACAGGATATCAGCTAATACTGATTGTCCTAAGTCACAGAAGCAGCTGGATGAATGCTGGAAACTGACTTTGTTAAAACTGAAAAAAGCCATAAATAGCCAGATCATTGTCCTGCACCTCTCTATCTTCTGTTTTAAAGGACAGCTTTTATAGCAATGAGGGGTTTAACATACACATTAGAACACAGAATCCACATATTATTTTTTAAAAATAATTTAACAACTTTCCTTATGATCCTATCTGAAAACTAATAATAAAAAAGTCACTGTACAAGCATCAAATAGTCAAAGGAGGAAAATGTTATTCCAAAACTGAAATTTGTATGTACATAATTAAAAATTACAAACCAGAAGTAAATCAGAAGAAATTTGAGTCTATCTACTACCAGTCATTAACTTGAAAAGTAAATTTAATAAAATATTCATGTACTAATCGTCACATGGAAATGAATCAGGCCTTTTCTCTATAGCATCCAGAAGTCTAATGGTCCTCTCTAGTGAAAATAAAGGTTGGAACAAACTAGTAACAGCATAATCTGCTGTCAGTCCCAGAGCAAGTGAACACACTGTGTGTATTTGCAGCCTAATTTATCTCTGCCAAAGCTGAGGTGTTTTTATGATATGAACTTGTGACTTTTTGTTTTCTTGTCCCTCAGTTCCTCTGAAACAACTGAAGTCACAGTATATTCTTCTGAAAATCTAGAATTCTTTACAAGTGTATTGCTGAGTCACTCACAGATTTGTCAGAGTGCAACTTTTTCAAGATGCAAATCTCACGAGGGGAAGAAGACTCAAAATAATGCAAAACAAACTGCTGAAACATGTATGAAAAAGTAGAAGTAGACATTTTAAACTATTACCAATCTACTGAAATTACATATCATCTCTACCAAACTGAACTTACTGTTTGCTGCACTGAATCCATCGGTCTCCATCCTTTCCACAGTTTCCTTTTGTTGTGCCTTCTGTATTGAGCTTTTCATAACAAAATTTGTCAGATCCTGAAGACTCTGTTGATGAAGAAAAAGGAAGCATGCTTTCCACTAGCAACATGACAGCTTTGAAACTTGCATAAACTTTATTGCAGCCGTTCTCTGTAATTTTTAAATATGAAACATTAATTTAAATACATGTGTGTGCACAGATGGTATTTTCCAGTGACTAAAAAGGAGAACAGGCTAAAGTGAAATACCTATTGATACATTCAAAATTTGCTCTGAACTTCTAAAAGTGGCCTCCATGGTGTCTGTATTGTATTCTGTGTATGAAATCTATCTGTGGTCTAATTTTTCACTTCATAACAGTTGCACATAGATTTAATCTAGTTATTTTTCACTGCAATTTTTCCTGATCTGCATTTCAGAAGATTTTATATAGGACATTTATGATAAGCCTATGTTCTGACATCAGCTCAATGTTGATTTTATTCTAATTTTCAGATTTTCACAGGAAACCAAACTTGAACAAAGTGTAATTTTTACTTATTTTTAGGAGTAGATTTCTGAACTAATAGGTTTTAAACCCATAATTATTTACTGATGAGCTCATTTGTTTTTTCTAAAAATGAATCTAAAAAAAGAAAATAGAAAGGCACAACAATTATTTAGAAGAAAATAAAATAATAAGACAGAGTGGCCTCAGTGGCAGTTATGATTAGACAAAATGCACAAGAACACGCTAAATGCAAGAGCACAGGATGTCCTGGTACTTCTACTCTGCTGAATTGTCTCAAAGTCATTACACAGAACATTCATCCCCTCTCTGCTGCAAGCAAAGCCCCTTGCAATTGCAATTCAATTTAACTCAACACCTCTGAACTTAATTCCATACTATGTGTATTTGAGTTCACACCAATGTACGAATTTTCCTGACTTGGAGGATAGTATAGGAAGGAGAGGCAAGGTGGAGCAGCTTTGGCATGAACCACTGATGGGACAATGGAACTGGTGACTGTCATGAAAAACTCCAAAACATCTGGTTTTGAACTATGCCCAAAAAATCCCCAGCCCCCTTCCCCCAGCAGCATTTGCTGCCCTACCCAGATCTGCAGCCACATCATGCCAGAACTCTCTCACTGACACCACTCCTAGATGCAGAATTCCACTTGGCAATCAAGCCATTTTCCCACTGCAGCCTATTCACTCTACTGATCAGAAAACTTTAACTTGGAGTGACAAGAACAAAAAAAAAAAAATACAAAAAATCCAAAACAAAGGCAGGAATGAACTAGAAATAAAACACATTTAAGGTAGTTAAAGTCAACCTACTAGATCCCCAGATATATTTGCACTGATTATCTCTTGTCTTGCATTCACCATTATAGCAACGACCCTAAACAAAACACAACATGTTAGGAATGAGAGCTGAAAACAACTTCATCTCCTTCCCCTCCCACAACAAATGTCTCATTTTCATTCTTCACACACGTGTTAGGATGTAGATTCCATGAATTTTGGTAGATGAAATACACATTTTAGCCCAGATTCCCAAAGCCAGTTTGTGTCCAATACATACTGACATTTAACCAGTTGCTTTATACTTTTACATAATTGTAAAGAGCTTATGAACACGGAGTGTAGTAAAATATCTACGTATAAAATGTAGAGATATCAAGTAGATTTCACTCAAAGTAGAAATTACTACTATTCATAGAGTGCATAAAGCACAAACAACGGTGATGCTTAAAGGATAAGATTTATGAAGAAATATGGAACACAGGATTTTTAAAAATCAGTGCCAAAACAAGAATGTGTATTTGGTTGATTTCTATTTGCTGATGGGCAGGGATTTTAAAACATTGCATACCTGATTAGAATCACAGGCATACCCATCTTGTTTATGAAGATTTGGCGGACACTGAAAAAAATTAAGAATCTTTTTTGTCATGTGTACTATAATAATACATCAGAGTATCACATATGGAATTTTCTTGCTTTTAAGAAAATTGCATAATATATAAAGGGGGTTAAAAACATAATTAGTAAAATAATCTTTATAGCTACAAATAGAAATGAAAAAAATTATCGTCTTAAGCCATGAAATACAAGGTTCAAGTCTAACTTCCTGCTATTCCAAGAAGGAATTAAGGAGGTGAGACAAAATGAAAGCCAATGTGTTCAGTAAGAGGATATTTGGTAGCTAATACTAGGGCCATGTTTGCAACACTGCCACCACATGCATTTCAGTTCCACTACAACAGCAAGGGTGCACTTGGTCACAGCCTACCAGTCCCTTGCTTACAGAGCTTCAGGGGGTTTAATGATGTTAATTGTTACATTCCCTTGGCATGGGAAATTCTTTGGTACAAATAAGTCACTAGGTCCAGAAGCCTCAGACTACTAAAAGTAAGGACTCACTTTAAACCATTCTAAAGGTTTTTCCTCATCTAAAAGGGACCTGTGAAAATTTGGGAAGAGTATGCTGCTCCACTGGACTGTGTTAGCCAATACTCTGAGGGCAGCTTGAGAAAGCCCTACTCTCTCATTAAGAATGCTCCATCTACAGAGCATAAGCTTTACAATAAAATACTGGCAATTGCTACTTGTCTATGTGTTGACATCTCAGATGATAAAATTACAGGAAGTTATTGTTAATTTACTGGCATTTATAACTACAGCCAATGCTCAAAGAGATTGTGATCTGACCTGAATCTCATTTCTTCAAAGCTAAGAACTTGATGCAGTAGATAAGTGCATCAGTTGTGAAGTTTTAATATAAACCTGAAGTACTTATATAAATAGAATAAAAATATAAACAATATTGAAAAGGAGTATTTATCACCTATAGCATCAAAGTTGCTGTGAAAATGGAAAAGGTACAGAATGTTGACTATGTAAAAGAACTCAAATTGAAACAATTTGTTTGCTGTTTATTCTTCTATTTTTATTAGCCAAATGTTTTCAGGACAAATGTGTAAGATCCTCAACTTTCAAAATTCTCATACATGTGCATACTTTTAGAAAACATAACACACATACAAGTCTTACAAGGAGCAATTGAGGGATCTGGGGTTGTTTAGCCTGACAAGAGGAAGTTCAGGGACCTTCTCAGCCTCTACAACTCCCTGAAAGGAGGTTGTAGAGACCAGAGGTCAGCCTCTTCTGCTCAGGTAACAAATGGCAGGATGAGAGGAAATGGCCTTAAGTTATGATGGAGAGGTTAAGGTTGGATATTAGGAAAAACTTCTTCACCAAAAGCGTTGGAAGAGGCTGCCCAGACATGTGGTAACATCAGCATCCCTGGAGGTATTTAAAAGATGCATAGATGTGACATTGAGGGACATGGTTTAGTGGTAGAATTGACAGTGCTGGGTTAATGGTTGCACTCAATCTAAAAGGTCTTTTCCAACCTAAATTATTTTGTTTCTATACTCCATTAGTTGTAATTTTCTACAGTTACATTTTAAGCTATTTTATTTCATAAAATCTTAGTGTTGTGGCCTTTGAATATATTCACATTTGCAGTGTATTCTTATTATTATTATTATTTAAGTTATAGACCAGGCAAAGAGTATACATGAAACAAGACAAATATTATACATGAAACCCCAAGAGTTATAAAAACTAAATAAACCTAGAGAAGTCATCTTTTGAGTCCACTCTTAGATTATTGTTTTCATGTGTTTACAACAGTTTATACTCCATTTTATTACACCATCATTTTGGGCATATGACTGTGCAGTTTGTTAATCCAATTTTCCTGTTAAATTAATACAAAAAAAAAAAAGGAGTGCAAACACCAGCAGAGAACATTTCTGCATGCATACCTGTCCAGAATCCCCAGTGCAGAACTCTGCAATGTCACACTCATTCACTGCGTATCGACAGTCATAACCTCGTGGGAAAAACTAGAAAATGAAAAGCACAGTTCAGCACTAAGAATACATCAACATAAGCTGCTCCTTTTCCTTCCTAAAACACACTTTGAATTTTAACAGGCTGCACATGACTGCCATGGACAACTGAAAAGGACAATTGATATATGTCAGCAACACTCACAAGACACGATGTATTACAGCAGGGTCCATCACTACAATGAGCTCCATTAGAAAGGGAGCACTTCTTACAACAGTCTGCATAGCATTCCTGAAGAAAAAATTAAGCAAAAAGTTTAGTTTTCCATTTTAAGCAAGTCTGGTTTTTTTTCCCCACAATCTTTCCAACAACAAACTATTATGTACCAGCAGACAAAAGATTCAGTTTAGCACTGATGATTTGAAATTATCAGCTGGAAGAAGCCTTTGCAATACTCAAATACTAAAGGGAAATCAGTGACATACAATGCTATAGCAACACAGGGATTCACATCTTCTGAAGCCTGTGCCAAATTTATGCTGCTTAGTTCGACAGTATTCAGAGCAGAAAAAAACCCCAACCTAATTAAAGGTGCAATTATATTTAAATACTAGAATGAGGACTCAAATCTAGAGGGCAGATTTTTGCAAAAACATCATTGGAATATTCCTGCAATAGAGAAGAGAACAACAGTTTACTTATTCTGTCTGAACACAGGCACCAGTCTCCAAAGGATCAGTAAGGAGTCTCCCACTCCAGATGTGCTATCCAGGAAAAGCAAAGGGTTAAGCACTTCTCCAGTGCAACTCTAAAACAGCTGGGAAACAGCTGTATCTTGTCACTGGTGTAACAGGAACCGTGCAGAGGACACTGTCTTTCCACTCATTGTCATTTGAAAAAATGTTTTAACCCAGGCCTTTAACAAAACTGTTCCCAAACAACAACCAAAACAAATTCATTTCCACAGCCTTTCCCCACTTCTTACCAATCAGTTAATTTATCTTAATAAATTTTGTAAGAAAGACTTGTGGACTAGTATATAGCTCCACTTACCATTCGGAAACCACAATCACATTCTTCTCCTGCTTCTACATATCCATTTCCACACTCCGTGGCCTCAAAGAGCTGAAAGAAAAAAGCCCCCACCCCAAAGTAAGAATAAAACTAGTGTCAAAGTGACTTCTGTGCCACACACAACCCATTTTTGCCATGCTACACAAATGTTCTGTTCCAGACAATGCAGATGCTGTGCCTCAGCGGTGGAAAGGCAGCGGGGTTTTCAAGTGCTGCTCATCAGAATGTTTCAGACACAAAAGGCACACAGCACAGGAGTGCTGGTCCTCTTCAGGAGAATACTGAGCTCAGAAAACCATGAGCAACAGAGACACACTACTATAATATCTAAGGGGATGACATTTGAACTTCATTCCTGTTCCATGGACTCCCAATTTTCTGACAATTCCTTCAAGAAACCAGTCCACAATATCATTCTTGGGATTTGCTCAGGTACCCACACTTGCTTATGCAATGAGTACTGTCTGTTCCTGTGCAATGTTTGTGCATGAAAATAATAAATAGAAAAAAATACTGCCAAAAGGAATGTGCCTTACTAGTAAGTTACACACAACCACATACAGATGGTACTGAACAGCTAATCCTAGAACCAGACACATACAATGCAGATAAATTCTGCAGTTCAGGATGATGCAGATTCTGTAGTGGTTTCATATAATTTTGATTAAAGACATTTTTCAGTCTTGCCACAGAAATAATTTTGCAAGAAGCTTTTCTGTTTTCAATATAATTCTGCTTTAAAATCATATAAGAATATCAGGAATCTCCAATTTAACTGGAATATTAGCAACAAACACACATTCACTAGAACATAGTTGAAATGACAAGTTATAAGTTAACAAGTTAAAATGTAAACACATAAATCTAAGGGTGAAAGATGTGAGTAAACCTTTCTGCATGGGTTCAGTGGAAGTAAAGCTGTGGAGAATCATCAAGATACAAAACACAACATATAATAAAATACAAATTATATATAAACGTGTATGGAATTCTTCTTTGGTAGTTTTGGTTGGGGCAAGGGGGAATCAAAATGCCTAATAAAAAAAAAATAACATTTCACTTTTGCTGTACAGACCATATAGGTAAGCAATAGCACCTACAACTTTGGGTGCCAGAAGCAAAACAACAGTGAAGAAATATCCATATGTGCTCCTCTTCACCTGTAATGTCGACACTTATTTTTTCTTTTTTGTCCCCCCTCTGTAAGCTCCTGTTTCTACTACACTTTGGTGCAAACAGCAAGATCTCTTACTCTGAAATTGAAATTCATTTTTCTCTCAAACAAGAAAATTACAGAACACGGGCAGGCACAAACAAATTTCCTATGGCAATCAGGATCCATTTAATGTTCATATACATGTCAGAGCATAACTCAGGACATAATTTTAAAACTGGCATCATGGTGACTGCTTAACAACTGTTTTAGTTACCTAAGGATTAAACACACAATTTTCTACCTTGCCTCCTGACCTCCAAATAACAGCATTTAAACACTGTCTGATTATTCCCCCCCAAAGTACTTTAAAGCTGTGGAGCACTGGCACAGATATTATATAAAGATAACTCACCCATTTCCCGGAGCCTTTTCCCCAAAATCAATCAGAATTTTATCCTGTCAAATTGAGTCAAATAGACAACTTCTCCACATTACTTTGCCTGACAACTATCACTAAAAACTGAAGCTGTGTTTTTCTATTTCCCTACTTATTCTTTTGTGTAAGAATTCTTGCATTCTTATTCTATAAACAAAGATTTCTACCCTGGGAAAAGATGCAAAACCACTTGAACAAGCAAATTTTTTTTAATTAATTGTGCAAGGTGATGGTCCACCAAAGGGTACAGCAGAGTAAACAGAACAGCCTAATAGCCTCATGTGGTATTAAATTCTACAAGGACAGCAGTTTGACACTATGATTAAATAGAATACTAATGCTTTGGATTGCTCTTACTTGGCAAAAAGAGCCACATGGAATATTTTTATACTGCTCAGCTTTAGAGGGATGTCAGGCTAGCATTGTCTTAGAAAAAATTATGACCTTGGTAAGTCTTTAGGCAAAATAAGCAATGGTACAAGGAAACAGCTATGAATGATAGAGTTTTCTAGACATGCATTTGAAATGAAATGAAGCCAACATTGATAACAACCAAATATACTACTGTCTATATGAAATCATCTTTGGATTTCTATTGCCTAATGTGGTAACTGACATTCTTTTTAACAATCTCAGACACAAAGTCCAAGAACTGGTTGTAGGTGAAGCATGCACTATGACCTCACTTCTGGATTTACTTTGCATTATTTCCAGCTTAATAAGCAGTGCATTTATGTTGATTGTGATATTTATCATTATTTTAGTATGAAGAAATATGGAAAACAAATTGCATTCCTCGCATTATTTTAAAATGCTACGAGGTTGAACACCTAATTACAACTTCAAAAAATACCCACATAGATATCTGAACAAATTTGAGAACAGATGATGTCAGTGAAATGATTACATTTTCAATACAATGTGTAGCAGATGTCCTGACTACCAACTTATTTATTACCTTTGTTGGCCTGTTAAAAAGACAGGCACCTCCCCCACGAAGTAAAAATTCTTTGTATTCTGCAATGCTGCATTTGGAGAATTTCCTGGAATGGTATACCCTAAAATGGCAAAGAACTGGGTCAGTAAATGCCTTGAAACACCACCAGCTGCTGGAAAGGGGAAAAAGGGTCAAAACATTTTTTAAATACTGTAAATCCCAGTTTCTTACAACCACTGTGTGCAACAGTATGACAGCTCAGTCTTATTCTCAAACAATAAAATCAGAACAAAAGGAAAATTTTAAAACATTTTGCATTTTTATATTTCTATTTTATGAATGTACAGTATATAAAACTGTAGCTTTTAAACTCCTTAACAAGGTAACCCACATTATCATAGTAGCTGCTATTCAGCCTTTCTATTGCATGCATAATCCAGTATCCTCTCAGGTTTGCTTTTAGCACCTAGAAGATGCCACAGCAAGGCATTTCACAGCTTAATACAGACTGGTAGAAGAACAATTTCATCCAATTTTGTTCTATCATATTTGCTAATCTCATTTCATATCTCCCTAGTTCCCATATTGGAAGAAAGAGTAATCATTTGTTCATGATGTTACAGACTTCTCTCATATTTCCTCAACTCAATCTTCGCAGACTACTGAAAATGTACTTAATTAGTAATTTCTCACTCAGAAATTGATATATTTGTCATGTTTTGAGATCTGGGAATGAGATCTATTCACTCTATTAAAGACTGGGGTAACCATGCCATAAGTTGGTTCTCCATTCCTTTCCTAATAGTTCACTGCTACTGAGCTATTTCCCCACTGAATTATTCCATATAGAAAAAAATGTCTCCTGACACTGATGGAGTTAAGTGAAAAGGCTTTAAAGCGCAGCTAATTTTTCACTCATTTCATTATTCAGTCCTTTTTCAGCTTCTACATGACAATCCTGTTCCTGGCTTTTGTTTACTGTTAACCTTTTCTACAAAAGAGGTTTATTGCACAGTGTCTTCTGATACTTCCATCCAAGACCAATACTTTGATGAGTTCACCATGTAAAGGAAGCCACTATCTATTCTGATCAATGCCTTACCTCTGATTCCAGAAGCAAATTTATGGAATGATTTTCTGCTGCATTCTTCCAGTGGCTGACAATTACAAGTCTACAGGGAAGCCACAAAGTAACTCTACTGAAGAACCAATTTCCAAATGCCATACAAAGAAACTAAGCTCCTTCTGTCTTATTTGTAACTGATTTTCTCCATGAGTTTTGTGATCAAGCTTCCACAGGGAGCAAGATACTGACAAGAAGTAAGACTCAAACCCCTGTATTTCAGAAGTTATTCTTTTCTAATCAGTTGCTTACAGTATAGAGAAAAGAACCTTTGGCAGTGTGTGAGGGTGGAGAGCAATGAAATTCCTCCCATATAGATGTGCTTCCCCTTCAGACTATGCTGACCATTTATTTACCTAAGGATTGAGTTCCAAGTGTTTCCAGTTTTTTGTTTATTGGCACAGAAACCCAAGGATAAAACTCAATGTGTAAATATTTCTGAGATAATGTAATCTATGAACTCATTCCAGAGCCCTCAATTACTGATATTTATGACATACCCTGTTTCCTCCATGATGCAACCACCCCAGGATTCAGTGCAGTCACACTCTTCTCAGACAAGAGCAAAATACAACAGAAAAGGAGAGAAGTTATAAATATGCTTACAATAAATATTAAATACTCACTATATTAATGGAGCTTGACTAATTATACAAAGATTTGATGGTTGCTTGGCTGTACAAACTCTAGCCCCAAAAAGGAAATCAGCCCACTTGAAGACATACTAATACATTAAATAAATATGGTACTTTCAGATTACCATATCTGTGGGTTCTTAAGACTCAACACAAAATTTCAGGCAGTACACAAAGCTAAAAATAGTTGGCAGGGTTCTTCCCTACCTGCTCTCAAAACAAGCAGCACAAGGCTGTGTGCAGTACACATACTGATGATTTTAAATGTTCACATTTTCTCCTTCCTAAAAATACAGAATACCCTGAAAGAGGTATTACTGGACAGGCCAGGCTTTTTTCCTTTGGCATAAAATTATTAACAGTAATATGTGAATCAGCCAATCAAACATTCATTCGAAAAAGTAGTTGAATGAAAATGGATTTACAGTTTACTTACAGCTATAGCATGTAAGTCAACAGTGACCTAATCCATAACATAAAAACAAAAGATCAGCACCTTGTGCTTGGTAAAACAAGCTGCAAACTGCCCATAAAAATGATCTACCAAAGATAGATGTACTGTAGTTACTACTGGAAATTCAGAGTTTCCCATGGAAAATACTGAGATATTATTTATTATGGTTATTTCTACTCTCCCCAGGTCTTCCATTAATCTTTCTCTATAAATGGCATCCAAATAAGGACACTAAGCTATCATATCAAAAACCTCTATCTTTCAGTTTAAAATATTCTGATTTCCAAATTGTATGAACTCTGTTTTACCTGTAACCAAATAACAATGATATAGAAAATATTTTAGAAATTTTCTAGTTTACTCAATTCAAAAGCAATGTGCTAAAAAACAATACTCCTAAGCATGGATTCCTAATTCATAGATTTTTGAAGTGATTCCACAATGAAGTCAATACCATCATTCACATTTTTAAAGAGGAAAACAAAGAGAAAAGGTAGCCAAACTGCTTACAAGATGCAAGTGAAAAACCAAACAATTTTCTTTAGCCCTGAAAAAGGCTTTGCAGCAGTTTTTGTACCAACACTCTACACGTGTTAAGGCCACACAGATCTAGTCTGGCTGTGAAGCAGCAAGGTAACGAGCAAATGTCCCACTGGACTAGGATACAATTCCTTACCATTTCTTCAATTGTAAATCAGGTATTTTTGCATTTCAAGAAGTCAGCAATTGTTCTATTAGATTTACAGATTTCATGATGATGGAAAAGTAGTTCTAAATTAAATGAATAACCCTTTTACCAATATCTCTTTGAAGACTGTTTATGAATCTAACCTCTCAACACAGGACATCACTGAGGTCATGCAAAATGTCACTAACCTGGTGGCTCCTATTTTGGTGAAGCTGAAATTTCACTACATTTATTTCCAAAAGCAGCAATTCTTGTTCTACAGTTACAGCAATTTTGGCATTTCTTTCAAACACAATAAATGAAGTGTTTATGTACTTAGCTAAGGAAAGCAAAAGACTCCATGTACATACTCGGTTTCCTGGCAGCTGGCTCCCATTGTATTCCAAGATTCTGAGCAAGACTCTGTGCTAGTTCCTGTGCCATGGGCAAAGAGAGGCCATACTGCATTCCAAGAGGAGCACAATTATAAAAAAAACCCAAACCATTAGTTATTGCAATGAACACTACACTGGCTCATTCTGGCTTGCCACATACCTACTATGCCAATAATTCAATCAGTCAATTACAATTCTGTGTGCATATAAGAAAAATAAACTCAGTAAATACATAACATAAATATTCCTCTCCTAGTCTCAGGCAATCTCCCCCCATTGGTTAATCTAAAGAAAGAAGTCTATTTGATATATATGCAATACAGTTCTGTAATAGTAGGATTTAACCCATGTAAAAACAGGAGATTTTCATTATCAATTTAATATTGCACTGAGGAAAAAAGATAGTAAAAAACCAATACACAGGGACAATTTGTTCTAATTTCAGTGTTTAGAAATTTCAGGAAGAATTACAAGCCATTTGTACCTCAGAAGATCAAGTGTCTTACAGTGGTAAGACAAAGGTATTCACTGCTGTGTTTCAACTCCTGTCTGAGAATTTTTTAATCTAAATTTCTATCTTAAATATAATAAAAACCAATTAAAGTTCTTTATAAGACAATAATGCAGACAGGAGAAATACTTTCCAAAAAGAGAAGCACTCTGAGCAGTAGTTTGATGATGATCAAGAAGGCTGGCTGTGAGAATCCTAGCTTTTTAATATGTAAGTTATCTTTAAAGCCCTGAATACTGAAACATATAAACTCTTGAGATTGTAATGTAGAGATTCTACTTTATTTCACTTTAGTCATGAAAAAAAAATTACCTCATTCACTCCTACTCCTCTGGCCACAGAGCAAACACCTCCAAAGTAACTTAAGCTGCTCCTTTTGTAATGAAATGTCACATTCCTTACAAACAAATAAAAATGAAGAAACTATAACACATTGACATTGGGCACCAAGAGCTTATTGAAAGACCATACTCTCACACATACTATGATAGATTGCATGTACATTCATCTATTTCTAGCATAAAAAGCAACTGCAAGTTTACAAACAGAACACCAACACCGATAGAGGTGGTTTTATACAAGATTTGACAAAAAAACCTATTTTTCTCTTCTAGAGTCAGAATCAGTCTTAACCCACAAACAAACCAGGCACAGAAAGCTTGAGTGCCAGGCTCCTAAGACAATACAGTGGTAACATTTCTTTTAAAAGTTAACAATATATTCCAAATTATGATCTGACAGGAAGGAATTCTGTTCTGAAATGTACCAGTATTGAGAACTTTTAAAATTATTATCTTAATCCAAACCAATTTAAGTTCTAGTTTCAAATCCAAATGAAAAGACAGAGAAGTATGCCTAAAGGGAAAGTAATTTAATACTGCTTTTGAACCTTGCCTCCTTTCATTTATTGTTAAAAAGCCCCAAATAATTTAGTTAAGTAATGTAAGCTGGAAGATCTAAATTATTCAATAAAATTCCTATAAATTATTATGAATTACACCTATTTTAAGTAACTGTTACCCCATACAGATATGTATTTATTTTTTCAGAATATTGTAAAAGCCATCAGAACTTTCAGACTGCAGCTTAACTAAACACACCCAGGAGCTTTACAACAGGCAGGACTGTAGTAAGGGCTGAGCCTGACAGGCACTTCAGGAGATGTTCTAGTTCACCTCCCTCCAGCTCCAAGGAGGCTCAGCTGGAGCATGCCATGTTCCATTAGCTTTGGAAAATCTCCAAGCATGGGCACTCCATCATCTCTCTGTGCAGCCTGTTCCAACATTTTTTGCCCTAAGTTTAAAT
This sequence comes from Aegithalos caudatus, assembly GCA_013389925.1. Lineage (NCBI taxonomy): Eukaryota > Metazoa > Chordata > Aves > Passeriformes > Aegithalidae > Aegithalos > Aegithalos caudatus. The sequence continues at coordinate 9,273 of WEIU01011321.1, read as the reverse complement.
GGAATTTCTTGCATTTCAGGTTGGATTTGGTACCTTTCACCATGAGAAGAGCCTGTTGCTGGCAAACTCTTCAGCAGGTGACACAAAACATGCATGGCAGTCATTAAGAGTGCATGTCAGCAGCACTGTGCCCTTATTATGAAGAACAAAATCAGCCTTGTATTGCAATGCCTGTATTAAAGAAATCCGGAGGAAATTCTTCATCCCCTATTTTTTATCTTCTTCTGCAGAAGAAGAACTACAGGAGAATCCCATGGAAGACATTAGTTATTCCATCCCCACAGTATGTCATGCTGCTGGGAGACAGCTTAAGATCTTTATGCTGCACAGGGGAGCACACATTTCCTTCTCTTTGCTTACAATGCCATGAAGTAAAATAATCCTTGCTCAAGGCTGAAGTTGTGACTAGTGATGCAAGTGGAATTTCCCCTCAAAATGCATTGTGTCTCAGAACAATTCATTACAGCCCTAAAGAAGACCTTCCATTAACAAATCATCGCTGCAGCTACATGTGTGAATAAATTTACCAACTGGAACACTTCTGGCAACACATAATCCTGTCAGCTTTGCCCTCTCCTGATCCTAACTGGAAAAGCAGCACATTACACACCTGATTAGCAAAGCTAAGTGTCCTTAAGGGCTCATCAAAAGACACTTTCACACGTGACACTGTCTCTAAGTTGCAAAGACATTCAAATATCACTATAGATATATATATCAACAAGACCATGGTATATACTACAACTATTAAAAATAGGTGTTAAATATCAATTAAGCTTCCTAAGGAGGACAGATGTTGATTGATACAGAGAATACCAAGCAAAAAGAGTAAGAAAGAAGAGACAAGCAGCAGACAGGAAGCAAGGCTCTAAGCCAGTGGCAGGGTACGTACGAGAGCAGGTGCACAACATCAGCGTGCTGCTTGATGTAGTGCTGCCGGTACTTGGAGAAGTCGTGCAGCATCTGCAGAGGGTCAGGGTGAATATTGATGCGATCTCTGTCTGTCCAGTTCTCCACAGCAACCAGAACCACCCTGGTGTTCAGCTGCTCCTTGTATATCTGAGGGCAGAGACAGGACAGGCACAGGAGTAGAACACTGGGTCAAACATGCACAGTTAGCCAGTAAGAGTAAAGCGGAAGGACAAGAGGGATAAAGCAGGAGGAAAACATGGGAAAACAGTTAGCTGGTAATGCCTTGCATTCCCTAAAAGCTGATATTCTGATCAACTTAAATTTTATGTTCTAGAAGGGAAAAAAAACAACCCTTGTTGCTCT